>VZTI01005531.1:537928-554430 GCA_013397865.1 Struthidea cinerea
CAGTCTGGGTGTCCTTGGAAAGCAGGCCCGGAGAGGCTTTGTTATGTCTAACTAGCATGAGAGAGCAGAAATTAACAGGCTACAAGAAACCTCAGAGCTACCTACTGAGTAGTACAGGACTTGAAAAATATAAAAGTTAAAACCTAAGGCGTCAAGAGGACACAGTCTTAAGCTGTACCAAGGAAAATACAGGTTGGATATTAGGAAAAAGTTTTTTACAGAAAGAGTGATAAAATATTGGAATGGTCTACCCGGGGAGGTGGTGGAATCACCATCCCTGGACGTGTTTATAAACAGATTGGATGTGGCGCTCAGTGCCATGGTTTAGTTTAGTTGAGGTGTTGGGGCATGGGTTGGACTCGATGATCTTGAAGGTCTCTTCCAACCTGGTGATTCTGTGACTTTCTGTGACTCTTTGTGGCTGCTGTGGCACATGTGGACACAGCAGGAGATTCTGTCAGGAACCCACATTTTGCTCGGGTCTGAGGGACAGAGAGCCACGTAAAATCCAGGCAAAATTCCACTTCCTTACTAACCAGTCTCTGGGCAGTGGCAAAGGCTTGTAGAAAAATCGTAGGAATACAACAAACTGGATTTGTAGGCCCCCCTTGAAGTGGGGAAGCTGGAGAGGGGTTTCTCCTTTGGGAATTGTAGTCATAAGGCAAGGAGTAATGGGATCAAACTGAAAGGGGAGAAATTTAGGTGAGATATGTGGAAGGAATTGTTCCCTGTGAGGGTGGTGAGGCCCTGGCTTCCCAGAGAAGCTGTGGCTGCCCCTGGATCCCTGGAAGTGTCCAAGGCCAGGCTGGACGGGGCTTGGAGCAACCTGGGATAGTGGAAGGTGTCCCTGCCCGTGGAAGGGTTGGAACAAGATAAGCTTTAAGGTCCCTTCCCACCCAAACCATTCCATGATCTAAGAACTGTGGTGGATCCCTGCCCTTCTCAGGTGAGTGTACCTCAGTGGGGCTCTCTAGGTTTACTCCAGCGAGGGATCTGATCCAGGGAGTATCTGCTGCCACCTTTCCTGTGTGGTCTGGAAGTAGACAGGGACAGACAGGGAAAAGGACCCCTCAGGAATAAATAAAGTACTGGATATTCACCTTTCTATGTGGAGGAAGATGAAAAAGTGAAAGCTGGGAGGTGTTATAGCTCCTCTCTTTCCCACTGTGAACAGTTTAGGACCTGTTTATGGGCAGAAATTAAGTGAGATGGAAAGACCATTATCTGCAGAACACTGTGAAATTCAACAGACTTCAGAAAAGATAGGCAGCATTTCAAAAAATGTGTTTAAATGCGAACTCCATGTCAAAGGAGGAGGTTGGTTTACCTTCAGCAGCACCTTCAAATACAAAGTACTGCTCTGAGGGAGGGTAAACATGACTCAAGCACAATAATTTTTAAAATAGAGGCTGATAAGCTTGACACCACATAAAAATGACTCCATTGTGTGAAAAACAATCAAGTGGGTCCAGCAAACAGAAATGACCCGTGCTTCACAAATATAACCACTGCACTTGGCTCCCTCATGGCTCAATGCTCTGCTTATAATAAATGGCCTTGAAAAGCAGCATTTTTATAGAGAGGGTTTGTTTGCTGAGCTCTCTGAGCTCCTCCTCTGCTCATTGCTGTGCTGAGGCAGGAATTGTTCATCACTCAGAGAACCCAACTCAGAACATAAAAGCAACCCCAGCAAATCAAGCCAAGTTCCTCCTAATCCTGCTCCTTTGTTTCCAGCAGCAGCTTTTCCCCCACAGTGCTCTCACAGGCTCTGGGATCTACAGCTGAAGGACTTTCTGAACCAGACACTGTCGCTGCACATCCAGGATATTTACAGTCCCTCATCATTAATGTTTTTCTCCTCCACAAACTCACCCATGTGCTTTAGAAACTCAGGTAAGCTTGTGCCATCCACACTGGATAATATCCCTGCTCCGTCTATAATTTTGTGCCCTCTAATTACACGTCGCTAAGCTGTTACATAACAATCCCAACCTGCCTGCCAAGGGGTGGAATTCATAAGCAGGAGGGAATGGGAAGAAAAAAAAAAAGGCTTATAAACACCTCTGTGGCAAGATAATCTTATCTCAAAGCCTTTGTTCTTCAAGATTGCTCAGGGAGTTAATGTTTGTGGTTGTGAAAGATAGATGTGTTTGGAATAAGGGGGGGAAAAAAAGTAATAATGTTGTTTGCTGGAGGTACAGCTCAGCAGAAGGAATCCAGAGGAGAAGGATCTGGAAGCTCTTTGTACAAATGCTGCTGGGAATGAGAAGATTGGTCAGGATCAGTTTAGGGAAAGGAGGATTTGATCAGCTTCTGTCTGAAAAGTTGCTGTGGTCCATCAAATCAATGGGCCATCAAACATGGAATTCTGCTTGCCAGCAGTTTGTCACTTTGTCCTTCAGAGGACATCCCACTGCTCCACACCCTCCCAGAGCTCCCCTGGGAAGGGCAACCACTCACAAGCCTCCCCTGTGGGCAGCTCCGTGGGCTGTCAGAAGTCACCTGCTCCCTCAGCCAGAAACAGCAGGAGAACCTGGATGGACTTTAAGGTCCCTTCCAACTCTAATAATTCCAAGATTCCATGATTCTTTCCTGGATTTAGGAGTGGGATTCCCATATCGAGCCCTGCTTCCGAGGCTGCAAAACCTCATCACACCAGGACGCCGCTTGGAGATTTAGAAAGTGTGACGTGGGATCAGATTTAAATCCAAATACTTTGCACAAACTGCTCCAGGCTCTCTAATCCCTCCTGGTTGCTCATTAAGAGCTCCCTTAAGAACTTCCTGCTCCATGCAGCTTTACTGGATGTCTAAGAAATCGGGCAGTGCCTGGACTGCACCAAACCATGATGTGTTTCTGGATTTCTGCAGTTTGGGCCAAGTAAGGCCCCTCTTGAGAAGGATTCTTGGCCAGGAAATTTGTGACTTTGGCCTTGGTGCCTCCATACAGTGTTGGGATGGAAGGGACATTAAAGCTCATCCAGTTCCAACCCTGTGCCGTGGGCAGGGATACCTTCCACTATCCCAGGTTGCTCCAAGCCCTGTCCAACCTGGCCTTGGACACTTCCAGGGATGGGGCAGCCACAGCTTTCCTGTCAGGCTACCAGTCAGAGCTGCAGGGGCTTCAAATGAAGAACAATTCCCCAGAAAGCAAAAATGCAAAGGTGGAATTTGCAAGCGAGACGCACAGCTCCAAAACCTCAGCAGAAATAGCTCTGGAGGACATGGTAAAATGCAGAACTGCATTCTCTTCAGAGAGTTTGTCACCTCACAGGACACATTCCTGTGGCTGAGATCCCAAAATGCTGAACCTGGTTTTATAACCCACCAGACATTCGGCTTCTCTTCATTCAAGAAGAATGTGCTCATTCCAGCGCTCTTGCCCTCTAGAGAAATCTACCAGTTGTGTTCCCAAACAGCATAAAAAGAAAGGTACCCAATGGAAAGTGCCATCCCATCCCAGTTCAATATGCCTGACATCAAGAGAATTTTCCCTTTCTAAGACTATTTTAGTTTTCCCTTGTAGATTCCAGCAGGATCTGGGTGTCAGCCTCACCCCAGTGGGGTCCTTGCTGTGGACATGCAGCTCCACCAACTTCATTCTCTTTGTGGCCTCCTTCTTAAAAAAAAAAAATAGTGTTGATGGGATGAGTTTTCTTCTCAGAACAGCTACGCCCATCTCCTGCACACAATCAGCCACCAGGCTCTGTCCTGTGATAGGGTAAAGGCTGCCCAGGAGTTCGATGAGCAGCTGTGAGTGTGGGTGCTGATAGGAGGGTGTATCTCTGTTTTCGAGGCACAGTGCCACAACTCGGCTGTGCAGAGAGCACAAACACAATGATTCCTACAGTCCCTGTCCCAGCAAAGAGCCTCTTGGCTGAACAAATGTTGGTTTCTGCTCCTAAGATCAGGCAGGTGGCTCATTCTGCTGGGTTGAAGCCATTTAGGGCTTGGAATATACATAAGACACTGGCCTTGATGGGGAAGGGGGAAATATCTCCTATTGAACTTTTAGGAAACAGTGTAAAACTTAACAGGTCCTGCCCAGCCACTGTGACCTCAGTAAGAGTGGGAACACTAAAAACCAGACTCTAAGCAAGGGAGAGAGAGTTTTAGCAGCTGTTCAGGTAGAACAGCCACTGGAAGGATGCGAAGGCAGCAGAGGAAGTTTGAAATGCAGAGGTGATTTTTAGCAACTGTAAGATCATTTGGGTACTACAGCCCTCTCTGGTGTCTGGGCAGTCAAGAGGCAGGTGGTACAGCCTAGGAGAGACAATTGTACCCCTGTGATGTGAAGATGATGACTGGAGCATCTCCGTGCCCAGGAAAGGCTGAGGGAGCTGGGGCTGTTCAGCCTCAGAGGAGATGCTGAGAGGGGCCCTCATCCCTGTGTGTCCCTGTCTGCAGGGAGGGCTCAGGGCAGGGCCCAGGCTCTGCTCCGGGGGCCCAGCAATGGCACCAGAGGAACGGGCAGGAACTGATGCCCAGGAAGTTCCCCCTGGACATGAGGAAGAACTTTCCTGGGCAGTGACCGAGCCCTGAACAGACTGTCCAGAGAGGGTGTGGAGTCTCCCTCACTGGGGATATTCCAGACCCGTCTGGACACAATCCTGTGTCCTGTGCTCTGGGATGGCCCTGCCGGAGCAGGGAGGTGGCACCAGAGGAGCCACTGTGGTCCCTTCCAACCTGACCCATCCTGGGATTCTGGGATTCTGGGAGCTGCGCTGTGTTGTTGTACCACAGCTCGGCCGGTGAGTGCTGACCAACAGGAGAGCTGAAGAGGGACTTTGCACAAGAGCATGGAGTGGCAGGAAGAGGGAGAATGGCTTCCCACTGCCAGACGGCAGGGTTAGATGGGATATTGGGAAGGAATTCTTGGCTCTGAGGGTGGGGAGGCCCTGGCACAGGTTGCCCAGAGAAGCTGTAGCTGCCCCATACCTCGCAGTGTCCAAGGCTGGACGGGGCTTGGAGCACCCTGGGATAGTGGAAGGTGTCCCTGCCCATGGCAGGGGTGGGATGGGATGAGCTTTAAGGTCCCTTGGCCCCGAAACCGCTCCATGTCGCGGTGTCCCCCCTACCCGGGCACCGCCCGCCCTCAGCGCCTGAGGGGACACCGCGCCCCGCCCGCGCCCGCCGCCCCTCACGGCGCGTGACATCACGCCCGTGTGACGTCACCGCCCAATCCCCTGCCCGGCCGCCGCTGACGTCAGGCCCCGGTCCCGGCGCGAGCGGCCCCGGCTGAGGGACGGGGCGGTGGCGGCGGCGGGAGCGAGGTGAGCGCGGGGCCGGGCCGGGGGCTGCGGAGGACGGGTCCGTGGGGCTTTGGGGGGCTGCTTTGGGGGGATGTGGGATCGTGGGGCCGCCTCGCTCCCGGCGCGACCGAATGAATGAGGTGGGGGAGGGGCGGCTTCTCCCGGCACTGCGCGGTCCCCTCCTTTGGGGACGCTTCGCGGATGCGCCGGGGCCGGGGCGGCGGTTCGGTGCTCGGGGCACTTTTGTGCCTCACCGCAGACTCGCTGCGGGCGGGCGGCTTCTGTTCGTGTCCATCACCCGCACTGGCCCCTGGGCTTCATCAGCGGAGGCTGTGCCGGGTGTAGAGCCAGGGAATCAGGGAATGATTTGGGTTGGAAGGGACCTTAAAGATCATCCAGTTCCATCCTTCGCCATGGGCAGGGACACCTCCCAGGTTGCTCCAAACTCTCTCCAGCCTGGCCTTGGACACTTCCAGGGATGCCGGAGCAGCCACAGCTTCTCTGGGCAAGTTGTGCCACGTCCTCACCTCCCTCACAGGGAAGAACTTCTTCTTAAATACTTCGTCTAAACCTACTTTCTTTCAGTTTAAAACCATTCCCCCTTGTCCTGTCCCTCCATCCCTTGTCCCAAGTCCCTCTCCAGCTCTCCTGGAGCCCCTTTAGGCACTGGAAGGGGCTCTGAGGTCTCCCTGGAGCCTTCTCTTCTCCAGGTGAACACTCTCAGCTCTCCCAGCCTGGCTCCAGAGCAGAGGGGCTCCAGCCCTTGGAGCATCTCCGTGGCCTTCTCTGGATTTGCTCCAGCAGCTCCACGTCCTTCTGCTGTTGGATCCCAGATCTGGAGGCAGCTCTGCAGGTGGGGTCTCACCGGAGAGGGGCAGAGGGGCAGAATCCCCCCCTCCCCTGCTGCCCACTCTGCCTAGGATACATTTGACTTTCTGGACCAGTCTTCCTTACCCGCTCTGGGAGTGTCACACCGTTCAGCAGCTGCATAATCTTTTTTTTTGTTTATTTTTGGCGGCTGAGGTCAGGTTTACCAGCGACTCCCTCATGGCTCAGGCTGACGTCTACCCTTGGCGGGCTCCGCGAGGGGCTCGGCGTCATCCCCGGCCGTGCGTCACCCCTGGGACAGGAGCCGTGCGTGCGTGTCAAGGTTATTTCAGCCGAGCCTGGCTAACAGCTGCCTGCCAGAGAGAACAGCTCCAGCCTGGACACCCTGGTGCATCTCCTCTGCCAGGGGACACCGGCAGGGACGCAGGGTCCCGGTGTGGGGAGCTCTCAGAACCAGAGGAGTTGCCAGTAGGGAATGTGTAATGGATTTGGGCTGTCCAGCTATCCAGGCAGCAGTCTTTGGGGTTGAGCTGAGAGTATCCCTTAGCTGTTGCAGCTTGACTGCTCCCAAATGCAGGGATCTGATGGAGTTTCCACATGGCAGCACTTGGGCACCAGAGAGGCTTTCCCATGGGCAGAGTGGCTTGTGCTTCGTCTTCTGGATGCCCAAGGAACGTGCTGTCTTTCTCCTCAAGCTCTTGATACAGTTGGGAACATTAGAGGAGCTTCCCAATGCATAAGCAAATCTCCAGGTCTGAAGCAGAAACTGTGGGGTTTGGAGCCAAATGGGAGTTGAGAACTTGGAGCTCAGTGCATTGGTGCGGACCCGAGGATGTGGCTGGGAATCTGCGAGATCCTGTGCTTTGCAGAGTCCCTTAATTTTCTTTGAAAGAAGAAAGTTCTGGATTCTTTGGTTTAGCTCCGTGGAGGGGCATCCCGTGGCGTTCCAGCAGCTGTGCAGCCCCCAGAAATCCTGTGGGAGCTCCGGGGTTTGGTTTGACCCCTCTCTCCTCCATCTCTCCCATTTTCTTTGAAGCTTGCAGTGGGACTTTCCAGACCAAGCCCATGACTTTCTTATCTTTCTTATCACCGTGACATTCTATTAATAACTAATTTACAAGAACTGCTGGTTTCCATCAACATTTTTGACTTTTATGTGAGCAACAGGTGTTGCTGCTTATGTAACACCTTGGAAACCTCGCAGAGGATCAGCAGCTGGCAGTTCACTCACTAAATGTCATTTTATGAATGTTTCTTTTTTTTTTCTTTATTCCCTCTTTTCCCTCTCCCCGTGCTTTAATCTTCTTACAAACCCCCGAAATTTCCTGCTATCCCAGGCAGATTATTGCTGTACATTGGAACACGTGTTTGCTTTCTACTAATCCTTTGCACCGCCACTAATTAGTTTAAACTCTGTCCTTCAGCCATGACCCAAGGCTGGCTGGTTTTGGGACTTGGAGGAGCTGCTTGTGCACCTTCAGAGCCCGTTCCTTGCCTGTCCCAAATTTCCAGGCATTTCAAAATCAAGCAGGAGGGAACAGTGATATTCCTGGCTGCTGCTGCTGCTCTCACACGCACGGGTTGGTTTTTTTTTCCCTAAGGTGTGGGACAACTCCTACTCTCTGCCAGGTTTTGATTGGCTTTCCAAAGAGGCAGTGTCCTATAAATTGCCTTCTCCGCTCTGCTTCTGCCTTATCACCAGCTGAGGGACAGGTGAGTACAGGAGAGGGGAAATTCCAGCAGCAATTCCATTGCTTAATCCATGAAATTAGCGTTGGTTATTGATTGAAATTAGTGGGGTGGGGGAAATAACTTTGGTGTTTCAGGATAAAGCTTCCTCATTTTGCTGATACTTTCTAGTACCAGTTTGAGTTGATAAATAAAGTCAAGGACTGAGAAACTATTCAGAAGGGGATATGGAAGGGGGTTGTGAAAATATATCATGGAATCATGGAATGGTTTGGGTTGGAAGGGACCTTAAACTCATCCTGTTTCATGGGCAAGGACACCTTCCACTATAAATTATATCTATATATTATATAGATAATTTTTTTCTCAATTCCCAACAGAACAGAAGTATTCGTCTTTGGTATAGTGAAAAGGGAAGCCTATAAAAAAATTTAAGTTATTTTACATCAGTTAAATTAATTTTTTGTGTGTGTTCAGAGCTGTTAATAACTCCTGGAAGTTATTTAAGATGGGAAACTTGGATCTAGCAGAGTGGGCTTTTCTTTCTGAGTTGCTTTTGCAAGTGAATCACTGTGTTGGGGCTGACTTCAGCTACTTGGGGAAGTGTTTTTAAGGCATAATACTGATTTCTTTATATATCTGTGCATTTATGGCAACTTTGGTAGCCAGTCACACCTGCTTTTTTCCCTGTTTGTATTTGAAATAGCAATAAATGTCATCAGTGGAGGGTTTTGCAGCAGCTCTGCTGCCTGGCTGTTTCAGTGCCTGGTATAAAATGCATTTACTGTTCTGAGTCAGACCTGTGGGTAAATTCTCAGCTTAAGCATTTGTGGTTTCACTCCAGATGCATTTCAAAAAACCAGTCCAGTCACTGGGAAAACAATTTTAGTCACAGCCAACTTTTGTTTGTACTTTGCAGAGCTCAAAATGCCTTTTCAGGTACTTGGAGTGGAAATTTTTTGTCACACAGACCAGTGAGTCTCTCTCGGTGTGGGACATTTTATTTTTCCATGCTGAAATAGGAAGGAATTGTCCTGAGAGCTGGGTGCCTGGGTCTGTGTCCAGATGGAATTTGAGTATTTCCAGGGATGGAGACTCCCATCACCTCTCTGGGCATCTCAGACTGAGTCTTTCTGATCAGTTGAAATGTATTTTTTTAATAATGCAATTTTATGGGGCTGTCTTATTAGACAATAGGTAGTTTAGCAAATCTGTATTTAAATAGGAAAACTCCCTCAAGTACCAGAAAATTCTCAGCCAGGTGAGCTGAGAAGTGAAAGGAACACTCACGTTAATCCCTTGTTTGCTTTTCTCTGCAACTGGAATTCATCTGCAGCAATGAACTGCTGCAATTTCTTGTGAATTTCCTTCTACCTGACTCTCCTTTTTAGAATATATGCCCCAGGAAAGGATCTGACAGGGTAATCTCATCAGGCAAGTTTGAAATATGCTTTCAGCTGGGAATTTACATATTCTACATCCTCGGGAAAGAGTTAAAAATTGTTCAGAGGGAATAAGAAAAAAATAAATGAGTCTGCCTTGGGAATTATAATTGAGAGAAGTAAATTTGCACCATGGAAATGACCAGTTGTGGCTGCAGGTGTGATTTATTTGGGGTACTTTGCATTTCCTTTCCCGGTATGAAAGATTTGGAGAGAAAGAATCCAAACTTGAATGCAGCACAGAGTGACTTATAACTATGTGAAATAATTAGGACATAATTAGGACATTGTCCTGAGGCCAGGCTAAACCCTGCTACTCCTCTGTTTGCTTTCTGGGTACTGTCCATCCTGAGTGTTCAGTTGGAGTAAATCTCCCTTTTCTCCAAGAGATTTCCTGCTGCCCCTGTTGGCTCAGCTGCTCTTGCTGATGCAATCCTGAGGAGTTTTGCTTATTCACAGCAGCCTGCAACACTTTAACTCCAAACATGGCATCACAGCAGCTTTGTTTTATTCTGTATTTATGCTTAGAATCACAGTTTTTAGTGATTTTTTTAAAGGAGGTTTAAGCTCGAGCTTTACAGTATTCTCCCTGTCCATTTTCCTGGGCTGTGGATATTTTCCTGAGCTCACTCTGGGGAGCACATTACCTCTGCTCGTGTTACATCCCAGGCTGCTCGCAGCCCTTGCTTGGCATCTTGGATGGCATCAAATTCCTCTGTATTCCTGCAAAGTTTTGTGGGGGAGCATTTAAAAGCCGTCTAATGGGGTTGAATCACTCATGACTCATCTTTTTTCTTTCTCCTCGAAGCACACCTGAAGGGGGAAGATGCCAATCGTCAGGAACCTGGGCAGAGCTGCAAGCCAGCTGCTGCAGAGCTCTGGCTGTGGCTGTGGCGTTTCCCTCGTGCCCGTCCGGGGCATCGGGGTGTCCCCACGCCAGGTGGCCTCCGACGCCAGCTTCCACTCGGTGACGTTCTCCGAGTCGGATCATCCCCGGGTGCTAATCACAGGTCAGCGTTCCTGTCACAGCTGGGTTCCTGCTTCTCAGCTAAGCCCCCACTGCTCTCCTCCCTCCTCAAAGAGCACAATTCTGGAAGCAAAAAGGCCCAAAATATCCTGGAATTGGGATGATCTTTTGGGCAGTGAGATTGGAATCCCGTGTGAACTTTCCTCGTGAATTCCTGTGTGAATTTTAATTCCAGAACTCTTCTAAAACCAGTTCCTTGAGGAAAAAAAATGTAAAAGTTTCCTGGCTCGCTGGGAAAATCATACTAATTCCTGACGTGATACAGATAGTAATGGAATTCTGTATTGTGACCCCCCTTTTCCTCTGATTTTTGTCTCTTAGGTGGTCTTGGCCAGCTCGGGGTGGGACTTGCAAAGCTGCTGAGGTAGGTCACCGTTCCCTGGCTTGCTGTGAGTGAGGAATTCCAGCTTTAGCCATCACTGATGGGAGCAATAGTTATCTGGAAAGTTGTTTATAAAAGAAATCCTGTTTTTCAAATGCTATTTTTGCCTCTTGGCTTTGTAATTTACTTTAATGGTTGGACTTGATGATGTTAAAGGTCTTTTCTATGATTCTTAATGATTCTATAATTAAATTTTCACCATCATTTTATTTGTCCCTCCTGTGCTTGCTGTGGGTTCCTGACGTCCTTCCTGCATGTGCATTGGTCACGATTCCCAAAATAGCAGGATTTTGTCTAAGGGACTGTGTGCTGAGTTGTTTGCTTCCAGTTAAATGGGAGTATTCAGAGTCTGAACCCTCAGAGTTTTCCTTCCTTTTCCTTCTCCTCTTCCCCCACCTCAAGCACAGTTACCTCCTTTTTTTATGATACCTTCTCGAGAAGTGTGAAATGCTCCAAGAGCTCTCCCTGATCCATGTCCTTGTCCTTATCCAGCTCAGCTCCAGGGCATCATTTGCTCACAGTGTTTGCTGGAGGGGGTTTGGACCAAGACCAAAAGCGAGCAGACTCACTGCATTCAACACTGTTGCAGTTTGAATGTTTCCTACCATCTCTATGATATATTTTAAAATTATCCAAATGTTGGGAGGCCGGAATGTGCTCCAATGCCCCCAGACTTTCTCTCCCCAACAGCCTTGTGTTGATTAGCACAAGGTCACAATTTCTCTCTTTTATTTGCTTTGTTGATACAAAAGTAGCTGCAGTTACAATGAGCCCAGTGGCTTTTTGTTGTCTGCAGGGGAGTAAATTGTCCCTGGCTAAAATTTTCAGTAAGCCAAGGGTAGGAAAGTCTCTTTTCCCAACATATTTTCACTTTGTGAAAAATTTCTCCATCGTTTTGCAGACCTTAACTGCTACTAGAAGTATTTTATCATTTTTTAAGATGTTGTGTTGGCATTTAAAGGATTGTTGGGGTTTTTCTTTGTTTAGTGCAATAACTGATTTTATTGTGGAAATTATTGTTCCTCTGCTATCGCTCCTGCACAACAAAATAGCAACTGATGGATTATCTCAAAAAGCTGTGGACTCACTGTTCCATATGGATATTTTTACACAGGAAACGCTTTGGAAAGAACAATGTGATCTTGTCTGACATTAGAAAGCCTGCAGATAATGTTTTTTATAGTGGTAAGTAACTGGAGAAGCACATGGAAAAAAAAAAGTCTTGGCTTTACCTCTGATGTTGACAAACTAATTATCAAAGTGATAAGTGGATTACACTGACAAGCTGCTGTTCAAACCTTCTGCATAATGCCTCCCTGCTGTGAAATCTTGCCAAGATGTTGGTTTCTTCTATTATTCCCTTTTCCTAAAGATTTCTCTTTGCCGTTTTTCACTGCTGCTTCGCCACTTTGCTGACCTGAATAACTACTTGAGGCACGTTGTGCTCCTGCTGTATAAAGAGGTGCTTTTATTCTTTTGGAGGGAGGAAGCTGGAAATGAAACTTTTGCTTTGTTTTTACCTGCTCAGGGAATTTTAATATGAGATGGATATGGAGTAGGATTTAAGGTTCTTTGATTTTCACTGGAAACTTGCTAAAATTTTTCCTCACCATTGCTGTTTAGTGATGTGTTTAGGTGGTAGAAACAGCAGACTAAGCTTCATGCAGAACCTTTCCTTCCATCCATTCCTGACAGCCAATTTCCCACTGCTTCCATCTCCTCCAGGTCCTTTTATCTTCGCGGATATCTTGGACTACAAGAACCTGCGGGAGATCGTGGTGAACAACCGGATCACGTGGCTGTTCCACTACAGCGCCCTGCTCAGCGCCGTGGGAGAGGCCAACGTGCCCTTGGCCAGAGCTGTCAATATCACTGGTGTGTGCTGGGTTTTGAGAGCTTAAAGAGGTGTAAGGGGAGGTTTGGCTTGGATATTAGGGAAAGGTTCTTCCCCAGAGAGTGCTGGACACTGGAACAGCTCCCCAGGGAATGGTCACGGCCCCAAGGCTGCCAGAGCTCCAGGAGTGTTTGGACAACGCTCTCAGGGATGCACAGGGTGGGATTGTTGGGGTGTCTGTGCAGGGCCAGGAGCTGGACTGGATGGTCCTGATGGGTCCCTTCCAGCCCAGGATATTCTATAATTCCCACAATGGCTTGAGAAAGCAGAAATATTCTGATAAATCCTGTTGGTTTGGGTTTTTTCCCAGGTTTACACAATGTTCTGGATATTGCAGCTGAGCATAATTTGAGGCTCTTTGTTCCGAGCACTATTGGAGCCTTTGGACCCACCTCTCCTCGAGATCCAACTCCTGATCTCTGCATTCAGAGACCAAGGACAATCTATGGAGTCTCCAAGGTCCACGCTGAGCTCATGGGAGAAGTGAGAATATTTTATTTTATTCATTTCCTAAAAGTTCTGGGAGAATTTCACCGGCACAGGTTGCCCAGAGAAGCTGTGGCTGTTCCATCCCTGGAAGTGTTCAAGGCCAGGTTGGACAGGGCTTGGAGCAACCTGAGAGAGTGGAAGGTGTCCCTGTCCTTGGCAGGGGTTGGAATGTTCTTTAAGGTCTCTTCCAACCCAAGCCATTCCATGATTCTGTGATTGGAACTTCATTGCTTTTGTAAGATTCCTCAGTGCATCATTCTTTTCCCCGTTTTTCCTTCCTTCAGACTTTAGTACTCAGCAATATTCTGAGGCAGCTCTGAAGGTCAAATATCTTTTGAGTTTTGTTGGGAAAAGCACAAAGCACGGGAAGCTGGCAAACAGCTGACTTCCAGTGGCATTTCTTTCCCTGGTTTTGGCCTCTCTGTCTTGCCTGCCAACCTGAATGGCGCTGCAGAAAGGACAGTGCCCAACGCCTTGTGACAGCAGGTACACAAAGATGACTTCTGCTCTTCCTCTCCAAAAAAAGACTTTAAAGCCAAAGCCATGGGAGCCTGCACATGCACAACTTCTCTTTCGGCTTTCTAGTTATTTATAAACAGCATTTTTAAAGCTGATATATTTATATGGTTTCCTCACGTAGGTCTGAGGACTGTATTATCCTGGCAAGTCTCACAAACTTGGGAATGTGCACTTTCTGAGCAGCAGTTAGAGCTGCTTGAGTAACCAATCCATGGCAAAGATCCATATTTACTGATGTGGGTGTGAGTTAGAAAAGGGCAAGCAGGGAGATCAGCTGCCAGGCAGGGAATGGGGATTGTTCAGTAATTCCTTTCCTTTCATCCCTGTCCTGGGATAGCTGAAGGCTCATCCTGTGGCAGCTTTTTCCTGTGAAATCAGTGGGTGTGTGACCAACTCTTGGTGTGTAACTCTGTGTTTCTCCCCTCCCTCCCCAGTACTACCACTACCGCTATGGCCTGGACTTCCGCTGCCTCAGGTACCCCGGGATTATCTCTGCTGACTCCCAGCCTGGGGGGGGAACAACTGGTGAGTGACTGGTGCATGACAAGAGGGCTGGGGAGGACTTTTAATGAGGACATGGAGTGCTAGGACACAGGGAATGGCTTCCCACTGCCAGAGGGCAGGGTTAGATGGGATATTGGGAAGAGATTCTTCCCTGTGAGGGTGGGGAGGCCCTGGCACAGGGTGCCCAGAGAAGCTGTGGCTGCCCCTGGATCCCTGGAAGTGTCCGAGGCCAGGTTGGATGGGGCTTGGAGCAGCCTGGGATGGTGAGTGGCATCCCTTCCCATGGCAGGGAATTGGAACTGGATGGTCTTCAAGCTCCCTTCCAACCCAAACCACTCTGTGATTTCATGATGAATATCACACAGTCCTGCACCACATTCTAGACTTTAGGAGACTTTGGGGTTGGTCTGAGGTCTGTTAACTGCCATGAAGGGCACAACACACATCATACACATCATTATTCTCTCCCCCAGATTACGCCGTCAAGATTTTCCACGATGCCATAAAGACTGGCAAGTTCAAGTGTTACCTGAGGCCGGACACCCGGCTGCCCATGATGTACATCGATGACTGCCTGAAGGCCACGCTGGAGGTCATGGAGGCCCCTGCAGAATCCCTGACCATGAGGACCTACAACATCAGTGCCATGAGCTTCACTCCTGAGGAGCTGGCCCAGGAGGTGCAGAAGTACGTCCCTGAGCTCCAGATGACCTACAGCGTGGATCAAGTCAGGCAGGCCATAGGTTAGTATCTTCCCTGGCAGCAGGTAAGAAAAAACGCCATCAAGGGCAAAATAAAGTCTCTTTTCTTTTTAGGCGCTTACAAACTGCTCCTGTGCAGTTCAAGCCTTATGGTTTGAAATTCAGCTTTAGTAGTGATGAAATATCTCAAAGTTCAAAGAGATTTTTCCTAAACCTCACCTTTCTTGGTTCTTTTTCTTTTTTTTTCCTGCAGCTGACAGCTGGCCCATGAACTTTGACGACAGCAACGCCCGCAGGGATTGGGGTTGGAAACACGATTATGACCTCCCCGAGCTGGTGACCACGATGTTTAGCTACCTTGGGTCTGACTCCAGGATTGCCCAAGCTAACTGAAATGCTTTCAGATGTTTCCAGATTTCCACAGAGGACCAGGAAGAAATGGCTGAATTTTAGTTTCTAATTTTCTGAGTCTTAGAGCATGTCAGTTGCTAATTTTCGTGAGTAGCGACAGAGTTGGGCAGAAACATCCTGTAGCTGGAATGTCCTTTAGATAAACAGCATCACTGGGTGCTGTCCCCAAACACAGCACTGCTGGCAAATACAGAATTCTTGAACTTTCACACTTAGGAAAAAAAACCACCAAAAAAAAAGCACTTACTCCTGGCTGATGGCTCTCCAATCATTCCTGCCTCTTCCTTGGCAAACAGCATGGGATGGCATTGTCCAACCTGGCATTTCAGGCGTATCCCGAAAAGTTAACAGTAGGTTTCACATTTTCCTGGTGGAGGATGTAGGCTGTAGCAAGATAAGATCCTTTCTACTCTTTGCTTACAAAAGAGACATCAGAAGAGCTGTTTCACGTTTCCAAATTGCAGGGGCTCATTGCAATTCCGGTTTGAAATCAAACTTTGGTCGATAGCTCCTATTTATATCTCTCTTTAGTGCTGTCTCAGCAAACACTTTTCTATACCTAGGGCATACAGAGCAGCTTTCTTATGATGCTGCTTATAAATGTGAAGTGGAATAGGACTTGAATTCTCATGATGCTTTAAAAAACAACAGGGTTTACAAGCAAAGCTTTGTCCTGCTCTCTGCAAGTGCCGCTGCCTTCAGTGCAGCTTCGGAGGGAGAGCTGAAATCCAAAGAGCTGTTCCATGGATGTGAGTCTGGGTGGGATTTCAGGGGGGCCAAGCCCTTGTCTGGGGTTTTTAGCAGTACTTTTGGTTCTCCCAGTCGTTTGGTGTCCCTGCACGGTGACAGATCGCCTGGAGCAAGTTTTAAAGGTGGGCTGAGGATGGAGCCTTACGGTAGAGTCAGGTCAGCCTTGGAAATCTTTCCTGTTCCCCCCATTTTTCCACGTGCACTGTGTTTGTAGATGCTGTTTGTGTGTAACTCATACCCTTTTATTCTTCAAAGAGGGATCCAGAAGCTGAAACCATCTTCTAGCTACAGCTAAGGGCTGTTCTGCTCGTTGAGTTTCATGCACAGGAGATTCTGGGATGAACAAGGGAGTTTTAGTAGATGCGTGAGAGGAAGAGATGTCAGTTCAAAAGCTACTTAGGAGACTTCAAGAAATGACAAACTGGAGAGACAGGAAAATCATTGTAGGTAAAATACCAGTTTCCATGGATGTGAGTCGGAGCTGTTAGCTATTCTAGCTGAGAAACAGCCTCTGGGAGCTTTGGATTTTATTTTTTTTTCAAAGAAAAAGTATCTTTCATTTTCAAAATGACTGGAAATTCCCTACAGGAAGCTGTTTTTGTTTTGTTTTGTTTT
>VZTI01005531.1:554540-599110 GCA_013397865.1 Struthidea cinerea
TTTTTTTTTTTTTTTTTTTGCCTACAACTTGTTTGCTCTGTTTTCTGTGCCAGTGCTTTGGTGGTTGCCAGTCTATTGCATTCTCTGTAACCCCTACCATGATCAGATTTGCGTCTCCTTGTGCAGGAGTCCTCCTGCAGGGAATATGTTTCCTCACAAAAGTAACCTTCCAATGAAGATTCTGTGGTGAAACCCAGTTATTCGAAACATTTGTTACACTTGTATCTCTTGGTTTTGTACGTATTTTATCATTTCAGCTGTGGGCAAAGTCGGAATTTCCCAGGTATTTAAGCTTAAGGGTCGTGGTTGTTACTGAAACATTTTTATGTTGTTTACGTTGCTGAAAAGACAAGTTTTTAAACTTTGGCCACTGTTGTAACTCTCACGTAGCTCAAGTGTAATTTTTGGCCCAATGGGCCAGCGAAGTCGGCCCTCCCTTCGCACCCTGTGAGGAGAGACTGGCTGGGCTTTGTCCTCTGCCCTGCCCAAAAGGATGGATCCAGACTGGATTATCTCCCAGGGAGCTGGAGCCAGCAGATGAAGGGCTGGAAAGGAGCTGCAGTGTCTTGTCCACTCCTCAGTGCCTCTGTTGCACCCTCGGGAAGTGTGAAATAAAGAGTTGTTGATGGGTCTCACTCCATTTCCTTACGTCACTCAGACCCCTGGGGTCTGATCCCCTCTCCCTCATTCCCAGTTTAGTTGGACTCAACAAGAGAGGAGCAGGAATGTTCTTTTTTCTGGAAAACACTGTCCTTGGTGGTGGAATTGCACACAAGCCTTGGAACGGGTGTCACAGCAAAGGTGAAATTCCAACCTGTGGCATTTTGAACACAATTTTGTTTTCCTGCCATGATGTTGCTGGCTTCATTTAGGAGCAGCCGTTTAAGGAACTTAATTTTTTAAAAATCTGAAATAAACCATGTTCCGATAGAGAGTGGTCTGAAGGAAACTGTGGGGCCAATCAGGGAATGTCGTTAGACGTGTCTGCGAGGTCTGAGTCCTGTTCGAAATTCTCATTTTCAATCTGACCAATGATCTGTGTATTTTTTTCCCCCCATGTGTTCCACATTAACTTCTCCTGTAATGATGTCATAGTTTTTTTTCTGTATTAAACCAACTTGATGTGGTACAAAATATCTACCTTTGGCTTCCAGTTTAAAGTTTGACTTCTGGGCAGAGACTTCCCTCATGACACTTGAGCACTGTGGCTGATAAATTACCTATTCAGGAAAAAATATTTTAAAAAAAAGGTTGTTAAGAATATTTTTTCAACTATTTTAAGTTGTGGGTGATGCCTACTTTAATAAAATCCTTTGCAGATGGATCCTGGGTTTGTCATCCTTGGTTGGAGTGGTGGTGGGGGATCCTGGTCAGGGCTGGGGGCTCTTGGTCAGCACTGAGTGATCCAGGAGAGCTGGAGAGGGACTTGGGACAAGGGATGGAGGGACAGGACACAGGGAATGGCTTCCCACTGCCAGAGGGCAGGGATAGATGGGATATTGGGGTGGAATTCCTCCCTGTGAGGGTGGGGAGGCCCTGTTGGGTCCCTGTTTCTCTGTCTGAGCAGGTCCTGTCTCCAGCTGTTGCACAATCTGTGATGGGTCAGCAGGAGAAGCTTGGGTGAGAAGAGCACGCTCCTCCTAACTCCCCACAGCCCCACCCTGCCTCCTTAATCCATGGATAAACCCTCCCTGCGGGTCAGTCGAGGCCTTTCCCTCCTCCCACACCTCGGCCTTCTAATGATGGGAACCTTTGGTGGAGAGAACGTTCCTCCTGACCACGATTTAATGGCTAACGTGGCCATTGTGCTTCGGGAGGTGCTGCAGCACCGCGCTCTTCCCAGCTGCTTCCCTTTGATCCTTGGTCTGGATCTTGTCGAGTCCTGTTCAACACAAGCCCGGCCTGGTTTTCAGAAGTGCCAGAGGTGACGGTGCTGCCTCCAGAGCTGCTGCAGCTGGAGCCAGGCTGGGAGAGCTGGGGGTGTTCACCTGGAGAAGAGAAGGATCCAGGGAGACCCCAGAGCCACTTCCAGTGCCTAAAGGGGCTCCAGGAGAGCTGGAGAGGGACTTGGGACAAGGGATGGAGTGATAGGAAAAGGGGGAATGGCCTTAAACTGAAGGATGGTGGGTTTAGATGGGATATTAGGAAGAAATTCTGCCCTGTGAGGGTAGTGAGGCCCTGGAACTGGTTTTCCAGAGAAGCTGTGGCTGCCCCTGGATCCCTGGAAGTTTCCACAGCCAGGCTGGATGGGGCTTGGAGCTGCTTTCTCCTCTTGGCTGCTTAAGACATCAGGCAGGTGCAGGAAGAGGGGGAAGCTCCTTCCCTCAGTGGAAAGGTGTGAGGGATGTGGGGGATTAACCCCTGTGCTTTTGGAAAACCCCTCCTGCCACTCCTCAGCATGGAATCAAGCTCCTAACTGTCAGGAGCTCCGCATTCCTTCAGGGAAGAGGAGTTGAGCCCAGGGAGGCAAAGAGAGGAGATCACCCGCGTTATCCAGAGGGAAATGGAGGGTCTGGATTTCTTGCAGCCTTCCTCCCCACGTTCCGTGTTTCAGTCAGGCTCGGTGGTTTCCTGCCCCCCTGCAGGTTGTGTCTATTTTAGGTGAGCATCAGCTGGCATTTGCCCTTCTCCTGGAGCCTCAGGCCACACAAATGCTCTCCAGGCTATTTCTGGCTTCACACCATAACTGTATGTGATCCTAAACTCCCCGCGGGACTGAGCGCCTGTGGCACGCTGGGGCTGAGGGGCAGGGAGGGGGCAGCTCCTGGAACAAACTCAGGGATTTCAGGAATGCTGGGATGACACAGAGCAGCTCAGAGCTGGCACACACAGCTGCGGAGACGCAATTCAAAAGACATTTATGCCTCAGCAGCACCATTGTGGAAGCTAAATCTGGAGTGGGCATTGCTCAGCCAGAAGAGAAAGTTGCTTCTTGCCCCTGATTCTGCAACTGGGAGCAGTTTAGGATGTTTTCCTGCCCCTATAGTCCTTGTGCAGCCTCCTGGAGCTCCTGAGAAGGTGCAGCACACGAGTTAGCATTCACTTTTGAGGGGATTTAAACTATTTGACAAAAAATATAAACAGTGTTGTACCCTCTCCCCCCACCTCAGATGGATCCCCACAGCAGAAAAGACCTTGAGTGCAGGATAATGTTTCTTCTGACCTCAAGCAAAGCTCTGATATTTCAGTTCGGAGAAGAGAAGGTTCCAGAGAGACCTGAGAGCCCCTTCCAGGGCCTAAAGGGGCTCCAGGAGAGCTGGAGAGGGACTTGGGACAAGGGATGGAGGGACAGGACAAGGGGGAATGGATTCCCACTGCCAGAGGGCAGGGTTAGATGGGATATTGGGAAGGAATTTTTCCCTCTGAGGGTGGGCAGGCCCTGGCACAGGGTGCCCAGAGAAGCTGTGGCTGCCCCTGGATCCCTGGAAGTGTCCAAGGCCAGGCTGGACAGAGCTTGGAGCACCCTGGGATAGTGAGTGGCAGGTGCCCCTGTCCATGGCAGGGGGATGGGATCCGGACGAGCTTTAACATCCTTCCAACCCAAACCCTTCTGTGATTCCACAACTCTGTGAACTCTCCACAGGTGAATGGGAAGCTGAATGGAAAACAGGCTCTGCAGAGGTTATTTCTTAGCCCACATTTAAGTAACCTCAGGTTTTCCCAGCCAAACTTTCCCAGAGGAGCAAATGAGACCCCTCACATGTGTGAGCTCCCAGCCTGGACCGGCTGTGGATGTCCTTGGATCCAGGGCTTTGCTTGGCACCATCTGTCGCTGTCCTGAAGGGGAAAGCAGCGGAGTGTCCAAACCCCTGTCACTTTGGGAGTGAGGTTTGGGGCAGGAAGGGATTTGGGGCTGAGGGGGAACAGCACAGATTTACCCAATTTACAGCTGTTCCCTGCTCTCTTTACCTCCCAACCCCATCCCTGAGCATAGTTCAGGGATCAGCCTGGAGTATGAACCACACCCAGCAGGAAATTTTGAGGCAGTGACCCTGTTTTGGACGACAAATTAATTCAGTAAATGCCTACAGCAAGGCTGTGCCAGCCAGAGGTGGTTCAGGTTAACTCTATCCCTTGGGACTCCACACCAACACCTCCATCCTCCCTTCCCACCACAGACCTGGGATTCAGACATCCAGGCAGGCTTGGGAAGAAGCAGGATGCTCTGGAATATCTTCCCATAATCAAATCCTGTGTCCCTTGTCCCTGGTCAGTGTGTCCTCCGCCTGGCCACTGCTTGCTCGGCACATCCCCGCCTTTGTTCCTGGTCTTGTGAGCTTCGTCCAGGGGAAAGGGCTGGGAATGCATCCCCAGTGAGGCCACGGCGTGTTCCTGGATGTGTGGGATGAGCTTTGGCCCAGTCCTATAAGACAGGAGGTTCTTGGCAGGGCACACCCAGCTCCAAGGACACAGCGAGCCGATCGTTTTTTGGCAAGGCGGGGGCATTGCTGCCTGGGTGACGTCACCTCACCTGCGTGAAGCAACAGGTCCTTCATCTCTCCAGCCTTTCCACCATTCCAGGTTAAAGATCCATCACCGGCAGAGCTGTTGCGAAAGGGACGAGTCAGAGGAGAGAAAGTAAAGTCCAGAGTTCGCCCCCTTTGACCAACACCACCCAAAACCCATCAGATTTGGTGGATTTTTAAAGCTCTTCCTCCTGGACTCTTGTGATGCTGAGAGACTCTCACAGGAGGTTTAGGACCCGTTCTCACCTTTCTTGTAATCCTTTTCTCGTAATCCTGTTCTTTCTTGTAATTTCAAGAAGAATTGATCTTCTGGAAATGAATATGAACCCTGTGAGCTCCAAAATCCATCATTAATTTTTAAGACAGTCGAGTTTTCATATTCTATCACTGTTTTATTTATCATTCTTCATCTTACTGTCTTGCTTACTTTAGTGGGATCAGTTTTTCACTATACCCACAGCAACATTCCTTTGGTAAACACAGGAATTCCACCATAATTGCTCAGCTATGGCTTGCCAGCATTTCCTAAATTGTGACAAACTGCTGAAATGACTTTTTTTGGTAGGGTGTCTTGCAGGGAACTCATCACAGAGTGTCTGAGTGTGTCTGGCTGCACACAAACACCACCCCCAGGAGGCTGTTTCATGGGATCAGTGGTTTACTGAGCGCCAGCACCAGGGAAACGCGGTTTGGTGTGGATTTGTGATTGATGTGGGTGTCTCATAACGGAATTAAAAATGTTCCTTTGGCAAAGAGATGCCCTCTCCCTCTGCCTGAGCCCAGCCCTATCCTGGGGAACGCACATGTCCCTCCACACTCTTCGCAGCTGCACTTGCCTCTGGGGAATGTAAAAGGAGGAAAGGTCAATAAATGAGCGATTTCCCTTTCTTCATATTCCTCCTTTTTTATCATCTCTCCTCCTTCCACATCCACGTGTTTTTTCCATGGATAGGTGTGGGTTAAGCAGGTCTGAAGTTGTGCCAGGGACCAAAAGATGTCACACTTGGCCTTGCTGGAGGAAAATGTGCTTTGGAAACTGGGGATAACCCAAATTCCTCCTGAAATCTTTCCCCTGTGTGAGGGTGGTGTGAGACCTGACAAACACAACAAACAAAAGTAATTCCCAGTCGTGTCAGAGATGAATTTGCCAGAACTGAGAGCAGCAGGAGGAGGAAGAGGGGTCAGTGAGGTGCAGATCCTGCTCATCCAAGCCTAGGACAGCTGATCACAGAAGCAGAGACTGGAATGTTATCATTAAGGTGGGAACAAACCTCCAAGATCATCAAGTCCAACCTTTGACTGGATACCATCATTGCCACTAAACCACATTGTGAAGAATCTTCTGGTTCCCCCCACAAGTCCCTTGATCCCACCACCTCTCCTCTCACTTCTCCATTAATATTTCCTCCTCCGTGGAAGGCAGAGGCCTTGCAAAGCCCTAGCCGGGGCACAGGGCACACCCAGAAATTTGTTGAGCTGTTTTTAATCCACTGTCTGGCTGAGGAGATGCCAAGAGAAGAGCAACACCTTTATTCCTCCATCCATCCACCCATCCATCCATGGATCCATCCCTCCATCCATCCGTCCATCCGTCTGTCCATCCATCCATGGATCCATCTGTCCATCCGTCCATCCATCCTTACATCCACCCATCCATCCGTCCATCCATCCTTACATCCACCCATCCATCCGTCCATCCATCCCTACATCATCCATCCGTCCATCCATCCATCCCTCCATCCGTCCATCCACCCACCCATCCCTCCCTCCCTCCATCCATCCATCCCTCCATCCGTCCATCCACCCACCCATCCCTCCCTCCCTCCATCCATCCATCCATCCATCCATCCATCCATCCATCCATCCATCCATCCATCCATCCATCCCTCCCTCCCTCCATCCATCCATCCATCCATCCATCCCTCCATCCATCCATCCCTTCATCCCCAGGACCCTCGGCCCTTCTGGGTGGAAAGCTGCCCCATCCCTGGCGCACAAGCAGCAGGGTGTCACGGGGCACCCCGTGGATGACAGGGCAGATGTTTGGGTGCTGCTGACCCCGGGGGTGTTTGCTCTGTTGGCAGCGGGTCCCGGGATCAGTGCCAGGAGCAGATTTCCCACCTCCGGCCTTCCTGCCTGGCAACAGCAGCCGGGCCCAGCGGCCTGAGGTAATCCTGAGCCTTTGGGGGACATTTCCCACCCATCCGCGGGCACTGAGGCCTGGCAGTGACCCCAGGGCCGCAGCTGGCAGGAGACTGAGGCCATCAGGGTCTGCATTCCATGGGAATGGTGGCACCTCAGTCCCTGGGACACACCATGGCCCTCTCCAGACAGCGTGGCTGTGCAAGGGTCTGGCGAAGTTTGGGGAGGTTTTGGCTCTCCAGAGGTTACAACAGAGCTCCAGCCATGGAGTGAAGGGGGTGGTGATGGGGAAGGGCAATTTTGCTGTGCACAGGATGAAAAAGGCATTGCTGGGCTGGGAATCCAGGGAGGGACTGGATTCAAAACAGCCCTGAAGCTGTTTGCTGGAGGCAAATTAAAAAAATCATAATTTAATTTAAAAAACCCCATAAAAATGGTAGATTCACAGAATGATTTGTGTTGGAACCTTAAAGATCAGCTTGTTCCAACCTCCTGCCATGGGCAGGGCCACCTTCCACTAGCCCAGGTTGCTCCAAGCCCTGTCCAACCTGGCCTTGGACACTTCCAGGGATCCAGGGGCAGCCACAGCTTTTCTGGGAAACCTGTGCCGGGGTCTCACCAGCCTCACAGCCAACAATTCCTTCCCAATATCCCATCTAACCCTGTCCTGTGTCAGTTTGAAAGGCCTTATTTCAGTTTTCAGGCCTGATTCTGATGCCTTAGGTTTTAACTTTTATATTTTTCAATATACATACTGAGTAGTACAGGTACTACTCAGTATGTAGCTCTGAGGTTTCTTGTAGCCTGTTAATTTCTGCTCTCTCACGCTAGTTAGACATAACAAAGCCTCTCCGGGCCTGCTCTCCAAGGACACCCAGACTGTCCTAGGCCCAAAATGTGTAAACCAAAGACTCTAAAAGGGGGGCAAGCTTGGGGAAATTACATCATTAAACTGAAGCTTTAATTGGAGAATTAACCCTGATATGCAAATGAACCAAACCTATAAAAGTGTGAAGAACTCGTGACCTGCCGTCCCTCTCGGGGTCCATCTCGGCAGTAGCCTCTGGCTCCCCAGGGTGTGCCTTTGAAGGCCTTTCAAATAAATACCCACCTTTATTCCCTTATTCTGCCTAGTCTCTGTTTCTAGGAGGACGGATAAGGCATCAATTCAGGCTCCCCATGCAGTGCTGATGATGCAGTGACAGCAGTGCTGCTCACACTGAGCTCCAAGCCTGGATGCATTTCCAACACTGCTCCATTACTGCCAAGAAGATTCCACTCATGGCTCTGGCTGATGGCTTTTTTTCCATGGCTGGGGATGAGATTTTAGCTGGGCTGGAGGCTTGTGCTGCTCTCCTGCCAGTCCCCAAATCCCTTCCCATGGCAGCCACCTGCCACTCCACCAGAAGCTGCCTCTCCATCTCTTCCAAGACACTTGGAGCCAGACACAGCTTGGCTTGTCTGGCCAGGGCAGGGGTCTCCATCCGGCCAAGGTGCCTGCTGAAGTGGAAAGTTTAATTTAAGGCTTAACTTGTCCTCTCCCCAGAAGCCATTAATTGACTGGTGCTGATTTGGCCGGGAGGCTGGAGCGGAAGTGGTGGAGGTTGCTCTGCTCTGGGCATTGAAAATGCAGCAACAGCACAAATTCGGGGTGTGCCTGGGGCAAGCAGCACTGCTTGGGCAGGAGAAACCTTTGGAAAGAAGATGCTCCGAAGGCTGGAGCCCCTCAGCTCTGGAGCCAGCCTGGGAGAGCTGGAGGTGTTCACCTGGAGAAGAGAAGGATCCAGGGAGACCTCAGAGCCCCTTCCAGTGCCTAAAGGGATTCCAGGAGACCTGGAGAAGGACTTGGGACAAGGGATGGAGGGACAGGACACAGGGAATGGCTTCCCACTGCCAGAGGGCAGGGATAGATGGGATATTGGGAAGGAATTGTTCCCTGTGAGGGTGGGGAGGCCCTGGCACAGGGTGCCCAGAGAAGCTGTGGCTGCCCCTGGATCCCTGGAAGTGTCCGAGGCCAGGCTGGACAGGGCTTGGAGCAACCTGGGATGGTGGAAGGTGTCCCTGCCCATGGCAGGGGGTGGAATGAAGATGAGCTTTAAGGTCCCTTCCAACCCAAACTGTTCTGGGATTCTATGAAAGTTTTTTCCATGGCCAAGCTTGGTGTCGGAGGAACATCTCGCCCAGGATCCTTCTGTAAACTCAAAGAAGCTGCTCAAAGAATGATTTTGAAGAAGTGAGAAGGTGGAGGCTTCTCCATCCTCCCACACTGAGCCCAGGCCAAAAGGCTGCTTTGCTTCACCACATCCTCTCTCCTCTGCACCCTGGATTTTGAGGACCTTGTGCATGATGACATCAGCAGGGGGTGATGATTGAAAACTCCCCCAAAACTGGATTTTGTTTGGATATTTGATTGTTTTGTAATCTCAAGGGAAGATGATGGTTGTGTGCAGTTGGGATACACTCATTTCTGTGAAAGCAGCTCTCCCCTCCCCAAATGTGTCACTATTTTCATGGAGTCACGGAATCACGTAATCACAGAATCATGGAATCATAGAATAAGCAGGAGGCCAGGATGGAAAGAGAGCAAGAGAGAGAGAGAGAGAGAAAAGAGCTTCTTGAAATAAATCTCAATAAATTCCCAATAATGGGAATGGGAAGTGGTGGGATGGGAACCAAATCTCTCCCGACAAGGTCAGATTCAGACAGGAACACAATCAGCTGATCTGCTGGGACAGGATACGTGGGACCAGCACTGCTTTCCCACTTTTTTTTTAAATACCTTGAAACCTTGCCATTCCCCTTTGTTCTCCCCCAGTCTCCCATGCCATGGGTATTTTACAGCCTTCTTCCCAAGGAAATCAAGCATTACATGCCTGAGGGTTATTCCATTTGCCCATCAGCCCTTCCCTAGCAATCCTTGCACCCCAAGATTGATTTCACTGAGAGGCAGAGAGACAAAAAATGCCAAATATGCAGAGAATTTGAGGCAGGAGCAGCTGGAAGGAGGGAGAGAGATGCCATGGGGTGAGCTGAACCCCATAGCAGGCACAAGAGAAGCCCCACCCGGGCACAGGTGGCTCCCAGGTCGCTCTCCCACTCGTGGTTACTGTCACCCCAAAATGTGGGCTCGTCTTGCCATCTACTGGCGTAACCTGGAGCCCGTCAGAGGAGCAGGACTGGCGGACAGAGGACATCCAGGACAAGGACAAGGGGAGGACTGAGCCCTGCGTTGCTGTTGTCACCCCTGGAGGGGACTAGCCTGGTCAGGAAGGGACCAAGCACTGCCTTGCAAGGTCATTTTTTGTTTTCCAGAAGCAATTCCTTACTCCTGGAGCTACTAATTCCTGCTTAGACATGTTTATCCCCATAGTGCATCATCCCCCTCCTAAGCCTCCCTCAGGGTCCCTTCTCTGGACCCCAGGCTTGGCCCAGGGATGTTCCCTCCTCTGTCTCATCGCTGCTGCTGCTCTCCTGGTTCCACCTTTCTCGACACAGAGATCCCAAGGACGAGCTGCAGGTGGCCTGGCGTGGATTTTGATGGAGTTAGGAGGCTGTGAAACCCATCCCAGGATATGGGAGGGACACCAGGGCTTGGAGAAGCAAGAGGATCTGTCCCATGTGAGAACACAGAGGCACTGGGAGGAGATGGACATGGGAGACACTCACTGTAGGCCTGGGGGATGTGTCCCAAATATGCAAGGCCATGCCTGGCATGGTGCTGGCGGCGCTTTGATTTGGTCCAACCTGTTTAACAGCGTTTTTGGAAGAACTTTTGCAGCACATTGCACCCCGTTATTCCTTCAGGAGCTTCTGTGAGTGAACCATCGCCACAATTGGATTCTGGGGACGCCTGAGCCACCCAGAGGTTTTGTTGAAGCCCCTGGCCTGGACCTGATGGGTGAAAAGCAATCCCAGTGCCTTCCCCATCAGCTTTTAGAGGATGGCTGGACCAGTAAAAGGAGTCAGGAGAGGGAGCCAGAGCCACAGCTGAGAGCTGTGAGAGCTGCAGGGAAGGGCTCTCACCGCTGTAGGGACATCCCAAATTACACAACTGCCCCTTTGGAGCTGGTCCCAGCCACATTCGAGGATGTTCAGAGCACGTCAGGGCTCTAATTTTTGGAGACTGTCCTTGTTTCAGAGAATCAAAGCTTGGAAAAAGCCCTCCAAGATCCCTGACTCCGGCTGTTTTGGCTGGGGTAGAGCTCATTTTCTTCCCGGTAACTGTTAGAGTCCTGCATGGGTGGTTAAATCAGGATGGAGTCGCATCCCAGGGTAGTCAGGACAGTAATTTTAAGCCCTGTGTGAGTTTTGCCTGGCATTTTAACTGCATGGAGTGCTCCATGCTGTGGGTGGTATGTCCCCTCATCCCCCGTCCCGTGGCATTAGGAACCTACATCCCGTCTTTATCTGCCTCAGCAAATGCAATCCCTCTTTTGCTGAGCCCACCCAGAAGCCCAGCTGATGGGAAATGCATCCAAGGATGGGTTGAACTCACAATTTAGCAAAATGCACCCTCCGTGCTGTTAACTTCAGTTTCAGGCTTTTTCCTTCCAGTTTTCCTTCCCTCTGAATTGAAGGGATGCTCAGGAAGATGTGGCAGCCCTGTCCCAACGTCTCGAGGATGGGAAGAGAGAAGCATTTCCACCGGCTGGATACTCCAACCCCCACCTCATGAATAAAACCCTGTTCTAACAAATTCAAAACCTCACCCAGGGCAGAGAAAAGTGCAGAGCTGAGTGTGGGAAGAGGTGGTGAATGGCACTTGTGCCTGTTTTGGGAGGGAAACCTGGAGCCTGGTGGCTTGAAATCCTGGATCCTGCCCCCTTCACTTGTCAGCGAAGCAGGAGGAATGATGGGGAGCCCGAATTTGGTGCCTGGCCCTGGAAATGCAGAGGTGACAGTGCTGCATCCCACAGATTCCCGTGATTTGGCCACCCCGACCCCGGGTGCCTCAGGCACCGAGCGAGCCCTGTCCTGCCGCTCATCTCCAGCTCTGTTTCAGAGCTCCCTGAATTATTGATGGCTCTGATGCAGGAGTTTATAATTAGCTCCCCAGACGTTTTCCCTGTGGGCTGGAGCTGGGAACACGCTTTCCCTGTCAGTGGTTTTGCTCCGAGTTGAGCAGATTGAGGAGGGAGGAAGGGAGTAAGGGATGGATGGGGACCTCGGGGGACAGCAAGGATGGCTTTGAATGCACGGGGTGGTTTAAGAGTGGCCACCCTCAGGGAAAGGGGTTTAGGGAGAGTCTGGGCTGTCTGAGGGGTCTTAAACCCAATTTGAACAGCGTGGAAGCCGTGCCAGGAGCCAGGAGAAGGCAAAGGGTCTTCATGTCACCTTTAGGAACCTCCTCAGCCACAGTGCTCGTGGATTGACGGGTCAGAGGGAGGCAAACACTGAGCCCTGACTGCTCAGGGAAAGCCAGGCTTCATCTCGAGGAGACAAAGGACTGTGCTCGTGTCTGTTTGGATATAGAAATGATGGGTTAAAGGCACAGCTGGGCAGCAAAGGGGCAGTTCAGTATCCTAGAGCTCTTTCTTTAAGAGCTCCAGTGATTTCTGTGAGGTCTGGGTGCAGCAACACTCATTCCTTGAAACCCTAAATCCCAGGCAAAACAGGAGCACGAATTCCCTGGGGCTCTGAGGTCAGAGGCACCAGCCCTCAAGTTTAACTCTGGGAATTGCTTTGTGAAAACCAGGCAGCTTGAGCCGAGTTTAACCCGGTCTGAGCTGCAGCGAAGAGTGGCACCTGCAGAGTGCCTCGACTGCCACAACCCTAGTTCAGGGGCCCTGTGGTTGTGCTGGGGATGTTTTGTTTATACACTTATGACACTTCTGGAAGTGTTCCAGGCCAGGTTGGACGGGGTTTGGAGCAACCTGGGATAGTGGAAGGTGTCCCTGCCCATAGCATGGGGCTGGACAAGATGGTCTTTAAGGTCCCTTCCAACCCAAACCATTCCATGAGAATGGACAGGGCCAAAGGCCCTCTCCAGCCTGAGGCTTCCCTTTTTTGGCAGGTGGAAGTCCCACTCCATAGTGCCAGTGGGAAAAACTGGCAGGTAAAGGAGGGCAGGATGCTTTTGGTTGCCCAGATGAACTGTGAGGTTGAGTCTGAGGACAATCATCTCCCCCTCACCTCAGCTGAGCATGGCACAGATCTCCTTGCAAGCCCTGCCTGGAAAATCCTCGGGCACGGAGCAGAGGTGGGAGCCAGGGCCAGCGGCAGCAAGGACTCACGGTAGGATTTGTGCCACTGCTGCCAGTGCTCTTTTGGGTCTGGGGGGTGATCAAAGACCTGCCAGGAGAGCTCCCATTCCCACATCTTTGCTCCAGGTGGAATCACAGAATCATGGAACAGCTGGGATTGGAAGAGACCTTAAAGCTCATCTCATTCCAGCCCTGTGCCATGGGCAGGGACACCTTCCACTAGGCCAGGCTGCTCAGAGCCAACTAAACCTGGCAAGAATTTCTCTGGGCTGCTTTAAAAAATGGATGGAGATTAAGGAATTTCCTTTCTTGGATGAGACAGGCACTTGGCCTTTCAACAGAACACTTCTTCCAGAGAGGTGCAGCAGGTCAAAGGGAATAAAGGCAGGGAATTATCTCATCTCAACAAGAAGGAGATGAGTTGTCTTCAATCCCAGAAAGTCTTGGCCTTCTCCAGCATGGTGACAGGAGCTCTGCCTTGGAGAAAAGCTGGTGCTGGGGTCAGCCTGGACAACATTGTTCTGAGGGCCACTCTTGCCTGTTCCAGCACCGTCCACTTCCCTTGGGGACTCCAGCATCAGGATCTGGCTTAAAACAGCAGCAACCAGGCTCCAGCAGGAAACTGCATCTATTTATAGGGTATCTGCATAGTTTAGGGCAGAGCTGACCCACGACTGATCCTTGTATCCCATTTGCAGGACAGGCTGAGCAAGGGACAGGTCACCTTTCCCCCAGCCCCACCAAGAGCCCATCCTGCCCCAATCCCATCCCCTTGGACACTCCTCACTCTGCCCTTGGAGGTCTCACTATCCCCTGCTTGCTTCAAGATGTACATTAAAAATATATATTTTAGCACATTCCCCAGAAATTGTCCCTTTTTTGATAAAATTGGCATGATTAAAGAGTTGATTTCATTCCAGCGGCGTGGGAAGGACTGTGCTCCTGCTCTGCACCTGCTCACCCCGGGCTTTGGGCAGAGCTTTGGCCAGGATGAATCCCACTGACCCACACACCCATTGTACTTGTGCATGAGGGGGCGGTAGGCTGAAAGAAATGGGCTTTTTGGAAAAAGGAGGACTTTTCTGAAGATAACTGCAGGGTTTGGATGGAGATGAAGACTCCTGCTATGATCTGTGGTTGCCCCATCCCTGAAAGTGTCCAAGGCCAGGCCGGGTGGGGCTTGGAGCAGCCTGGGATAGCAGAAGGTGTCCCTGCCCGTGGCAGGGGTGGAATGAGATGAGCTTTAAGGCTCCTTCCAACCCAAACCATTCTGTGATTTTATGATCTCTACATCACGAGCATCATCCTGGGGTGAAAAGACAAAGATAAGGGATGAAGGGGGCCACTGAGGTGTGTGTAGCCATGGAATTAAGCAGGGATAAAGGGGATCCTTCGGCCTGCGGCAGAGGAAACCCAGGGCAGCTGGGGCAGAAGATGATTTCATGGTGTAGGTGTGGTACTTGATGAGACCCTCACATGGGTGTCGCCAGCTCTGATTTCTGTGTAATTTCTGCTCCCTCAGGGCACGGAAATGATTGGAAAAACCTCTCAAGGCACTTTGCAGATCTCTTCATCTGCATTTCTGAAGGGCCCAGTGAGCCTGGCTAACCCACAGGCTGACCTTCCCTTCCAGCCAGCCCGGCAAAAGACGTGTGGATAAGGGAGCAGGGGGGGATTGAAGTTCAGGGCACAGGTCATGGGAGCCCATAATAAATAAACAAGGCTTGTTTAGGAGATGATTTATGCTGCACTAACATTGTCCCCAGTCTCCCACTCATCACTGCGAGCTAATTACCCCTCCTGGAGCCATCAGACTTCCCTTTGCATTTCCATGCACTGTGCAAGGTCCTGGACATGACCTGGTAGCTGGGGGCTGACCTTTCTGTTTCGGTTTCTTTCAGCTTTTCTGCTGTAATTGGTCCTGCAACTCCACACTAATGAACTGTGGCCTGGCCTCTGAGGAGCTCTGGGTCCCTGCCACGCTTCCTTCAGAGAACGTGGGGTTGATAGGAGGTGAAGTCCCATATAAATCTCATGTAAGGCTCTGTGCAGATGGGCTCGGACCGAAGCGGGATTCATTATTGTGTCCCCAGAGAGGGTTCCTGAAGGCTGGGAGATGGATGTGCTGGACCATGGGCATCTCTACTGGGTTGTGATACTTGCTCACATGGTTTTGGTCCCACTGCTTGCAAAATAAAGGGGTTTTACCTCAAATCTTGAAGGGAGGGATGGTGGAGAGTCTGGGAACCAGGACTCCTTCCTCGAGGTTGGTCTGTGTGACCTCTGAGACGTGGAGCTCCTTCTGCCAAGGGTCTCTGTGCTCACCAAGGCAGGGCCTCACAGAGTGGCTTCTGTTGGAAGAGACCTTTAAAGGTCATTTATCCCAACCCCCTGCCATGAGCAGGGACACCTTCAACGACAGCAGGACCTGCCTGAGGACACATTTTGTGATGGAGAGCAGCAATCCTCGCTCTTTGCTCTCTTTACCCTTTAACTTGGTCGAAGCCCCAGGCTCCTTGGGCCATCTTTGCTGTGTGGTGTCACGGTGGGCAAGGTGGGTCCCTGAGCAGGGAAGGGTCTGCTTCATGCCAGACTTATATCAGATGGGATCAGTGGGCCAAATTCCCTCCCAAAATCAGTCCCGTTGGAAAAGGTCCCCTTTTCTGACCTTAACAACACCTCACAGCTGCTAAAAGCTTAATTTCCACAAACCCACCATGCTCCCCAGGCCAAAGACTCCTGAAAGCCTGCAGGACACACAAAATCTGAGGATGTTTTGTGTGTCTACATCTGAAAGGGGTTGATTTTGGGTGCTGGAGGCTGAGGGGCAGCCCTGACCCACCTCACTGATGAGGGTGCAGGTTCTGACTGGAGTAGAGGAACCCGCACCAACCTGGAGAACATCCTTGTTAGTCCCAGGGATTCATTTAGCCATTGGTAGAGGACATCTGGGAATTGTAAATATTATCCCAACCTCAGTTTAGCTCCAGTGCAAACACCCACTTGGAGCAGGACACGGACAGATGGAAATCAGGTGCACGGAGACACGGATGTAACACCGTCCCTGCCCGGCTCCGTGGGGTCCCGCGTGCCCCCACAGACGCACGGGCAGTTTCAGTATTATGGTCGGTAGCAAAGAGTCAGAAAAGGTATTCCGGCAGCGGCATTTATTGCATCTACACTGTCGAAGGTTGCAGAGGCAAATACCAGAACAACCCCGAGCTCAGGGTTTTTCCCGGGCTGGGAAAAGGCGGGGTTAAGGAACGGGGACCAATGGGGAAGCTCTGGGGGAGTGACAAGGGGTAGAGGCTAACAGCCAACCGGGGAATTCAAACTGGGACAGATCAACTGTATTGGTTTGAAAACAAGCCAGTGGGAGATCACAAGCCAGGATTAAAATTAATAGGAAAAAAAGTTAGAAATAAGTGAAATAACAGAAGGAAAAGCACTGACAAAGTCAGATACAACCTGATACCTTGTCAGGGTGGTGGTACCAGTCCAAATGAAGTAGTTCAATTGAAGCAATGATCCTATGGAAGATCTGGTCTCCAGCTGAAGGTCCAGTGGTAGCTCTTGTCCTCTGGTAACCCAGTAGACAGGGCTAAGTTAGGCAGTTCTAAGGGCAGGTTATATCCAGGTGGGAATGCTTGGCTCCTCCCTCCTGGGCGGAGCATCTCACAATAGGATGAGATAAGTCCATGAGTCATGTGGTGGTTTCTTGATGGCTCATTGTCTGTTATCAGGGTGGGTCATTAGCAGGTGATAACAGCTAATGGCCCACAGCTGGTGGTAATAGAATACTTAAATACATCTATATTGTAACCTAGGACATCAACCTACAGAACAATGCATCTTGGGAGAAGCCTTTTTGGTCACCTTAACATAAAGTGGTTCTTGTGGTACTTGGGACTTGTCTTACTGAGAACTCTCTGTCCCTTGTAATGTATGTTCACTGGCCACCACACCGATGGGGCTGGTTTCCTTTGTGGTGGGAAACCAGGAGGAGACACGGGAGTCTCCGGAGTTGCATGAACTGATCTCACCACCCTCAGGAGAAAGCTGGAGCCGAGCACAGCTGAGAGCATTCAGATGTCTCGTTTGGGAGAAATTATCCCTATAAAGACAAACCACAAAGCCTTGTTAATAAGAACAGACCAGGCAAGTCGTAAAGAGCTGGAGAACGGATTGCAGGGAATCGTGGGATCACGGAATAGTTTGGAGTTGAAGGGATGACCCTTTTAAAAGTGATCCAGTCCAAAAACCCTGCCATGGGCAGGGACACCTTCCACTAGTCCAGGTTGTTCTGAGCCCTGTCCAGCCTGGCCTTGGACACTTCCAGGGATGGGGCAGCCACAGCTTCTCACCTTTGCCGGTGTTTTACCACCCTCATTGTAGAAAAAATTCCCTCTTTATCTAATCTAAATGAACCCTTCTTCATCTTAAACCCATCACCCCTTGTTCTGTCACAACAGGATAGGGCAAACCTGAAATATCCTTCACCAAGAAAGATTCAGTTTTGCCTCAAAATATTCCTGAATTTATCTGTTGTTTCCGTCCACTCATTTACCAACACGGAATTTCACTGCCATGAAATAATCCAGCATCCCAACAATTTCAGCTTTCAGCAGGAACAGCACCTTGCAGCAAGGAGCTGCCACATTTCTGGGGAGTGAGTCCACCATTTTTAAGCACTTTCCCAGCTGAATTGAGCCTGGGTGGAAAACAGGGTTCCAGTCGGTCTCTGGGAAATGCCAACACCTCCTCCAACTTCTGGACACAGCGATGGCGTCTGTCCCTCCAAAATGCTGCTGCCTCTGAAGCAAGGATGGGGACAACGGATCCTTTCATACTTCAGAGGAGAAGGGAGCAGGGCCACAATGCAAAACACCCAGATTTTCCACGTTTCTGGGCCAGACAGGTGGAAAACGAGACTGCCAGCAGAGCAAGGAGGGAAACCCAAACACCTTGGGTGCAGCGTTTCATGGTGCTCCAGCCAAATTCGAAATCCTTCCCCCTGAAGGTTTTAAAATTGCTCCTCCTGAGGCTGAAGATTGATGGGTTCATTCCTTCCCTTCCCAAGTGTAATTCCTCTTATTCTGACCTTATTGTAGCAGCTCCAAGTGTTTAATGTCTGGGATATTTTCCAGGCAGTTTAAACACCAGCTTCAAGGGCTGACTGGATGGTTTTCTGCTTTAGTTCGTGCTGCAGTTGGGTGCAGGGAGGATGTAGGTGATTTCTGGCTGGCTTTCTCCATAGAACAACAGGTTTCCATGGAAAGATGTGAATTTGCCCCTCCTCAGAATCCACTTTACCCTTTCCACCCGTAACACCTGCTTTGCTTTTGTGAAATTGCTCCAATCTTGCTGCATCTGAACAGTCCCCAGGAGATCCCATTCCCACCTTTGAAGAGCCTCCTGCAAGGCTCTGCCAGGACCTTTCTGGGTGAGTGGTTCCCATCTATTCCAGGTATTGGTGTCACTGATGTTCAAAAATGATCTGGAAAAGTTTATCTTAAAAGAGAAACCAACCACCAGATGTAGCCCCCAGGGGGGGAATTTGTTCCTGGCCTGGTGGCTGGTAGTAGTTATTTTATTAGTACAAACCACAGCAGCAATCTAAAATCATGGAATAATTCAGGTTGGAAGGAATTCATGGAGCTCATCTCATTCCATGTCCTGCTCAGTGCAGGTGAAATTAAATCAGGTCACCGAGGGCCATGTCCAAGTGTGTCTTAAACACCTGCAAGGATGAGGGAGGCCAGGAAGGGCCTGGCCATGTGGTGTAAAATTCTGGGGAAGGATGGGAGCCTGTTCCCCATGTCTGGCAAAATCTCCCTGCTCTAAGGTGGAGCCAGGCAGGGGCAGTGAGGAATAAATGCAGCTCTGCAGCCCTGGTGCTCCTGGACTCGGTGGGGAAATGGTCATTTCCATGCTCTTCACAGTCCTGGGCTTTGGAGACTTGTCCTGAGAGAGCTGGGGGTGTTCACCTGGAGAAGAGAAGCTCCAGAGAGTCCTGAGAGCCCCTTCCAGTGCCTAAAGGGGCTCCAGGAGAGCTGGAGAGGGACTTGGGACAAGGGATGGAGGGACAGGATACAGGGAATGGTTTCAAACTGGAAAAGGGGAGATTTGGGTGGGATATGGAGAAGGAATTGTTCCCTGTGAGGGCGGTGAGGCCCTGGCATAGGGTGCCCAGAGAAGCTGTGGCTGCCCCTGGATCCCTGGAAGTGTCCAAGGCCAGGTTGGACAGGGCTTGGAGCACCCTGGGATAGTGGAAGATGTCCCTGCCCGTGGCAGAGGGTGGGAATGGGACGATCTTTAAGGCCCCTCCCAACCCAAAACATGTTGGAGTCAGACCCCAAGGGACTCATATTCCGGATGGAAATATCCCCTGGTGTTTGGCCACCCAGGCGCCCTGGGGCTGGACGAGCTGTCCCAGAGCTCTCTCCCAGCAGGACGGATTTCCAAGGGCTGTGGCAGAGGAAGGGGTGTGAGTTGCATGCGCTGGATGGGAGCCACCAACTTCCAGCCAAAGGACACGTTCTGCTCCACCAATCTGTTCCCTATTTTTCCTCATTAACGCCGCTTCCACGCTCGACAGTTGTGATGTGAATAATTTGGACTGATTAGTGTTTACACAGCAACATTGGGAAGAAATGAAACCACACCAGAGCCAGCAGCCAACTCGAGGCTCCAAGACTGTGATTTTGGGGGGTTTTCTAAAGAAAAAGGCCCGCACCACCTGCAGACCTTTGTCACTTGCTTGCCCGCAAGTTTAGTCACCTGAAATAGGTGACAAATCACGGCCATGGCTGATCTGGGGGTGCAGCTCTCAAAGATGGGTGGTTTTTGAAGGTTTTAAGTAAAACTGGCTGCTGGCTGGAGGACAGGAGATGTTTCACTGCTGACACTGAAGGAAGGGCGGGGGTGGCAGTGCCTGAGATTGTTTATATTCCATAAAGCACAGATCCAGCAGCCAGGATGTGCCTCTGCGCTCTTGCTCAGCACCTGCAACTCTCCAAACAAGGCCAGGACAAGGTGTATCCACCGCCAGGAGAGCAAGGATGGGGAGCAGACAGGGTCAGAGGAGAGAAAGCAGTGAAAAATTACACCTGGGAGATAAAAGGGACTTAAGGAGAAAAAATAAGGATTATGGGAATATCTGGGAGTCTTGTGTGAATGGGTAAAAGCAGCCTTGGAGCTGTGGGACACAAATGTGAACTCTGTAAAGATTCACCCATTTCATGCAGCTTCTTTGCCTTTTTTCCTGATCAAAAGCCATTTTTCAAAGGTTGCTGGGGATGCAGAAACCCTTTCAGCGAATCCTCTGCCTTCCTTCATCTCTGCAGGCAGAGAGGCCTTATCAGACCTTTCCCTGGGAATGGATGTCTTGCCCCCGTCTCCAAAGGTGCTGCAGGAAATTGTGATCCTTGAAAATGTTGTGTGCAAAGCCAGGAAGGTTCCTCCTCCTCGCTCTGCTTTTGGCACTGGCCACTTCTGCTTTTTCCTGGTCTTCCTGGGGCTCAGCACCTTTTTTGAGCTGAGTCAGGTGATCCCAGAAGTGTCCTTGTACATCCAAATTGAGGGTGTGGTTACCTGGGCAAGAGAAGGCTCCAGGGAGACCTCAGAGCCCCTGCCAGTGCCTAAAGGGGTTCCAGGAGAGCTGGAGAGGGACTTGGGACAAGGGATGGAGGGACAGGACACAGGGAATGGCTTCCCACGGCCAGAGGGCAGGGATAGGTGGGATATTGGGAAGGAATTCCTGGCTGGGAGGGTGGGGAGGCCCTGGCACAGGTTGCCCAGAGAAGCTGTGGCTGCCCCTGGATCCCTGGCAGTGTCCAAGGCCAAATTGGACGGGGCTTGGAGCACCGTGGGATAGTGGAAGGTGTCCCTGCCCATGGCAGGGGGTGGGAATGGGACAATCTTTAAGCTCCCTTCCGACCTAAACCATTCCATGGCTTTGTGAAATTCCCTCAAGGAACTGTTCCAGGGGGGATACTTCAATGCGGGGCAAGAATCTGAGTAACTTCAATGAAGCTTTTGAGCTCCACCAGTTTGCTCAGTTTAGGCTCTGGATTCCCCACCACAGAGGGATGGGGTGAACACAAAGATTCAGGGATCCTTTTGGGCTTTGATTCCTGTTGTATTTTCCCCTCTCCTCCAAATCCACCCTGCAACCACTGACATTCACCTGACGAGGGCATTTCCCGCCACCCTCCCTCTCCTGTGAGCTCCAAACAACCAGGAAAAGAAGGAGAGGATTTAACAGCAACTGAAATAATCAAACCCCGACATCCTCCAAAGCTGATCTTTTATCTGAGGAAGGGAGCAGCTCCCGAGCCCCCTCAGGATCGCCTGCTGGGAATGCGATCCAAGCACTGATATTATCCAGGGGATGCTCTGATCTCTGTCAGCGAGCTGAGGCCAAAACCCTCAGAGAACTAAAGGAACCTCCCTGTATTCCCTTATTTACCTGACACCGTGGGCGTGGGCAGGTTTGTTCGTGTGTGTGTGTAGGGATTTCTGAGGGAACACAGGCTTGGGTTTCTGTGGAGGGCCGTGAGCCCTTGGAGGAGAGAGGCCTGAGGCCAAAAGGACTCGCACCAGAGATCAGCAGCCTACCTCAGGTTGTGGTGACCAAGTGAACCACCCCCAACATGCCTTGCTTCTTTATGGTAATACCTGGTACCCAGTTGGCTAACTGGTTTCTACCCCATCCCTGCCTTTCCCATAAAAGACCCCTGTTTCTGCCCCCAGGGAGGGAGTTCTCATCTCTGGCCTCCCCTTCACGGAGGCTGCTGGACAATAAAGGCCATCTCTGTGGAGCTGCCGTACGAGGCTCCTGTCTCTGTATCCCTGAGTTGTGCCGGGGTGATTTCACAAAGAGCTGAATCACAAGAGCTGGAATCACTTGTAGCTGAGAAATCCTCACTTGTAGCTGAGAAATCGCTACACTTGCTGAAATCACCCCTCGCTCAGGGAAGTTGCTGAAGCCCCTGGAAAAGCCTTTCCCTGGCAGGATGCTTTCTCTAGGAAGGCCGCAGCACACCGGGTTCTTCACCCCTGGCTCCCTGAAAGCGACAGATTCCCTTGCTGGCTTGGTTTCTTTTTTTCCCTGAAAAGATCAGGCTTCACCCCTCTAATTTAGGAAGAGCTGAGAGTTGGCAGTGACCAGACCCTCCCCAGCTGCTTCCTCAGTGCCTCTGCAGATGGTTGAGCAGCCTCTGGCTCTGCCTGGGTGTCCATGTCCTCTCTAAAGGAGGGAAGAGCCGGCATTCCTGCCTTTTCCTCTCCTGCCAGCACATGATGCTGCCAAGGAAATGCAAAATCATCCCTTCCTGGCTGCAAGGATTAATAACCAGTTCATTGAGACAAACGACACCAGGCTCTGCCTGTTCACGGCTCAGCAAACACCGGCGCTCCGCTCTCCCAGCTCCGCTCCGCACGTGACGCAGACAGAGCTGGAATGCTGCTCCCGGGGGGAAACTGTCTCCCCATGAGGCCTCAGCTTCTTCAGTTTTCCAAGTTCTCCCTCCCTGCAGGATTTCTGGGCGCTGTGAGACGCCTTTGCCTTCCCCCATCTGCCTCCCTTGGACTGTGGGGTCCCTCAGGTTCCACAGCAATGTGGGCACAGGAGCATCAGCCCCAAGAGGGACTGTGAGAATCCGGGTGGTACAGGCAGGAGTGGACGTAGGAAATCCCTCCAGGGTCACAGCGCGGTCCCTTGAGCCCACACTGGCCAAAGAGATGCTTTTTAGGGAGAGCTTGTTAATCCATGGGCAGGAGCTCTCCGTGGGCCCATCCTCGAGTGCTTCCTTTGCATCCTCGTCCCTGGAGTTAGGGATGCCCGGGAGGACACCCCAGCCTGGTCTTTAACATTTATTCATGGCCTTGCTGCTATTTCCCCCCCTCTCCCCAACACACTCATATTTTCTGGTGCCCACTGTGCCAAGAGCTGATTCGTGTTACTGGTTGTAAACTGATTCCCGGAGGGTTTCATCCCTTTCTCCCCAGGATCTGGGGAAAGACAGGTCTGTAGTTGTCATACCCGGCTCCTTCATGGCCACTTGACACAGCCAGGGGTGTCTTGGGCCAGGGGACAAGTCCAGGCACTGGTCAGTTCACGGGTGTGGATATAGTCAGTGTCCAGCATCCTGGAAACATGGAATATTTTGGGATCATGGAATATTGGAAGGATCTAAGGAATATGAGAGGATCTAAGGATCATCTCATTCCCATTCCTTGCAGGGACACCTTCCACTGCCCCAGGGTGCTCCAAGCCCTGTCCAACCTGGCCTTGGACACTTCCAGGGATCCAGGGGCAGACACAGCTTCTCTGGGAAACCTGTGCCAGGGCCTCACCGCCCTCACAGGGAACAATTCCTTCTCCATATCCCACCCAAATTTCCCCTTGTCCAGTTTGAACCCATTCCCTGTATCCTGTCCCTCCATCCCTTGTCCCAAGTCCCTCTCCAGCTCTTCTGGAGCCCCTTTAGGCCCTGGAAGGGGCTCTGAGCTCTCTCTGGAGCCTTCTCCTCTCCAGCCTGAACAACCCAACACTCTCAGTCTCCTCTGGATAAGTGCACTGATGGAAAAGCACTTGAGAAGCATTTGTGGGAATGTGACATCTCTGAGGGTCACTGGTCCATCAAATCTGGCCGGGATGAGGAGGTTCCAGGGTTGTTTGGGGGGAAAAGGGGTGGGCAACAGTGGGATACAAAACCAGCGTCATTCTTGAGTGTCGTAGGAATAAAACAAACACTCCAAAAGCAGCTTGTGCATCAGCAATCCAAACTGATACCAGGAGAAGGGAAATCAGGACAAGTGGGAAAATTCTACAAGGCGCAATTAATCAGATCCAAAAAATAAACCACAGCTCTGCCTCTGAGGCAGCCGGAGAAGCAGGGAAGCAGAAAACGAGGCTGAGCCTCTCCCTCTCCCCACACCCAGCATGCAAATGCACCCTGAGCAATTTCTGGAGCAGCAGAGGGTCAGTAATTGATTTGGAGACCCGAATTTCTGACTACATCATGATGCAGATGTGCTTCCCAGCCTGGCTGGTGGCTGTGCAGCTCCCACTGCAGTGAATGAGCTCGGAATACCAATGGAGAGGGGAAGGAGCACACTCTTCCCTTGGCAGGGGAGCAATGGGGAGACAAAAACCTTTCCATGCTGAATTAACCCAGTTTTGTCCAGGCTGCGACCCCGCTTCCCTGCCTCCCTTTGCTCTCCAGAGCAAAATGCCTGCTCAAAGTTCCCTTCCTGGGGTAAAAGGGACCTGGGAGTGCTGGAGGAGAAGGAAGAGGAGCAGGGGATTCACCTGGGGTTGTTTTCAGCTTGATCTGGAAGCTGCTGGCTTTGGAAATGATGCTTCTGTTTCAAAAACCAGAGTGGCTCTGGTTCTTCCCACTTCTCAGCCTCCCAGCTCAGAAATCCTTTGGGAAGGACTGGGAGCACAGTGAACCCCGTTCCAGGGATGAATCCATGGTGGTGTGGTGGGGAATGGCTGCTCCTGGCCCTGGAGGCTGAGCACTGGCCCAAGCACCTCAACGCCCAGCCTGGATTTGAGCAAAAACCTTAAAAACCTCCTGACTCCTGGACTGCTGCATCCTCCCCAGGGGTTCTGGAGATTCAAGGAAGGGATGAGAGAAATTCATGCAGGGTTGGCCAATCCACAGGAATTGAATGAAATCTCACTCGGGAAAACCTCACACTGACGTCAGAAGCTTAAAAGTGTGGCCCAAGGTGAAGATGAGATCCTCCAAAATGAGATCCTGAGGAGGCAGGGTGCCTTCACCCCTTCCCACTGAAGTCCTGTGCCCACCCTGCCCTTGCCATGATGGGGATTGCCCCAGCTGATGGGCCAGTAAAGGCTCTTGGGATGATGCCACTCCTCCTGCAGGACCTGGATGGAGAACCATGGATTTGTGCTGGGTGATCCAAAGCTCTGGTTTTTGGGCTTTGGCCCCAGAACTCCACAGCCTCGGAGTGCAGAGCAGCTGCCCATGGCAGCGACGGCGTTGGGAGATTTTGCTGTGGTTGTAAAAACTTCAGAGGTCTTCTAAGCCCAGGTTTGTGTGTTTTAAGCCCAGCCTGCCTCCTTACCAGCTCTGGATTTTGCAGCAGCAGAATTGGGGGAGTATCTCAAGAGCCATTGTGGAAAATTCAGGAATAAAAAGGAATGTGGTGCCCAGGAGAGCTTTGGGCAGTGGGGTCTCCATCCCTCATCAGCCTTGCAGTGCCAAAATCGGCTCCTGCCTGCTGCAGGCTTGGAGTGTGCATGTCTGTGGTGCTCCAAACCCCACAGCAGCCAAGAGGGATTTCCTGGGATACAGCCAGCGCAGGATGAGCACTAAATGGAGCAGAGAAATATCTGGGAACACGACTCAACAGCAGAGCAGGACCAGCACAGCTATTCTTTATTTCTTCTGTAATTATGTCCTTTCTTTTAAAGAGATCCACATTGATACAGGGGACAGATGGGCTGGGCGAGCTGAGACCATTCCCCACTCCCCCTCCTCCTTGTTTGTACAAAGAGATGCTGCAAGGAAAGGCAAATATTTGACTGTTTGGGATGCTGAGAAAGGAGAAACTGGAACGTGAGCCAGCAAGCAGCTCCTTACTCAAGCAGAGCTCTCTGTGGCACGGACGCAGCCCTCCAGAGGGGCTGGAGCAGGGGGTCCTGGAGCCAGGTGGAACACAGGATGGAGGAAGAACATCTGCAGCCTTTTTGAGCCTGTGCCCTTATCTCAGTCCCACAGCCAAGGGTGTTCCAGAGGAAAAATGGTGTTGGAGAGGATGCTTGGGAGGGGAGAGGCAGAAACCTCCCTGGGAGACAACAGTGCAAGGAGGAGGCTTGGAAGACTGGTGTGAAGGAGGAAAAAGGGATTTGGGAATGAAATCTGCCAGGAGGATCCATCTTCTGACAGTGGCCCTTGGGGGTGTTATTTCAGTTCCAAAGAGATGCCCTTCACCTGCTGTCCCCAAGGACAGCCAGCACAGATCCCCTCCCTCCAGCCTGCCTGTGTTGGCACGGGCTCCCGGGAGCAGCAGGGTTGTCCCCTGTCCCTGGGCATCCCCTGTGGCCACAGAGGCTCCATGGAGGTAGGGCCAAGGTGGGCTGGAGGTTACAGACACATCGGACAGCCCATGGGGTGACAGGTTGAGAGGGACCAATATATATATGCCTCAACATATGTCACAAATGAGGTGAAGAAAATTCCTATAAAAAAACTTTGTTGCCCTGTGCCCAGAGAGGCTTCACCCGGCAGCCAGTCAGGGCAGAGAAAACTTCCATGATCAGACTGCGAGCAGTTCCCCCCACCACACGCTTGCTGTTGAAGGCAAGTACCCGGATGTCCACGAAAGATGCCCACCAAAAATGGGCCCGCAAAGCCGTCAGGGGAGGAGTCTGGGGGCACATAAAAGCAGCTGGCTGCAGTACCACGAGATCTGTTTGCTTTGGGTCGCTCGGAGGGTCAGCTTGGCCCCTTCTGCCCCCGCCTTCGCGCCCTCTTCCCTGTGGTCCTGCTTCCCCATGTCTGCTTCCCCGTGCTGTGCCAATTCCGGGCACTAGCTTATCGCCGTGAGGAACTCGTGCCCGCAGCCGCCGCCGCCTGCATTCGGCATTTGACTGCGACTGCCGTCGCCACTGTGTTTTTTGCCCTCCATCCACAGCCACCCTCCACAGCTCATGGTCACCGTCCGCAGCCGCCGTCCGCACCCAGCTTCCAGCTGCCGTCCGCAGCTCATAGCCGCTGTCCGCAGCCGCCATCCGCACCCAGCTTCCAGCCACCGCCTGTCGCAGTCACGTCCGAGACGGGTAAAGAAAACGACACAGAGTCCAGGCTTATGAACAAGTGGAAGCGCTTTAATAATTTTCCAACTACTTTTATAGGATAGATCGCAAAAGTGTGTTGAGTGGCAATAGGCAATTGGTTCCTCGGCCATCCACCCCTTGAGAGGATTGGCCAAGTCCTAAGATACCTGTTCCAAAATATTTTCAAAGTCAAAGCCATAACAATCTTGCAAAACAGCCTGCAGGTGCAAGAAGTTTATGAAACTGTGACCTTGTTTAAAATAGTTTACATAGAAAAGACAGTCTGCTCACAGAATAGTGAGAAAAGGCTGAAGAATTTCTCCGCTTCTAGCTTTTTAGCACCTACACCTGTCTGCAGCCGTCGTTGGAGGCACGCTGCTGCCGCCGCCATTTGGAAATCGTGCCCGGCCTGCCATGGAAGCGATGCAAACGCACCGCGGTTCGCAACACGCACGCTCCGTCTGCCAAACCGATGCTGACAGATAGCCTTGGTTCTGTGGTAACGCTGTCTCCTGTCTTCTGTTTCTTTCCCTCTCTCTCTCTTTTCTTTCTGCTCCTTTTTCCTTTTCAATAAGAACACTTGGTTGGGTTTTTTTGTTTGTTTGTTTTGTCTTTTTTTTAAATTTTATTTTATTTCAGTAAATGGTTTTCAGATACAATATTGTCGTTTTTGTGCTTTATTTTTTGTCAGAAAAATCTATCAAAAGAATTCTTCCCAGCGTCCCCTTTTATAGTGGAACGGGACACAGGTCCCCAAGGCTGGTGTGGAACCCCACCCCGGAGCACAGACATAAAATCATAGAAACTTTGAATCTTTTAGGGTGGAAAAGACCTTTGAAATCATCAAGTCCCACAGCTCCCCCAGCACTACCAAACCCACCACTGACCCATGTCCCCAAATGTCACACCCACACGGCTTTTGAACACACCCAGGGATGGTGATTCCACCCTTTCCCTGGGAAGTCTGTTCCAATTCTTCTCACAGGATCTCTGAGTATGTCAACGGATGTCCCAAAAAGTGCTCCAGGGAGAGAGGGAGGGTTGCAGGCTACTGAGTAGTTTGTCTATTTTATATTTTTCATGTTATCTGGATTTTAAGGTTTTGTGGGTTTGTTTGTTGTTTGGGGTTTTTTTAGTATACAAATCCATGTCCAAGAGACCGCAGACATGAAAATCCACTCTGAAGTAGAGGAATACTGCAAATAATTTATGTTGGAAAAGAGCTTTAAAACCCGTGAGTCCAGCCGTTCCCCCAGCACTGCCAAGCCCACCGCTGCCCCATGTCCCCAAGTGTCACATCCATCTTCTAAATCCCTCCAGGGCTGCTGACATCAGCACTGCCCTGAGCAGCCTGTTCAAATGCCTGAGCACTGTTTCAGCGAAGAAACTGTTCCTAATATCCAATATAAACCTCCCCTTGTTCACGCCCGGCTCTGCCCCTCTGGTCTCTTCAAGGAAACACCCTGAAAATGAGAATGAAATGTTGTGGGGAGCCCCAGGCACGCTGCCAGCCCCCACACAGGGGCACAGCGAAGCACACACGGGTTTGCACACTGATGTGCACGCTTACAGGAGGGCTTTGGGGGTTTATCTGGGCTCTGGAGGTGTCCCACAGCTCACACAGGCACCCCCAAATCCTGCCCCTGCCGTCCACCCCTGTAAATTCCCCCTTCCCGCCACCCACAGCCCAAAGGTGGCACGATCCGGGCAGCCCTTCAGGAGAGCACGGCCAGGTCCGAGCCACAGCCAGGAACATCATTTCCCAAAATATCCCATACCAGCGAGTTTTGGCCCTTTGCTCTGGCACATCCACCGCGCAGATGGCGGCAGGACACGACTCAGGTAGGGAGGCAGCTCCTCCACGCTCAAAATCCTCCCTTTTCCCTCTGCTTCCCGGCAAGAAAGGGGCTGATTAGCACAAAATCCATGGCAACCCGGCCAGCAGCCTCGGAGCCAGCTCCTCGCTCCCTCCCCTGCTCGGGAGCCTTTGTCTGCTGTTGGCACATCCCTCAAGCCCTCACTTTTTGCTCTCCTGGATTTTGGAGGGAGCAGCTTCGCTCTTCTCTTCCCCTCTGGGCAGATCTGGCTGGGGAACAGAGGATTCAGGTTTTCCCCTTTACCTGTAAGGGACACTTATTATTCCTTTTCCGGGGGAACCTTTGTGTAATCAGGATTTAGGCTTGTTCTAGAGATGGGTAAATACCCTGGCCTGACACCCCCAAGGAGGTGATTTCCACCTGCAAACAGCACAGGGGGAAAAAATCAGGCCGTGACTGCAAAAATCTTTTCAACCACCACCTGGCAGTTACAGATCAGGGTGTTCCCCTGAGAAAAGACCCTACAATAGCACCCGGGCGTGGCCTCCTTTGGGGTTAAGGGCACTCCTGGAGCAGTGAAGCAGCACTTTTTCCCTCTGGGACTTACAGAACATTCCGGCTGAAACCAGCCTGGAGTCCATGCCTTGCCTGAGGCCTGCAAGTGCAGCTTGCTGAGGATAAATCAATAGGAACAGGGGAATTTTCCTTTCCAAGCAAAACCAGGCTAGAGGGAATCCCCCCAAACCCTCTCTGACCTCTCTCACTGAGCCCACTCCACACATGAAAACCATTTTAAGAGCAGCCCTTGAATCCTCGCATCTCCTCCCCTGAGGGAATTGGCCTCTGCAGGGCACGGAACCCTCCAGGTACCTGGACAGGATGAACTGAACCTTTGCATCCCATATTGGCAGAGATTCCTGCTGTTCCCCCTGCTCCCCTTGGCAATCACCCTGGGAGACCGGCGTGAGCCCCCGAGGAATCCTGAGCTGGCAAGAGCTTCCCAAAGCCTGGCCAAGCAGCCTAATTTCCCCCTGGATAGTGCCAGTAAGCGATGGCAAGACGACCACGGCAGCAGGAGCATCATCCCTTCATCATCTTTGAGAGAAAACAGGGAAAAAAGGGCAATTCTTGGCAGTGAGGGCTGCGGCAGGGAATTTTTGAGTGCTGCAGGAGGACCTCGGATGCCTGGCACGATCCACTCAGCGCTGGAGCGGTCCTGCTGAAGCCTGTAAAGCTGGCTCTGCCTAAAGATAAGCCTGAGCCTGCAGCCCGAGCTGGCTGGAGCCCAGGCCGGCACAAAGAGGGCTTTGTGCGAGCGGGATGCTCAAGGGGATGGGGCAGAGCTGCTCTCGGAGGGTATTGGGGGCCCAGAGACAAAACGGGGAGAAGCTCAAAGGGGACTTTTCTTTCTTTGCTGCCGGGGAGATGGAGGGGAGCTGCACGTCGGGATTCAAAAGCCGCAGGTGATCAAACCCCTGCGGCCGCAGAGCGGTGAAAGGGGAACAAAGAGGCGCAGGGCGGGAGTGGGGAAGGCAGAGCAAACACTCCACGGGGATCTGATGGGAAAGAAAGGATCTGGGAGCGCTGGGAGGCTGAGCCGCAGTGACACCTCTTAGATCTGCCAGGCTTGAGCTCATTAAAGGCCGTGTTTCCTCTGGGCCGGGATGCCAGGCTGGAGATGATAAAGGGTGGGAGCGAGGTGGGAGGAAGGCAGGGTGATATCNGAGCACTGTTTCAGCGAAGAAACTGTTCCTAATATCCAATATAAACCTCCCCTTGTTCACGCCCGGCTCTGCCCCTCTGGTCTCTTCAAGGAAACACCCTGAAAATGAGAATGAAATGTTGTGGGGAGCCCCAGGCACGCTGCCAGCCCCCACACAGGGGCACAGCGAAGCACACACGGGTTTGCACACTGATGTGCACGCTTACAGGAGGGCTTTGGGGGTTTATCTGGGCTCTGGAGGTGTCCCACAGGTGTCCCACAGCTCACACAGGCACCCCCAAATCCTGCCCCTGCCGTCCACCCCTGTAAATTCCCCCTTCCCGCCACCCACAGCCCAAAGGTGGCACGATCTGGGCAGCCCTTCAGGAGAGCACGGCCAGGTCCGAGCCACAGCCAGGAACATCATTTCCCAAAATATCCCATACCAGCGAGTTTTGGCCCTTTGCTCTGGCACATCCACCGCGCAGATGGCGGCAGGACACGGCTCAGGTAGGGAGGCAGCTCCTCCACGCTCAAAATCCTCCCTTTTCCCTCTGCTTCCCGGCAAGAAAGGGGCTGATTAGCACAAAATCCATGGCAACCCGGCCAGCAGCCTCGGAGCCAGCTCCTCGCTCCCTCCCCTGCTCGGGAGCCTTTGTCTGCTGTTGGCACATCCCTCAAGCCCTCACTTTTTGCTCTCCTGGATTTTGGAGGGAGCAGCTTCGCTCTTCTCTTCCCCTCTGGGCAGATCTGGCTGGGGAACAGAGGATTCAGGTTTTCCCCTTTACCTGTAAGGGACACTTATTATTCCTTTTCCTGGGGAACCTTTGTGTAATCAGGATTTAGGCTTGTTCTAGAGATGGGTAAATACCCTGGCCTGACACCCCCAAGGAGGTGATTTCCACCTGCAAACAGCACAGGGGGAAAAAATCAGGCCGTGACTGCAAAAATCTTTTCAACCACCACCTGGCAGTTACAGAGCAGGGTGTTCCCCTGAGACAAGACCCTACAATAGCACCCGGGCGTGGCCTCCTTTGGGGTTAAGGGCACTCCTGGAGCAGTGAAGCAGCACTTTTTCCCTCTGGGACTTACAGAACATTCCGGCTGAAACCAGCCTGGAGTCCATGCCTTGCCTGAGGCCTGCAAGTGCAGCTTGCTGAGGATAAATCAATAGGAACAGGGGAATTTTCCTTTCCAAGCAAAACCAGGCTAGAGGGAATCCCCCCAAACCCTCTCTGACCTCTCTCACTGAGCCCACTCCACACATGAAAACCATTTTAAGAGCAGCCCTTGAATCCTCGCATCTCCTCCCCTGAGGGAATTGGCCTCTGCAGGGCACGGAACCCTCCAGGTACCTGGACAGGATGAACTGAACCTTTGCATCCCATATTGGCAGAGATTCCTGCTGTTCCCCCTGCTCCCCTTGGCAATCACCCTGGGAGACCGGCGTGAGCCCCCGAGGAATCCTGAGCTGGCAAGAGCTTCCCAAAGCCTGGCCAAGCAGCCTAATTTCCCCCTGGATAGTGCCAGTAAGCGATGGCAAGACGACCACGGCAGCAGGAGCATCATCCCTTCATCATCTTTGAGAGAAAACAGGGAAAAAAGGGCAATTCTTGGCAGTGAGGGCTGCGGCAGGGAATTTTTGAGTGCTGCAGGAGGACCTCGGATGCCTGGCACGATCCACTCAGCGCTGGAGCGGTCCTGCTGAAGCCTGTAAAGCTGGCTCTGCCTAAAGATAAGCCTGAGCCTGCAGCCCGAGCTGGCTGGAGCCCAGGCCGGCACAAAGAGGGCTTTGTGCGAGCGGGATGCTCAAGGGGATGGGGCAGAGCTGCTCTCGGAGGGTATTGGGGGCCCAGAGACAAAACGGGGAGAAGCTCAAAGGGGACTTTTCTTTCTTTGCTGCCGGGGAGATGGAGGGGAGCTGCACGTCGGGATTCAAAAGCCGCAGGTGATCAAACCCCTGCGGCCGCAGAGCGGTGAAAGGGGAACAAAGAGGCGCAGGGCGGGAGTGGGGAAGGCAGAGCAAACACTCCACGGGGATCTGATGGGAAAGAAAGGATCTGGGAGCGCTGGGAGGCTGAGCCGCAGTGACACCTCTTAGATCTGCCAGGCTTGAGCTCATTAAAGGCCGTGTTTCCTCTGGGCCGGGATGCCAGGCTGGAGATGATAAAGGGTGGGAGCGAGGTGGGAGGAAGGCAGGGTGATATCAAGGAAAATCATGTCCCTGCGTCCTTTGCAGGCTGGGCTGGGCGCTGGCCAGGCTGGGAAACAGGGGGTGATCCTGTGCGTGCAGAGGGGGCATCTGAAGATCCCCCGCGCCACGAGCACTGGCCGAAGGATTGCAGCTGAGCTGCTGGCAAGTGCGAGAGCTTGGCTTCAGTTCACAGAATCAGAGGGTCACGGGATGGTTTAGGTTGGAAGGGACACCAGAGGTCACTTGGTCCAAGGGTTCCCTAGCGCAGCTTGCTCAGGGTTGTGTCCAGATGGCTTTTGAGTATCTCCAGGGAAGGGGAAATCAGAACCACGGAATCACAGAATGGTTTGGGTTGGAAGGGACCTTAAAGCTCATCCCATTCCCGCCCCCTGCCATGGGCAGGGACACCTTCCACTATCCCACGGTGCTCCAAGCCCCATCCAACCTGGCCTTGGACACTTCCAGGGATCCAGGGGCAGCCACAGCTTCTCTGGGCACCCTGTGCCAGGGCCTCCCCACCCTCACACTGACGGATTTCTTCTTAATATCCAACGTAAATCTCCCCTCTTCTAGTTTAAAACTGTTCCCCTGTCCTGTCACTCTCTGACCATGTAAAAAGTTGTTCATCCTCTTTTTTATAAGCCCCTTTAGGCCCTGGAAGGGGCTCTGAGGTCTCCCTGGATCCTTCTCTTGTCCAGGTGAACAGCCCCAGCTCTCCCAGCCTGGCTCCAGAGCAGAGGGGCTCCAGCCCTCAGAGCATCTCCATGGCCTCCTCTGGACCTGCTCCAATGATTCCATGTCCTTATGGTGAGACTCCAGAGGTGGATTCAGTGCTCCAGGTGGGATTTCACAAGCACAGAGTACAGGGAGAGTCCTTGGTCAGTTCCTGTCCCCATCCACCAGAGCGTTTGACCTGCTCCTCATGAAGGAGGAGGAGCAGAGGACAGCTGGGCTCAGGGGTGGCACCTGGGGCTCTCAGCGCTGTGAAATAGCTGGACTTGCACCTGGAGAGAGGCTTAGGAAGCCGAGCTCTAGGCTGAGGGCTTTGGATTTCAGGAGAGTTGACTTCAGATTTTTTGGGGAACTCTGAGGTTGTTAGGAAGGGGAGAAGGTGTCCAAGACAGCCGGCTGGTTTATTTTTAAAGAACACTCATTCAGAGCTTGGGAACAAAGCCTGCCTTTGCACATGAAAATCGGGAATTTCAGCACAAAGCCTCCTTGGCTAATTAAGACACTCCTTAGTGAGCTGAGCTGTTAAAAGGGAGCATACAAGAAATGGAAATAAGGAGGGGAAGTGAAAGAAGAGAGCAAATGCATGGCTGGGGTACTTAGGGATGAAAGCGGGAGGGCTGAGGACCAGCTGGAGCAGAGAGTGGCCAGGGATGCTAAGAGTGACAGAAAGAAAGGGGGTTCACAAGTGTTCTAACAGCACACGTGAGGGAAAATGTGTCTGGGTTGTTGGATGGGGGGACAGCCTAACAAAGGGTGATTACGGGAAAGGTTGAATGGCCCCTTTTGCCTCGGTTCCTATAGGCCAGACTTGCTCCAAGCTCCTGCACATAACGACAGAGTTTGGGAAGGAGAATAACCAGCAGCTGGGGAAATAAAATTGCAAGGGCTGCTTAGTGAAATTAAATGTATTTACATCCATGGGACTGGATGAGAGTGCTCTAATGGATCTCTCTGGTGGGATTGTGAGGCTGCTGCCTGCCATCTGCAAAAAACTCCTGGTGTCTGTTCTCTGCCCATCCTCAGGTGTCCCTGAGCTTTATGCACACCTTAAGAAAGGGAAAAAGGAGGATTTGGAGAGCTCTGGAGGTCAGCTCCTCCTCACACCCTAGAAAAATCGTGGAGCATGTCCTCTGGGAATTAATTTCTGGACATGGGAAGAGCAAGAAGACCAAAACTCACAGACTCCAAGGCTGGTGCATAAGCTGCTCTGCAGAAACAGAATTCCAGGGAATTCCAGGTGAGAGAAAGCACGTAAAGCAATCAGCTTTTCTTCTTCAGTGGCTAATAGCCCTGAATTGGGGCCAGCAGGAAGGCTGGCGTTTTGAGGATGTGAAGAAACCTCTCAGGACTGAAATCCTGCTGCTAAATCCTTTCGTTCCCTGCCAGAACTGGGAAGAAATCACGAACAATGAGGCAAATTTGACCTCACCCTGAGGAACGTGGCAAATCTCGAGCTTTGTCTGCACCAAGATCAGTCCCTGCCTTTGTTCATCCCAAAGCTGGGATGGGAAAATGGTGAAAAATTCCAAAAAGGGCTTTTCCCAGGAAATACGGCTGGGTACATACAGCCAGCCCCTGGCCTGAAGTGTTCCTTTTAGTTCAGGGCAGGGGCTCAGCCTGGCTCTTGTGTGACATCCTGGCTTTTCCCACCCAGGGAGGATTTTTTGGTGGTTGTCTTATGCCCAAAGGAGGGGTTTCCAGGAGCGCTGTACCCTGCCATCATTCACAGAGGTGCTGGAGACTGCAGCTCCTCCCTGCAGAGCCCCTGGGACATCCTTCCCCTGCCGTCCTCTCCTCCTGCACGGCAAGCAACTCTCTGATAAATAATTCCCTCTCTTTTTTGGCTGATTGCATGCTGTTACTAGGAAACATCCTGGCATCCCTGGGACTGCAACTCAGAGCAGGCTGGCAGCTAATGAAGATAATTAAGATTTTATAGCCACCTTTCTGAATGAGCTGGCCAACCCTCTCTGTGGGGGTCTGAAAGGGCTGGGGTCCTCTGTCTGTGCTGAGTGGGCTTGGAAGAGACCCAGAGAAAGAAAAATAACTTCTCCAGGACTTTGCTGGTGTCAGTGGTGGGGCGGTACTGGGGCTGGGAGCAACCCAAAAGGCTGAGAGCATTTCCAGGTGCTAGATTTCAATGGTCATCACAGTCCCTGGCATGGGTTAGGGGTAAGAAAACAACCCCCAGGCAAGTCTGGGAGCTTTCATGGGTCAAGGACATTCCTAAGATGCAGTTTGGCTGTGGCTGCTGTTTTGTAATGAATAATGCAGACTTGACCAGATTGGGCACTTGGCTTTAGGCCGGAGGATGGGTCCTGGTTGCTGGTGAAGACAGCTCCTGCTGTTCCCATCCCAAGGAGTGATTCCACCTCTGGGGGAGAGGTTTGTGTGTCACGAGTCAAGAAAACTTCGTCCCTGCAGCCTTGGCTTAACAATGCACTGGGGAATTGTCCCTTTGCAGGATTTCTGAGTCCTCAGTGGCTGCTCTCTGCAAGGAAGGATTGTTGCACTCTGCCCTGGCTGAGTTCCCTCAAGCAGCTGCTGCAGCTCTGTGGGGGAGCTGAACAGCACCAGGGACATTCCTGCGCCCAGGGTTCCGGCTGGTACAGCCCAGACAGGCTGATATGGTTAAACCCTCATGCCCCCAAAGAGGTGGCAGCACCCAGTTTGGCAGTTTGGGATGATCCCTGGCTCCCACAGCTCCTGAACCCAGCCTGCTGGTTGTTGGAGTCAGTGCTGGTTGGGCTGGACCAGCACCGTGCCAGGAACCTCGTGGAGCAGGCAGAGCCCACCCTTGGCAAGCCAAGCTTTGGCTGGAATTGGCAGCACGGGACGGGGACAGAGCTCTCTGAGAGGCTGCTGCCTCCACAGGATGAGTTGGAGAGAATTAGGAACTGATCCCTCTGATCTGGTTAGAAGCCTTGCAACAGGCTTTCAGTTTTAACTCACCTGCAGGGCAAGATTTTCTCTGAAATCCCAGTCCCAGCAGCTTCCAGGGTGGTGAAAGACGTGCTGAGCCTGCCGAGGTGTTCACACCTGGGAGTCCAGAAGGCGCTCAGCTGCATCTCAGGCTGAGCACCCCCAGCGTGGGGCATCCCACATGCCATTTCCCACCTTACAACCAGAGGATAACCCCTGCAATCATCTTTCTGGGGTGGCAGGAAGGAGCTGACCTTTGCAGATCTGCACAGGGCACTGTCAGCAGCATTCCTGCTTCCCACTGAGCTGCCTCCCAGGCTACTCAGGCTGGGAGCTGAAGCAGTTGAGGGCAACTCCCTCTGCCCCCCTGAGCAATCCCTATCCAAGAGAGATCCCCTTGTAGCACATGGCATTTCTGGAGCAGCTCCCTCCTACCCGCATTGTTCCTGGGAAAGGCAGACAATGATCTGAGAATGCAAAACTCCCGAAACCCCTCCAGAAAGCCGAAATTTACGAGCAGCCTGTTCCAACTGGCAGAGGGAAATTGTCAGTGGAACAAAAACGTTGTGTAATAACCTCCCTCCTCCCCCTCATCCCCCTCCTGGGGAGAGCTGAGACAGCCACAAGGGAGGAGGGGGGTCGGGGAAGGAGCAGTGGTGAAGCACTGAGCATCCTCATGGAATCACAGAATGGATTGGGTTGGAAGGAAAATAAAGATCATCCCATTCCATCCTCCACCTTCCACCATCCCAGGTTGCTCCAAACCCTGTCCAGCCTGGCCTTGGACACTTCCAGGGATGGGGCAGCCACAGCTTTGGCACTGCAGACCCCTCTCAATGGCTGCCCCAGAGTGTTTTAAAGCACGTTCAGTGCTGAAGGCAACAGTGACCAGAATGGTTTGTCTGACCACAAGGACTCTGTAATGTCCATCTTCTGCAAGGATGGGGCCAGTCCAGGTCTTGGCTGCTCTGAATGATGCGTGAATGAAGGTGGCTTCTTGATCCTTCTTCATAAAATAGATTGAAAAGATGAAAGGCTGAAATCAGGAGTTCTCCCCAAATTCGATCCTTAAATTCCTTATTTTAATTCCTTACCTTAAATTCCACATTTACATTTCACCTTAACTTCCCAACCACTGCAGCTTGGAGCTCCCAGGAGTGAGTGTGATCACCCAGGACTCAGGAGTGTCCCGCGCCTGGAGAGGGGAGGGATGTGCTGGTGCCAACCAGCTTCCCAGATTTTCCAGAGGTCACACGGACATGAGTGAGGGTCTTAGGAGCCGTTTGCACGTCTTTGGGTGCTGCTCCTCCTTGGAGCCGCTGCACGGCCCCTCTGGCCACCATCTGGTTTCTGAGTGATGCCAGAGGGGTGGTTTCTCCCGGGGTTTTGGGATGTCGTGTGTGCATCCCCTCGGACACAGCCCTCGGCTGTAAAACGTGCAGCGGGGGAAGCGAGTCTGACTCCGGTTCTGGAGTGGAGCCTGCCACCTCCTCCTTGCAATCCCTTGTTTTTTCCTTCCCCCTCCTCCTGTCTGCCTTGATCTGAAGGAAAACCCACTCAGCTGACAGCGCCAGGCTGTGAAATAAACCCACGAGGTGCTGGGAATACTCCAGCTGGGATTTTTTCCTATACATATCCATATCTACATCATCTATGTCTATAAAAAAGGATGAACTGTGATAGTCGAAATCCTGTGCAGCAGAGTCAATCTGAAAATTCAGCCTTTAAGTCCCTAAATGTGTCATTCCTTGGCTTTCCTGGTGCAGGGGGACCCAGTGTGGCATTTCTGTGACCGTGTTTCCACCGAATGTAATTAAGGTTTTATCGGGGTGACTGTAGGAGACCTGAATTTACTCACTGATTATGGGATAGCACTTCCCAGTGCCAGAAGAGTGAGGAATGAGGCACTTTCCTGGGAACAATGACCCCGTTCATCATTTCTGCTTTGGGGCTGTGACAGAGGAGCAAGGTCCTGTCCATTACTAGGTCGTGGCAGCCCGTGCCAGGGAGAGCAGCCAGCTGATCGTGAGGTAAAATGTGCAGAATTGCTTTGTGCTTCCTCTTAATTGACCCAAAGGAAGTAAAAAGAAAAAAGAAATCTGGACCAATTAATTTTTAACTGATTTCTCCATGCTGAAAAGGTAGGGCTTTGGACTGACTAAGACTTCAGGGATTGGGTCTAGCTGAAAAAGTGGAAAAGTTTTATTAAAGGTCTTCCAGGGAAAAATTTTTGACTGTTAATAGCAAAACAATGTCTGAATGAAAATGAAGTGTTAATGTCTCAGCCGTAATTTAAGATTTTTAGAACTATTTTTGCAGAATCCCAGAATGGTTTGGGTAGGAAGGGACCTTAAAGCCCATCCCGTTCCACCCCCTGCCATGGGCAGGGACTCCTTCCACTATCCCAGGGTGCTCCAAGCCCCGTCCAACCCGGCCTCGGACACTTCCAGGGATCCAGGGGCAGCCACAGCTTCTCTGGGCACCCTGTGCCAGGGCCTCACCATCCTCACAGGGAAGAATTTCCTCCTAAGCAAAGAATTTTAAGTGAAGTATTTAAGTTGTGAGTAAAAGCTAAATTTATCCAATTAAAATGCTAGACCGATTTTCCCCCCTCTCCCCCTTGAAAATTTGCATTGAGCTTTTTGGGGGCACCAAAAAACAATCTGAAATTTTATCTTCCAGATAGTCTGGAAAAATCCATGGTCCTCCCGTCTGACCACGTAAATTAAAAATGCAGTTAATTATTCCCATGGATTAGCCTCAAACTGGCTCTTCCATTTCATGGGGAACGTGTCTCACTGGGTGGCTGAGGACAGCATTTGAATCAGTGCCCAGAAGATTCCTGCTTCCAAGAGACGGGGCAGCAGCCACTGGTGCTCCAGATGGAGATGCAGCTTTGATTTGTTGGTCCACAAAAAGGCATTTTCAGGATGGACCTCAGAGGGATCAACCTTGATTTCCACCAGCTTTTCTTCCAGGCATCTGGGGAAGTGAATGTGGCACTAAACCCCAGGAGAGGAACCAGCACTCAAGGGCTTGAATCACCTCATTGTGGACAGCTGACACCTGCAGGCTCCTTTCTGGGAATTTTGTGGTGGGAGCAATGACCTCTCCTCATGTTCCTCAAAGCTGAGCCAGCTTTTGGGTGACTCCTTATTTTAAAACAAAATTCAGCCAAAATCAGGACTATTTCTATTTATTTTTTCCTCTCTGATATATTTTGAGTGCCTGGACCCACTTTTTATTCAGTGGCTGAATGACATAAGACATAAAATAGTGCTTTTCATTGTTGTTGTTGTTTTTTGCTTTCTTTCCCATACATTTTTGTCCAAACACACCATAAGTGCTCCCCCCTGATTTTCCTCTTCTCCTCCCATCTCTCCTGGACTGCCAGGTGAAGCTGATGGGCGTGAGTGGATACAACAACCTGCCAGGAACAAACCCGGCACACCTGCAATCCTGGAACGCACCATCCTGGTGCTTCCCCGGCACAGTGAGAGACCAGAGGCACAAATCAAGACAGACAGAGTTTTTATAATTAAAAAAATGTGCATTTCAACAAACAGTTGGCAGTTCCACCCATCCCTCATCCCCCTTAATGCAGAAAATACATGTCTGGAACCCAGACGTCGGATTTTCCAGTGCCACGTGTAAAGACCCCTTGAGACTGTGCTTGAACTAACCTCCTGCTTTTGGCTACCAGGCAAGAGCCCAAAGGCAGGTCCACCCTGTACTCCACTCCAGTTGACCCCAGAGAGGAACAATCCCCCCCTTTCCAAGGCATTCTTTTCACTGAAAAACCATCATTTCCATCTTCTGATTGAAAACGCCTCTGAAAATCAACATGTGGGACACAAACTGATTTATTTTTATGAAAAAAGTAAACAAAGAAGAATTTTAATGAGGTGGGGTTTTTGTTTTTTTTCCAAGATGTCCATGGGGAAATAAGGCTGTTCCTAGTAAACTAAACGGCACCGTGGCTGGTTGTCTTGTCCAGAGGCCAAGTGACAGTCTGGTCACAACCCAAAATAAACCTTCCTCACCTGGGGAGCACAAGATTCAGCACCCAGGCATGGTGCTCATGGTGTAGATAAAGCTCTGGTGCCTAAAATTCTTCCTTAGCAGAAAGACAAGATACTCAGGGAGCTTTGGAGAGGATGGGGAGGCATCACCTAGGGGTTGTCAGGGACGGAGGACCACTCTCAGCTCCAGAGTCCCCAGCCCCACACGTCTGTGACCCCCTTAATTTGTCCCTCCCATGGAGACCTGTGGAGGCACACGAATTATTTGTCTTCTCCGCACCAACCTAAAACTCCCTGTGGAACCCCCAGGTCTGGAAGCCCCATTGCATCTTTCCAGGCACGTCGGAGCCTCGCCGGATCCCGGTTCCCGTCACGTTTTGGAACAAAGGCATGAACCCAGCCCGGAGCCTCCCGGGAGAGGCGTCCTGCGGGCTCAGATGCACACACACAGCGACTGACACACACACACAGAGCTCACAGACAGCTACAGGCACATCGACACAGCCACAGCTTCCAGAGCAGCGGGATTGCTCCTCCTGCTCCTTCCCAGGCCTTGGGCTGGTGCTGCGGGCACAGCCAGGTCTGCTCAGCCAAGAGCTGCTCCTGCTCAGGCACGTGGTGAGGAGCAGAGTTGGGCTGGGTTCGTAGAATGGTTTGGGTTGGATGGGACCATAAAGATCATCCGATCCCAACCCTCCTGCCGTGGGCAGGGGACACCACGAGCAGGATTCTCCCACTCTGACAGGGTCAGGAGCGGTGTGGGCACAGGAGGGAGAGCCTGAAGGCACCCACGCTTGAGCTGTACTGTCTTGGGAGCCAAGTGTCCCAAAACTGCCATGGCAAGGCCTCTGGAGTCCCTGCCCTTGCTGGGCAGCACCAGAGGTCTCTGCCCCCCGTGCCAGGTACAGGCAGCTGTGTGCACTGAAAGGCAAGAAAATCCAGCATCCATCTCACATTCTGCCGGGCAGGGAGGGAACCCCCCGTGTTGCTGGAGGTCCAAAGCTCATCACAGCAATTTCTCCCTTAAAATTTAAGTCCCTTTTTGAGTTCATTACCCAAAAGTCCCTTTTCTCCTCCTGAAGTTCCTCTCTCTGATGGATGTGTGTTGCTACAGAGGATCCAGGATTTGCTGGTGCTGCTGTTGGGGGGTGTCAGCCTGGGGATTTCTCTGATAGGCGATGTCTTGGCTACGACATTTCATCTTTAGCAAGGAGAACCACAGGGTGTCTTGTGGCTGACAACGGGATCCAACAGGATCAGAAACGTGTATTGCTCCGGGTGTGACTTCCAGGGCACACAGGAGACTTCTGGTCAGCTGGAATCTCTATTTGAATGTGCCCATGGAGAATCCACAATCTATACCACAGGCCAAAGGAAGCTGTAGTGCCCTGGACTCCATGGAGCAATCCAACAAACACATCTTCTCACCACTTCTCGGGGCCGGTACCATTTAACCCACAGCAATTTGCTTGCTGGGAGGGCTCCTTCCCACTGGAAACCCACTTCCCACCTGAAATAGCCCCACAGACCCTGTGCTTGGAGCAGCAGAGGCTGAGGGTTGGTGCCCAAGGAGACATCCATGGAGGAGAACGATATTGTTGCTCCAGCCTGGGAGGAGGGGAAGGGGAAGGGAAGAGGGAATTTGCTTTGTGGCTGATCTTCAACCCTCCTTTGATTTTTGAGCACAGCCACCTACACCGAGCTGCGTCCCGCGGGGGGGAGAGGAGGAGAAGGGACTTGGCAAAGGAGCTGAGTGCACGTGTTGGGTTTGGATGCTCTCCAGGCCTCCTCCGTGCAGGTCCTGCCTTCCCCATGAGCATCCCCCGGCCATTCCAGTGCCCACCTCCGCTGCCACCAAGACCAGCTGTGGGTTCCCCGTTTGCTCCCATTCCCTCTGCTCCTCGTTGGCTTCTCCTCACCCATCCATGAGGCAGAGAGACCCGTCTCCCTCTTTCTCCCCCATCCTTCCCTCTCCCTCCCCTGTTCAGCACAGCGAGAACCGGCGGGAGTTGATGTTCATCTTGGTGACCCCGATGAGCTTGAGGGGCGTGGAGAGGCTGAAGGAGCTCACGAGGGGGAAGTCGCAGAAGAGGTCGGCGAGCTCGTCCCTCTCCTCCAGCTCGTAGGTGGCATCATTGAGCATGCGCTGGTGCAGGTGGCACGTCTGCTCGATCTTCAGCTTGTTGATGTCGCTGCGCAGCCGCATCAGCTGCCTGGCCAGCTGCTGGTCCTGCAGACGCATTTCTGCCTGCAACGGGGAAGGAAGAGGGTTTTTAGTGGCAAATTTGCTGTGTCCTGCTCGAAGCTGCACCAGAGCATGGAAGGGAAGGATGCTGAGGTGCTTGAACGTGTCCAGAGAAGGGTGACAAGGCTGGTGAAGGATCTGGAGCGCAAGCCCTGTGAGGAGCAGCTGAAGGAGCTGGGAGGGCTCAGCCTGGAGAAAAGGAGGCTCAGGGAGACCTCATCACTCTCTACAACTCCCTGACAGGAGGGGGCAGCCAGGTGGGGGTCGGGCTCTGCTCCCAGGGAACAAGGGACAGGATGAGCAGACACAGCCTTAAGCTGTGCCAGGAGAAGTTTAGGCTGGACATCAGGAAAAATTTCTTCACAGAAGGAGCAACTGGGCATGGAATGGGCTGCCCAGGGAGATGGTGGAGTCACCATCCCTGGAGGTGTTTAAAAAAAGACTGGATGTGGCACTCAGTGCCATGGTCTGGTTGATAAGGTGGTGTTGGGTCACAGGTTGGACTCGATGATCTCAAAGGTCTTTTCCAACCTAGGTGCTTCTGTGATTCTGTGAACTCATCTAGAGGCGCTCCATCTGGGAGGGAGACGGGGTTCTTCCAAGCCAGCAATGCATCCCAAAAAAATACCAGCTCAGGATGGGGAATTTTTAACAATCGAGAAAGTCTGTGCCTGCTCGTGTTTACGGGAGCACCAGGAAACTGGAATTAAAGCCGTGCCAAGGCTGTTGGCTTGGGTATCCGTCAGGCTTCAGAGCCTCCATCTCAACATTAAACAAAGCCCAAATTAATTTTTCTCATAAGGCAGCAGCCACAGGGAGATGGAGCAATTAGAGGTGGAAAGGACCAATTAAAAGAACACCAAATGACTGATCCCCAAATACTCAGCCTGAGTTTCCAGCCTGCATAAATCAGAGCTGGTCCATGACAGTCTCCCCCTCCCCTGTGGCATATTTTATCTCAGTGATTCAAAGTGGCTCTCAGGATGGGACCTCCATGGTGTACCACAGGAGAGACAACTACCACCTCCAAGCTAATGATCTAAGTGTTTTGGAGGTATTTTTTTCTCCCCTGGCACCTGGCTTGGAAAGGTGGAAGATTCAGAAGTAATGAAAGAAAAGAGGTCCTTTATTCTTTAAAAAAATCTTACTCATAATTGAGAAAATCCATTGCCACAGGATGCTGTGGGCAGTGAAGGAGGTGAACACTTGGTGTGGGAATCAGCCGGGGGAACAGGAGCAGGCAGGGCTGGAAAAGCGGATCAAGACAATTCCCACTTCTCACCCCACTTCCCTCCTCACAGAAAAGCAACAAAACCACAAAAGCTGCAGAGAAAAGAAGGTGGTGGGAGAGAAGCCAAACAGGCCCACCAGAAGGGGGTGGAACAGGATGTCCTGAAAGGTCCTTTCGAGCTCAGGCACTTCTAGGACTCTCTGATTCTAGGTTTTGGGATAAATTTCCCTTTTCTGGATTTTAGCAGCAGGGATGTGATGAGACCGTATCAGTTTCCCTCCAGGCCTGAAAAAAGAGCTGCTCAATTTGTGGGTACAGATGTAGCTTTGGGTGTAGGGAGTAAATTATTCCTGGCCTGGTGGCTTGTGCATGGAGATGCAGAAGGGAAGGGAGGAGGGAAAATTCCCCTCGAGAGACCCCACGGAGACCCTGATATTCCTACAGGAGACCTTTCCATGCCCCACACAAGGGCTGCTGCAAGGAGGGTGTGAACCAAAGCAGCCCCAGGGTTGCTTTAGCTTGTGCCATAATCCCTCCTTCTCCAGGCAATCAGAGAATCCCAGAACGGTTTGGGTTGGAAGAGACCTTAAAGATCATCCAGTCCCACCCCCTGCCACGGGCAGGGACACCTTCCACTATCCCAGGTTGCTCCAAGTCCTGTCCAGCCTGGCCTTGGACACTTCCAGGGACGGGAACCAGTGCCAAGGCCTCACTGCACTCACAGGGTAGAATTTCTTCCCAATATCCCATCTAAATCCCTTCAAACCCAAACCATTCTCTGATTCTCTGACACTGCAGAGGCATCCTGGAGGACCTTGCCTGATGCTCCCAGCCAGCAGCTGGACTCCAGCTCAGCTGTCTGGAGAGGATTAAGTCACCTTTGTACCAATCTCTGAGTGAATCTCTCTCCCTCTCTCAGGAAATCTCTCTCAAATTGTTGGCAGGGTTGTGGCCATTCACCTTTTTCACAAAACACTCCGCTATTTCCTCTCGGACTTCATAACCTGTGCCCCCAGCAGAGCAATGCCACTTGGCAGGTTTTTATTCTCCCACCTGAGTTGCAGTAAAAAAAAAAAAA
>VZTI01005531.1:599144-627252 GCA_013397865.1 Struthidea cinerea
AAAATCTGTTGATATTTTTCCCTGTCTCACAACAAATGCTGACATTTTATCAGGGAGGCGATCACAGGTGTTATTGAAGTGACCCTGGGTCATTCTTTCTTCTCGGTGTATCAAGTTACTTAAGAAATGCCAACAAAGGCTTTCATCGAATATTTGGAAGAATGTGGGATTAAAAAAGCCTCTGCTGCCAAAAAAAAAAAAAGCATTTAAAAGAGAATTATGAGGCCGTTGTGCAGAGGGGTGCGAGCTGTAGGTGCTTTTTTCCTCTTGCAAACCAGCCTTGCATTTTTTGACTGGTTCTTGTTTTCCCCCTCCTTTGAGGAAGCCGTTTGGTTTCATGCAAGCTGGAAGGCAAAGCCCTCTAGAAAATGAAGGTGAGGAACAAAGCCTGGCAGTGGTTGACTAAAACCATGTGGACGTGGCACTTGTGGGCACGGTTTAGTGGTGGCCTTGGCAGTGCTGGGTTAACAGTTGGACTCAACAATCTTCGAGGGCTTTTCCAACCTTAACGATTCCATGTTTCTATGAGAGGATGATGTGCACAAGGAGGAGATGGCACGTGGGCTGAGGGCTGGGACTGCCTGCGCTCCTTGGAAGGCTGCCTTGTCTTCCCGAGGGCTTGGCAGTTCCTTGGCTGGTGACGTGTCCTGGGGAGGCAGCTCCGTGGGGTGACATCTGGGCAGAGGGTGGAGCACGAAAGCCGGGCTGCTCTGCAGGGCATGAACTCTCACTCCCCACACTCATCCCTGGGGCTTGGCTTGAGGTGCAAACCCCCTGTCCTGCATCCATGGAGCTGTCCCATTAAACACTGCTCTGGTCAAACCCTCCCGGAATATTTAGCGGAATTTCAGCCAGAACCCAGAAATCCTCGTTCTCCTCCCCTTTCCCCCTTTCCCAGAGGCTCTGCACAAATACTAAAACCATTCCCCCCCCGTCCCATGCTGAGGACCAAACAATCGCTGGAAAGGATGAGGGATGTCCCTTTAAAAGCAGCACTGTCAGGCCAGCAGAGCTCCACAAAGCTGCCTGGGAATGAATAACGGGATTACAGGGGCCACATCATGGGACGCCGTGGGGTTCTTGGTTGGCAGAGTTCCCCCACAGGGCCGGACACCACGAGGTAACTCCACGCTCCAGTTCATCCATGTGGGGCGGCAGAGGATCCCCCACATGGGGTGCAACGTCCTGGAGAAACCCATGGGGAGCATTCAGCAGAAACCAGGGTTTTGATCTCCTTTGATCCTCTCATGGCCAGGGCAGGAAGACCTTAGGTGTGTCTTGCTCATAAACCCCAAATTTTTAACACATTCTGCCTCTTCCTGCACACCCAGCTCCAGCTGTTTCTCGCCAGCATGGCTGGGGAATGCTGTTGGGGGGGACAGGATGCTGGGTTGAACTTGCCAGGGTGGAAGGGGGAACCAAACTCGGGTCCTTCCTGGCAGTGAAGCAGCTGCTGGATTGACATGCAAAGCTGGACTACAGAATCTTATGAACCCAGGGAGGATTTTCTGCTTGGATTAAGCCTCAGAGTCTTCCAGGGTTGTTTAACAGGGGCGAGGGAGAGAAAGCTTTGGATGCATTCTTTCCTGTTTTCCAGTCTAGGTGGCTCAGCCCAGACAGATACAAGCAGCTGCCTTCAATTTTGCCTTCAACAGACAGGAAGACCGGTAATTTTCCCATTTCCAGCAGACCATCTTTTCCCTGCATTGCTATGGGGGGGTGCTTCAGCAGGGAGCACCTCAAGGCATGGAGATGTGGAGCTCTTGGAGATTTCCCCCTCTTCCCAAAAGAGAAGAGTCCCATGGATGAAGTCCCAGCCTGGTCCATGAGGCTCAGGGGGATGGTCTGTGGAGAAACAGCTGCTCCCACAGGGCCAGCCCCTTTTATTCCCAAAAGATCAAAAGAAACTGAAGTGTGAATTGGTGCTTTCCTGCGTGCAGCCACTTGGGTTCAAGCACAGAGAAGCACAGGCCACTTGTTGGATCCTTGCCAAACCCTTCAGGGAAGTCCACATTGTCTGTGTTTTGGTTTGGGGCTTCTTCAAAGGTGCTCAGGTGCCACCCTGTCGTGGGTGATTTTAGGTGCTCATGTCCTTGTGGTGCCACCCACAGCCCCAGATGAGGTATCCCAGCTCCTTCTGGAGCGCCTGGGAGTTACCCACCAGCAAATCCCAGGAGACCTTTGCCAGCTGGACCATGCAAAGCCTGTCGTGGGTACTGAATCTCACTCTTCCTCAGTGTTGTTTAGGCTGTGTTGGCTCCCTCTCTCCCGAAAACAGGGTGGCTGCACCCAAGCTGACCCTTGGGTATGGTCCTGTTCCACAATAAATCCCAAACTCTTCCCTAGTTTCAGCACTTTAACAGTAGAGATCACAGAGTCATGGAATGCTTTGGGTTGGAAAGGGCCTTAAAGATCATCCCGTTCCACCGGCAGGAACACCTTCCACTAGCCCAGGGTGCTCCAAGCCCTGTCCAGCCTGGCCTTGGACACTTCCAGGGATCCAGGGGCAGCCACAGCTTCTCTGGGCACCCTGTGCCAGGGCCTCACCACCCTCATAATGAGGAAATCTGGTGCTGCATCATTAACTTCACTCACGCGCTTGCTCAGCCAAGATCAGTATCCCAAATGATAATAATAGTGCTTAATACACAATAATAAATGTCTGACCAACAGGACACCGGTGTTTTACGATTTCCCAGGAGAGGACATCAGACATTTGTATCCTTTTTCAACTCCGTCCTGCATTCTGGCTCACACCCCTCAGATTTGAGTGCCAAACTGGTGAATTTGAGACAGAAAACTCATTTTTCCTAATGGGGCAAAGTTAGAACTGTTCTGAGATGTCCCTGTCCATAGGTTTGTACTTTGGCCATAATTGAGAGGGTGAGGACTTCGCGTGCTTAATTTTATAACTTGTAAAACCTGGCAAATTTCAAAAACAAAGAGCAAAGTGTGACCCCTCCAGTCCTCCAGACTGTCACCATCCCCAGGCTGGCGATGGTTTTGCTCTCAGCACGGGTGAGGAGCTGCCACACTTGACAGCGCAAAGGCAAACACAAGGGCAAAGAAGAGGCAGGAGGAGCTGGGGAGGGAAACGCTCCAGCCCCGGGGCAGCTCAGCGCACGCTGAGAGCTGCAATTTGCTCCTACACCTCCACAGAGCCTCTCCGCACAAAAACAAGAGCAGTTTGCGTGTCTGAATAAATCAGCTTCTCGGGGCCAGGTTCTCAGCAGGGCCCAGCTGACGTGGCTGGCTGAGGCTCCGTGGGCTTATGTCAGTCCTACAAACCAGGGCCAGAGCCTGGTGTGCAGAACCAGGGCCTGGGGCAGGTCGTGGGAGGTGACAGGCCAAGAAAAGCAGATGGACAATAAAACCTTGGCTTTGTCTTTTGCTTCGCTTCTGAACGTGAGCAGCCTGAACCGGGCTGAAGCCAAACCTGAGCAGACTCTGGGGACACAGAGGAAAATTCCTTGCAGTGTCAGATGATGACTTTTGTGTGGGTTGGGAGTAGCAAGAGATAGGGCAAGACGAAACGGCCTCAAGTTGTGCCAAGAGAGGCTTTAATTGGATATTGGGAAAAATTTCTTCAGCAAAAGGGCTGTCCAGCCCTGGCGCAGCTGGCCAGGGTAGTCGAGGAATCCCCATCCCCAGAGGGATTGAAAAGCCGTGTGGATGTGGCACTTGGGGACATGGTTTAGTGCTGGCCTTGGCAGAGCTGGGGAGTGGTGGGACTCAGTGATCTTAGAGGGCTTTCCCAACCTAAACCCTTCTATGAGAGCACTAAATTTACTCTCCTGCCTCTGCTGCTTTTGGCTGGGATAGGGTTAAATCCAAAGCTGGGTGGTCCTGTACCAATCACCTGTTGGGAACAGCCCCCAGCATGTGCAGACTCCTGAAGCTCCAAGTGCTTGGCAGGATGCTCCCTGGGACAAGCCAGAACCATTCCAGGGTGATGCTGTTGAAACGGCCCGGCCTGAACACGCCGGGAGCTGTGCTGAGGGTTGGGGGTGATGGAGCTGCACACTCTGCGTTTCATTCCGCAAGGACACGGCCGATGCACTTCTTTCCTGCATGCAAAGAATCTCCACCTTCATCAGCTTTTACCCTTTCATTGGATAGATGAATCCCACAGACCCTAAATAACCATATCATGGAATCACAGAATCATGGAATGGGATGGGTTGGAAGGGACCTTAAAGATCATCACATTCCCACCCCCTGCCGTGGGCAGGGACACCTCCCACTATCCCAGGTTGCTCCAAGCCCCATCCAGCCTGGCTTTGGACACTTGCAGGGATCCAGGGGCAGCCACAGCTTCTCTGGGCACCCTGTGCCAGGGCCTCCCCACCCCCACAGCCAAGAATTCCTTCCCAATATCCCATCTATCCCTGCCCTCTGGCAGTGGGAAGCCATTCCCTCTTGTCCTGTCTCTCCAGCCCTTGTCCAAAGTCCTTCTCCATCTTTCTTGTAGGCTCCCTTCAGGAACTGGAAGACCACAATTAGGTCATCCCGAAGCCTTCTCCATGATGAACCATCCCAATTCTCTCAGCCTTTCCCACAGCAGAGCTGCTCCATCCCTCTGATCATCCTGGTGCCTCCTCTGGATTTGCTCCAGCAGCTCCATGCCCTTCCTGTGCTGGACCCCAGATCTGGAGGCAGCTCTGCAGGTGAGGTCTCACCTGAGCGGGGCAGAGGGGCAGAATCCCCCCTCCCCTGCTGCCCATGCTGGGGGATCAGCCCAGGATCTGGTTGGTTTCTGGGCTTCATCCTGCTATGGAGCCTTCCCAATGGCTTCCTTACCACAACATGAGCAAAAACAAGGAAAAATCCTGGCTGTGTCGGGATGTTTGGAAGCTTGTTCCTTTATTTGACAAAAAACTGGATTTCACCCTTGAAATGTAATGTGAAATGCACCTTTTGGTTCCAGCACCATGTGATGGGATGGCCTGGCTGTGCTCCCTCTGCCTGCTGGCAGCTCTTACCCACACTCGTGCCTCCAGCACAGCTATTTCTCCCTGTGGTCAGTCAAAAAATTGCTCTCTCTTTTGGGGAAATTGTTCTAAATTACCAGTCATGTCCAGATCCAGCAAAGACCGGTATAATTAAGTGTCTGGAAAATGGAAAGTGAGGAACAATTAAGGTTTGCTTGGCCTTTTCTCTTCTTTAATTTAAACCTTCAGTTTTTGACAGATGGTGGTTTAGATACCACACCCCAGTCTAAGGGGTAGAATCAGACTCTGAGACAATTTATACTTCCATCATGGGCAGAGATTGAAAAAAAAAACCCCAAATCTTTTAAAATCCAGGGTTCTGAGAAGGAAAATCTGCTTCTTACTCTCTTTGATCATCTTGAGATTTGGGGTGTACATCAAGTGTGAATTTAGGATTGCACCCAGATTCAGGTCACACATCTGGAGCTGAGGTTCTCCAGAGCACTGAGGGGTTGTAGGGGATCATCTCAACACTGTTCCTAATAGTCCTGAATTCCTGAAAGCCACGATCCTGAGAAACAAAGTCACTAAAGTGCAGCACCCAGAACCACCTCTGTAAATAAATTCTCAGGGGATCAGAGGAGTTGGGTGAATGCAGCAACAGAAAGTTGACAAATCAACATTACCTGAAGCAAGAGTGGCAAAGAAATCCTTAAAACTATTATTCATTGCAGTCAGAAAGTTCTCCTCAAAGATTTCAGTGCTTCTCAAAAACAAAGCATCTGCACAGGAACATTTTCACAAGTGTTGGCCACAAGTGATGTCCTGGCCCCTGCTGCAAATATTCCTGCTGGGACTCACAGGCAAAATTCCAACTGGGCAACAGAAACAAAGCCACGTGTCATGAGTCACTTCCAGTAATCTGGGCCAAATAATAAGGACTTCTCATGCCAGTGAGGAGAAGGGAAGGATCACTGGGAAGTGTGTTTTTGGAATCTGGTTGCTTCTACTCTTGTCAAGAGCACCTGGACTGGTTCTCCAGCCCTGAATTCAGCTGCCCTGACTGGGACACGTCCATCCTACCGACCTCCAGAAAATCATAGAATACCCTGAGCTGGAAGGGACCCACAAGGATCATTGTGTCCAGCTCCTGGCCCTGCACAGGACAACCCTGGAATCACTCTATGCGCCTGAGAGTGTTTTCCAAACATTTCTTGAACTCTGTCAGGCTTGGTGCATCCTCCTGGGAATTATCCCCAGGCCGTGCTGACTCCTGAGCTGGGCTGGGAGCTGGGTCAGGCCCAGGATAAATTTGTGCCAAAGACCATGATAGCAAAGTGACAGAGAAAAGGTGAATTCCCTCGTGCCCTGGCTCTCTGGATTTTCCTGGCACACATTCCTAGAAAAGACAAAGCAGTTTTGTCCTCTCTTTCTCCGTGAAATGTCCAGAAATAAAGAGATGTGTGAGACAGGGCCCAAGATAGGGATGGGAGGGTGACTGAAACATGGACTGGATTTGAATGAAGAAAAAGGCAACAGAAGATGGACCTGGAAGACCCAGCTGTGGAAAACACAGCGAGTGATGGAAAACACAAGAAGTGATGGAAAACACAAGAAGTGATTGTTGCCTTTCCACCTGGGGCTGGAGGCAGGCAGGAATGAGGAGTTCCTCCACTCTTTCATTTTTATCCCTTTTGGAAATCTGTGCTAATGGGGACAGGCAATCACTTACCAGCTCCTTCCTGAGCCACGTCAAAGCTTCGTCGATGCTCTCAAAGCCACCTATTCTCCCTGAGGTGACAGTCCCCTTGTCCTGGGCAGGGCTCCCGTTGAGGTGCAGCTGCACCTTCCTCATGGGGACAGTCTCCCCCGGGGTCTTTTTGGCCTTGGTGGCCTCGTCCTCCCCGTCTCCCTCGGGCTGGGGGCTCTTCCAAGCCTGCTCCTCCAGCTTTGCCTTCCATTCCAAGTAGGAAGGGCGCCTGGTCTCCAGCCTCAGCTTCTCTGTCAATGCCTTGAGGGTCCTCAGGTGATCGTCCGGAGGAGGAACCCCCCCAGAGCCACCATCCGTGCTGTCCAGCGCCTCTTCTATTTGGATTTGGGGGACAGACATCCTCTCTGGGAGTCCAAAGGCATAGAGGTGGGCTGGAAAGGGCCAGGGATGGGGATGAGAACCCTCAAGTTTGGACCAGGTGTCACGAGGTGCCCAACACAGCTCCCTGGAGGACAGCGGAGGTGTGGGCCCCTGCTCAAGCAGCAAACCAGCCTTGGATGAGCACCTAGAAGGAAAAAAAAGGATTGGTTTTGAGCAGGAAAAGGGAGTGAGGAAAGAGGGACAGTGAGGGCTTTGGGAGAGGCTCAGTGCTGCTGGGGAGGGTGACCTCACCTTGGTTATCTGAGTGCTTTGGGGCAGGAACAGATGGGCTCTGGCTTTTAGCAAAGCTCTGGTTCCCTACACCTCCAGCCTTAACTCAAGGGGCCATGGAAGGGTTGCCAAGGAGGCCAGGGCACATTCCCAGACCCCAACATTCTCTGGAAACACCAGTGGCTGCTGCTGGATGTTGGGCTGTCTGGTTTTGCTGATTTTCTGCCTGGCAAACTCACATTTCCCCATTTGGGCAAATCAAATAAGACAACCTGAAAGAGGGGAAGTTTGGATGAAATATTAGGAAGAAATTCTTCCCTGTGAGGGTGGGGAGGCCCTGGCACAGGGTGCCCAGAGAAGCTGTGGCTGCCCCTGGATCCCTGGAAGTGTCCAAGGCCAGGCTGGACGGGGCTTGGAGCACCCTGGGATAGTGGAAGGTGTCCCTGCCCATGGCAGGGGGTGGGACTGGGTGATCTTTAAGGTCCCTTCCAGCCCAAACCATTCTGGGATTCTGTGAACCCAAACTTCTCCCAAGAGTTTGAGTCAAAAGGAGAACTGGAAAAAGTGATTTATTCTTCCCCACGCCACACCCCCCTCCAGTTTTACAGATCTGGGTTTAGGTCTGGGTTTGCTGAAGACGCAGCTTTAGGATCCAGCTCCCTTGTGACCCACTGGCTCCAGCCTGGAACATGCTCCCAGCCATGTGAGGAGCTAGCTGGGCTGCTGGCATGGTTTGGGTTCAGACATCCAGGGAGACTTGGACTTGTGGTTTCCATCACCGGCCACGTCCAGTGTATCCAGTGGGAATGGTCCCTCGTAAACACCCCTTAGGAGCAGTAGCACAGCGAAGCCAGGAGCTTCCTCCCCACTTCTGCTCCTGTCAGCACTCACGGAAGCTGTGCCCAAAGCTGCTCTGGCAAACCCTGGGGCCTGGAGGGGCAGAGGACTCGAACAACTCTTCAAGAGTTAAGCTCAGGCAGCTTCTGTATTCGTTTGCCGGCAGGATCAGGTAAGAGACGTTCTCAAGGTCGTGTGCTCATCTATATCTGAGCTAGGAATAGATCCAGAGCTCTCCTCTGAACGCCAGGCACAAAACAAAACACTTTTCTGCCTGCCTGGTGAGATGCCTGGAAAAGCAGGCAGGATGTGTGCAGCTTCCTAGAGTTACTCAGCCATTCTCCTCCCTGCCATTTCCACAAAGGCATGTGCAGCTCTGAAATCCAGACCATAATTACACCTCTCCAACCTTTTCAGTAAGAAGATTCGATTTAAAATAAACACCGAGAGAGAGAGAGAGAGAGAGAGCAAGATTTATCCCAACAATTGTGTGGGGGCACATGAGCTGAACGAGGAGTTGATAGCGTACACACAGACAGTGTGGGGGTGGAGGATTAGTCATGTTGTGGTCTCCTTCCTGCTCCTATTTATGTTCATGAGAGTTTTACGGGAGAGGGAGCCCTCACAGACACTCTGTCAGGTTGAAGCCAACAGCTCTCGTGCCTGGAACAGCAACAATTTTCCTTCTTCTGTTGAAAAATAGAGGGGAAAGCAGTGGGCTGCCCTGGTGGAGGGGTGCTCTGCAGGGCTCAGGGCATGTCGATGAATTTACCTTTCCTCCAGCTCCAGCCTCCCCAAATCAATAAAGGAAAGCAAGTAATGACTTTAAAGACTTCACTTCTGAGGGGTATTTTTTTTGCCCATTGAGACCTCTGTGGAGATTGCTGGGGGTGGCCCAAACCCAGCAGTCCAAGAGTCTGCTGCAGTTCCACACTGGGCTGCTGGATTTGCTGATCCCCAGCAAAGATCATATTTTTATCCTTTTCTGAATGCTACAGCTACAGAGCAGAGCCCCACACAAACTCTTTTGTCCCGTTCTTCAGCATGTGTGGAATCTGCAGGGTGGGAAAGGCCCCCGGTATTTGAGCCCTGGGCACAGCCCAGTTAACATTCAGAGCATTGGACCATGAAAACAGGACAGCGGCTTGGAGCATCCCCTTTGTCACAGCCCTGCTGTCATCTCCCCCTCCCTGCCACCACAACTCCCAGCAGCTTTGGAGGAGGTTTGGTTTTTCTACCCTAAAAGCAGCATTGATTCAGCCCATCCTTCCCTTTGTCTCTGGTGTGACACGAAACGCCTCGTTCCCTCTGCAGGGACACCCCATAAATAAGCAGCTCTCTTCCCCAGCCTGTCCAAACTCTGAAGTGGCAGAATGGAGCCGCCTTTAATTTCCTATCAATATCTTGGACTTGGATCAAAGACCTGCTGTGGAGAAAGAGATCTGAAAGTTGTAAGCGTGTGAAAAATGCCCTTGTGCTGTAACACAAACCCTTTGGTGCCGGACAGTTACCAAATTCCCAGGAACAAACCTGCCTCTGGCTCAAATCCACATACTCCCAGCCTCCCTGCCCTAGGCTTGGCTCCCCCTGGGCTGGCCTGTGTGAGGGGATTTAAGTGATTAATCCTTGATTTGTCTCATTATCACACTTGCCGCAGGGAGTTCCTGCCAGCCCTAATTAGGGGTAACGAGTTCAGCCCCAAAAGGGGGTGAGGGTTTGCTCACACCTCACTAAGAACCTTTGCTCAGGGGGTTCCCCCTTCCTTCAGATGAGTCCTGAAAGCACAGGACACAACAGGTCACTGAGACAACAACAAAAAAACCCTTTAATTTCTTTCTTGGGTTAGGTTTCCACTGGAGAAGTCAACTGACCTACCCCCAGGGATCAGCAGGAGCACAAGTCTGGGACGGAGAAGTAACAGGAATGTTAAACTGGGATTTCAGCAGTTGGCTGAGGTGGAAGTGTGGGGAGCAAATTATCCTTCCTCCTTCGCTACTCCTGGTGGACCGTGGATTCCCGTAACACCAATTCTTACTGCAGAGGAGCAGCAGCGACTGCAGGAGTCTGTGTCAGAGGAATTCCACTCCTCTGGAGGCTGGGAAGACAAACAAGCCTCCATATGAGACAAAACCCCGGCTGACAGAAGCCCTTTTGCCCGCACAGACCACGGATGGCACTTCTGGCACGGAGCAAACAGGGCAGAGGCGATGGTTCAGCCTGTGAATGACCTTCAAAAAGCACCTCAGCCGCTTTGTGCCTCAGTTTCCCTCTCACGGAGAAGTCGGTCCATGCAACAGGCCTTCAGGGAAAAAGCTCTGAGGACTTTCAGAGATGTAAAGAATTCACCTCTGGTGTCTCCAGGCCTCATCTGGGTGCCCATGCCCACACTCCAGTCGGTGCAGGGACACCCCCTATGATCCATGGAGTTTGGGATGTGGTTCCCCTGACCGTTCGCTCCGAAGGTTTGCACAGGGGTCACCCTGGGCCATGCAGACACCCCCTGATCCTGCAGAGGAAATCCCTGGAGTAAATCCGACCTGCCAACATCACCATACAGCTATCCCAGTGGGGGAGTGGGATCCTGAGCCTGGAAAAGGTGGGACGAAGGAACACCGAGGTGGAGCAAGAGGCGGGGGACAGTGCCTGGTGTGCAGGCAGAGCTGTTATTTGCTTCCCTCCTTGGCACAGCAATGACACAGGGATGGGGTGGGGATGACTGACCCCCCTCGAGGTCTCTGACCCCCCCTGGGTGTCTGCAGCAGGTTGGGAGAGGGGCAGAGAGGAGGAGATGCCTGTGAGAAGGGGTTGCCATAGCAATGGAGTAAGGGAGCACTCCAGCTGCTCACGGGGCTGGATGGATGCTCCGCAGCATCCTCGGGGCAGCAGAGACTCAGAGGCCTCAGGAATGGGGTGAGGAAAGGAGAGACCCATCAGGATCAACACTGCAGCTCCCTGGAGCTGGTGGTTCCCTTTCAGGGTGGCTGCACATCAATCATTCCTTTCTCCGTGCCAGAATGAGCTCTGTCAGCAGAGGAGCTGCTGTGCCCTGTGGACTTGGGGAGCTGGGGGCTTCCTCACCCTGCCAGAGCCCCCCATCCTGCTGCTCTGCACAGGGGTCCTGCAGAGATGCAGAGCAAATCCCCGGCCATCCCACTGACTCCGAGGAGAGCTGGCTTCCCCGGATTTTATCATTCAGTGCTTACCCACCCAATCCTTTCTGTAGCAGCTGAAATCCTCTCCTGCAGAAAACCAGCCTGGTCCCAAAGTGACCTTCACCCTCCCTCCCCTCAAAAGGACAAGACTCCAGCACCATGAAGAGCTGTCTGATCCCGAAGCCAGGACATGCTCCAGGGCTGGAATTGGTGCTGTCAGGATCAGACGCTCTCTGCCTGCTCCGCGTGGTTGGGACAGGATGGAAAGGGCTCTGCCCACACTGGAGGAATCATGGCAGAGGCCTCAGTGCCACTGGGCACGGTGCCCACAGAGACCTTCCGGCCACACTCCCGTACTGTGAGCTTGTTCCTTTCCCCATGGAAGGATGACAGCCCTGGTGTGACCAAAATGGGCATCACAAGCATGGATGTGGACATGGCATTTGCAGAAAAACAGGGAAAAGGGAAAAAGAGGGGCTTTCCGTTCACGTATGACCTGGAGCAAGACAAGGGTTTGCCCTGGCCCATCCTTCTGCCCAAATGGCCTCCAGAAAGAGCCCTACACACTGCAAGGGAGGAGGGGAGAGCAGTTGGGGCTGCAGAAAACCCATCAGAGGAGTGGAGGAGTGCAGAGATGGCTGCCCCTGGATCCCTGGAAGTGTCCAAGGCCAGGTTGGAAGGGGCTTGGAGCAACCTGGGATGGTGGAAGGTGTCCATGCCTGTGGCAGGGGTTGGAACAGTATGAGCTTTATGGAAGGGACCTCCCTTCCAGCCCAAACCATTCTGTGATTCTGTGAGATTAGAGGGGACCAGTTTGCACTCCCTGCCCCGAGGCACTCCTCCCTGGCTGATTTCCAGCATTACGGGTGGAGTCAGAACCTGTTTCAATAAACACATCTGCACCTTCCTGCCCGACTACACCTCATCCCTCCTGCATCCCCCACACAGCTTCCAGAAGGCTCCTGGTGAGGGAGCAGGGCTGAGGTTGCTGCCTGTTTCAGATGGACCCTTGTAGCTCCATTTTCAGACCAGTCAGGCTCCCCTCGATCAGCAGATTTCCAGCCTTTGTGTGGAAATCCTGCATGAAGAAATATTTGGCATTCCAGCAAACCAGTGTTCCAGTCGGTTGGAAGTAGCTGCAAACCGGGGAGCTGGACGGGGTCAGTGCTCTCAACCCATCAGCCCAAACCAGGTAGGATTCCTCTGAGGAGAAAAAGGACTAAGGAGCAGAAGCAAAGGCACGTTTACAGGCTCTTGGTGAAGCCACCATGTCCACCCTCGGTGTGTTCTGGCGAGGTCTGTGGAGCCACAGATTATGGGCAAAGGTTTCTTCTCCACGCACTGCCCCAGGCTCCCGGCAGGTTTTGGCCCTAATCTGGGAGGTGGCACGGCCAGCCTGTTCCCAGAGATGCCCCTAAGGACCTGTGGCTTGGCATAGCCGGTTGTCTCCTTATTTTCCCTGCTGCCACCCCAAGCACGGCCACGTTTCAGCACGGAGAGGCAGGGACCTCTGTGCCCGTGCGCCCAGGGTAATGAAAAGGGCTGGGATTCCTTGGGAATGAGCCTGGGCAGGCTGAGAAATGCGCTCTTCCCAGGAGACTAGTACGGGGAGTTATTTTTTTCCCCAAATGCAGCATGCAAGGGTGTGTTTTCAGAAAGAAAAAAAAAACAAACCCAACCTTTTTTTTTTTTTTTTTTTTTGGCTTTGCCGAGCTCCAATCTGCCCAGCCATGAGCTCAGCCCCTGCAGGGACAACGCCAGGGCCAGCTCCCACTGGAGACCCCCAGGCTCCAAGTTAACGTGATCAGGGGAGTGGGGTCAGCCCCTCGGCGACCCTCTAATCCCCTTTACATGCCCCCTGTCCCCTCCAGTTATCTGAGCCGTGACCGTCCAACCTCTGTCCTCAGCCCTGTCGTCTCCCAGTGCTGAGCTGCGCTTTGGGATTTAATATCATTTCAGATCAGCTGGTTGCAAGCAGACCCTCCTCTCCCTCCCCTCGAGAAGGGCTACGCTGCTCTGAGGCTGATTATTTTTATTTTTATTTTTGTTTTGTCTCCCTGCAGTGTCTCTCTGCTACATTTTGCAAACACCTAATGGCTGCAGGGCTGTTGCGAGCACGGAGCCCGGGAGAAGCCAGATTCCTCCCATTCTGCTGGATTTTTGTGCTGTGCAGACCCCCCCATGAAGGATGGGGGGGGGGGGCTTTCATGGGCATTTGGAAGCAGAGAAGAGCCGGGATGCAAAACCCAGCAGCAGCCCCCGTGTGCTGAAATGACGGCTGGCACAGGGCGAACCCACAGCAGCCAAAACAGGCTCGTTCCCGCTGGAAAGTGGGGAGTTCCTCGGATACAAGGGATGAGCAGACAAAGCCAAGGGAATCAGCTGGGCACAGCTCCTCGCTGGAAGCCAGGAACTTGATTTTCCATCCATTTTCCCCCCGCTCCGCTGAGGTCCCCGATGTAGAAAGGCTCCAGAGGGTGCAGGATTGTGGAATAACAGGGGGAACATCGCAGGGAAGCAGGGAGGGGTGTCCTTAGCCAGGTGCCTGCGGTGGGAGAGGTGTCAGCCTGCCCGGGCCGGAGCGGGGCCGGGCTGTAGGATGGGGATGGTGCCCTGGTGTGCAACACCCCGGGGCGTTCGGGCTGGGCTTGCACAAACACTCGTGCTGGGAGGGCTGTAGGCTGGCGCTATTATTTTAACAATTAGCCCCAAGCTGTTATAAAGGGCTCTGAAGAAGTTCTGGCTGGATTTTTGTTTTTCCCCCCCTTCCTTGGTGTAAACGTGAGCTGCGAGGGCCAGCCCTGAGCAGGTGGAAACCTGCTCTGCTCAGCACACGGTGCCTGCTTCAAAAACCCGAGGTAGCTACGCCCTGCGAGGCCCCCGCGCTCATCCCACCACGTCTGCACTGCACAGCCCCACAGACCTTTCCAGGGCTCCTGCACATCTCAGGCCGGGGGCAGAGGGAGCAACAGGTGATTGTCCCGAAACCCGACCAGCCTCTTCCCTGTTACACCTCGCCCAGTGCGGAAATATCCTCCTGGAGGGGGTGAGGAGCCCCACGCTGCTCCCAGCTCGGAGCAAAACCCACAAACATCACCGGGAAGCAGGATTCAGACCCTGCGCTGATTCCCAGTCGTTGGGGAGCCACCGTGCCGGCCATCGCCAGGGCATGTCGGCGAGGCAGGAGACTGAGGCTGGGGGGACGCCTTGCAAACCCCAGCCGAGCAGAACCAGTGCCGGACTGGTGCTCGCTGGGGTCCCCATCACCCCTCACTGCTGCTCCCCACGGACCTGGTCCTTGCTGCTCCCCCTTCCCGAGGGCTCAAAACGCCGGGGGTCCCCTCCAGCACGCGGCAGCGCTGCAGCAGCTCCCGTGCCGGGTGTCCCCAGGGTGGCTGTGTCCCCCCCAAGCCACCGCGAGCAGCAAACTTACCGGGGCTGGAATCAGAGAGGGGATTGCACGGACATCTTGGCTCCCTCTTTCCACCTCGCGTCCCCAGCTTGGTGTTTGCAGAGCGGTGTCATCAGTGCCTTCAGGAGTCTGTCTCATCCTTCTCCTCTGTGTCTCGCTTCAGAAATCTGTGTGTGTGGTGGTTTTTTTGTTGGTTTTTTTTTCATTTAAGGGACTTTTTTTTTTTTTTTTCCCCAGCGGTTGCGTCAGGGCTGTTGCCTGGAGACAGGCGAGCTATTCCAGTTTGAGCTTTTCAGTGCCGATTTCCTCTCTCTCTTTCATTCATACCACCAAGCCCTGAACCTACCTCCCACCAAGCAATAACCCTGGAGAGACCTGAAAGGGAGGAGCTGCCCAGCCTGGGTCCTAAACATCCTCCGGCACCCAGGAGAGGGAGGAGGATCAGCGATGCTTTCGGCGTGGAGAACAGGGATGGAGCGGTCCAGTGGCGGCCAGGTACCCTCAGGGCTTGCAGGAGATGCCCGGAGAGCTTCTGTGCTCCCGAAGGAATCTGTGGCTCTTCCCGACACCAACCGGGCTGCTGTCCCCGTGCTGCTCCTGTTTCACACCACGGATATCAGCCCTTCAAGGGGCTTATGGTCCTCTGGCTCTCGGCAGAGCTTTGGGATAACCTTTTCCAGGTGCCACAGCTTGCCCAGGGCGACCGCGTGTGCCGAGGAGAATTTTGCAAGGATGCATCAGCATCTCTGGGGAGCCCCAGGGTGGTGCCTCGGGGCACCGTGGCTGGTACCAGCTTGCTGATACCATCCATCCCCGGGCAGAAACCAGCTTAGGAACCAGCCTGTGCCTGAATTTTGTACTGGGAAAGCTCCTGTTGCTTCCACAGCTGCCCCAGTGGGGCTGGAAACCATTTTAGCTGCTTCCAAGGAGGGACTGAGAGAGGCAGTGCCCCGGCTGCTGGCTGAGTGGGGTCCGGAATGAAAGGCAGGGGACAGAGGTGGTTTCCTTCCTTCACCAGAAGTTGGAGGTTAACCCCTCGAAGCCTGGGGACTGCTCTCCAAAGCACCCCACATCTCCCATCTGGTGGCTCAGAGCCACCACCCACATTTGCAGACCTGGTGCTGTGAAGGGTTAAGCATTGACCAACGACCCCCAACCATCCCGGCCCCTTCCCACATTCCCACATCCAGCTTTTGTGAGAGAAACCCCTTCACAACTTTTTTTTCCCCTTTTTTTCACCCTTCCCTTCTCGTGCCTAAACCATCCCTCCTCCCCGCTGCGGGCAACAGGGAGAGATTTACAGCCCCTTCCTGAGCTCCACATGGAAGGGCTGGGATTTCCCACCTCCCTTTCAATGCCAGGGGTACCCCAGACCCCCCCAGTAACTTAGAGGCTGTGCCCATACAGGGTTTGGAAGTTTGGAGTGCAGAGAAAGGGGGGTGCCCTGGGTGCATCAATGCAGATTCAGAGTGAAGAGCAGCATTTTCACGTTTCTGATGAAAATGCAAATATCAATTTTTTTTTTCTTTTTTTGCTTTGCCAGCACCCGTTTTTTGTCAGATTTGAGATCTGCATATGCAAACTCAGCCTGGTGATCAGCTCTTGCTGTGCTGCAGGGACGCACCTGAAGGCTGATGATGATGGAGAGGCGCCAAGGGAGATGGAAGAGCTGCTGCCTGCTTGTTAAAACTCTCTGACAGAGACCTACAGCTGCCTTGGAGCTCTTGGCAAGGAATCCCAGAATCCCAGGGATGGGTCAGATTGGAAGGGATCATGGTGGGTCAACTGGTCAAGCCTCCCTGCTCCAGCAGGGCCATTCCAGAGCACAGGATTGTGTCCAGATAATTCTGGAATATCCCCAGGGAGGGAGACTCCCCACCTTCTCTGGTCTCTCTTCAGTGCTCAGTCCAGGGAAGTTCTTCCTCATATCCAGGTGGAACTTCCTGGGCATCAGTTCCTGCCCATTCCTGCTATCCTGTTGCTGGGCCCCACAGAGCAGAGCCTGGTCCATCAAGGATGTGGAGGTTCAGCATTTCCTGCAACATCTCATCCAAGCCAAAACTGGGTCAGGGAGCCCAAACAGCGCCAGGGAACATAGGCACAGGGTGAAACAGCCCCTGGCCTGGTTTTGAGGTGGGATGAGCAATCCCAGGACACGGCTCAGGAATGACCAAGGCTGGGGCCCCTTCCTGACAAACAAGTCGGATTCAGCCACCCAGATTTGATAGCCAGGAGAGCTGACTCGTAGGGCCGTGGCCAGACAGGATCAGTTGGCCTCAGGGCCAGAGCCCAGGCCTAGCAGGGTGAGTTTACAGCAGAGGTGTTGCTCCCAAGGCTGGATGTCTGTCTGTCTGTCTGTCTCCTGGCAGGAACAGACCACACACTGTCACCCTCTCCCTCTTCTGTAAATGTTTATTTTTAGTTCAGTTGCGTAATGGATTTCAAATGAGCTGCCATAAGATAGCAGTGAAAGGCTGCAGCCATGTCCCTCTGAAGCCAGTCCACCGGGTTTGAACGTTTTTGTGGCCCAGATTTATCTTGGATAAGTTGTCTTCATCCAAAAAAACTGGTGAGGAGCTGCTGAAGAACAGTGGTGCTTCCACTGGTGATGCTCTAACACCAACCACCTGCAGTGGACACCTGAGGTTATGTGGGATGAGTCGAAATAAACCTGTGCAAGACCAGCACTGTCCACGCCTATGGCTCAGCATTTTTTTCTTTTCCTCAGATAGAAGGAATCCTTTCTGTTGCACTCACAGCTCCAGAGACTGCCAGTTCCCACATCATCCCTGGGCACAGGACCTTTTCCAGAGGACTGGTGAATTCTTGGGAACACACGGATCCAAGCCTGGGTTCCTGCTGGGATGTGGTTTTGCAAAGCCCCGGCTGGGAATTTCTTGTTGTAGTGATGATTCTTAGAATCATGGAATGGTTTGGGTTGGAAGGGACCTTAAAGCCAATCTCATTCCACCCCCTGCCATGGGCAGGGATGCCTTCCACTATCCCAGGGTGCTCCAAGTCCTGTCCAGCCTGGCCTTGGACACTTCCAGGGATCCAGGGGCAGCCAGACTTCCATGGGAGCTCCTGTGCTGATCTGAACACCACAAACGCTGTAAGGTGCCTTAGAGCCCCCTAAATCTTACCTGGACCTTCTCAGCTGCCTCTTACCACCCAAAATGGGCAGAAATGTCCATTCCTCTATCACAACAGCAGCAGCTCAACTCAGTTTGGATTCAAACCTTCTGCTTCTTGCCTTTTCTGCTGGATTTGGGTGATTTCTCCTTACAGGCATCCTGCTAACAAAGCGTGGAGGAGCTGGATCTCCGGGCAGATTTGTGTGGCCATTCTGTGGGACCAGTGCTGGAATCTTGCAGGACCACCAATGGTTTCTTCTCAGTTAGTCCCCAGATAAATGCTTTTCCCTTAAAGCAAAGTCCCTGTAAAGAAAAGTTCCTGAAGTACCTGAAGGGAACTTGCAGGAAAGCTGGGTCAAGAACACGGAGTGAGAGGACAAAGGGGAAAGGGTCCAAATTGAAAGAGAGTATCTTTAGATGAGATATTGGGACAAAATTCTTCCCTGCGAGGGTGGTGAGGCCCTGGCACAGGGTGCCTAGAGAAGCTGTGGCTGCCCCTGTATCCCTGGAAGTGTCCAAGGCCAGGCTGGACAGGGCTTGGAGCCACCTGGGATAGTGGAAGGTGTCCCTGCCCACGGCAGGGGGTGGAATGAGATGGTCTTTAAGGTCCTTTCCAACCCAAACTGTTCCAATCCTATGGTTCCCTGGGGCTCAGCCTCCCAAGGATGGGAAGAGGAGTCTGTGGTGCTCCCAACCACCATCATCCTCTCCTAGCCAGGTTCAACCTCCTTTGCCTCCAAAGGGACTTGTACCAGGAGAGTGCTCTGGCATGGCTGGAGGATCACCTGGGGGTCAATCAACCTGGAAACGTGGCAGAGGCACCTCCAGAGGGCAGCAGGTCTCCAGGTGATGCTGTCCCCCGGTATCCCCAAGGGCTGCAGAGGTCAGTTGTGGTCACCTGGCTGCTCATCTCCGTGGATCACTGAGGGACCTGGCACTGGCCTGTTTCAGTCTTCACAGAATCATGGAATGGTTTGGGTTGGAAGGGACCTTAAAGATCATCTCATTCCAGTCCCTTGCCATGGGCAGGGACATCTTCCACTAGATCAGGTTCCTTCCTCGGAGTATCTACATGATTTTCTCTATGGGTTTCTCCCAGGTGAGTCAAACATCAAAGACAAAACAGAGGACGATTGTGCCTGAAAAGTCATGGTGGGAATTTGCAGCCCATTTGTTTTTTTCAAAGGTAAAAGCAGATCCATTTGGTGATTCCATAACTAACTTTGTAAGTGTGTATATTGAGTTAATGAATTACTCTTCCCTCGACTCAAAAATTTCCCAAGACCTGAAGAACTAGAAATAATTTCCGAGTAAAATCAAGACCCTTTCCAAAGATTTTTACTGATTTGTAATGGCTTTCCTTTGATGAAGCTACTAACCCAATCCATTGCAGCAATCCATAAAAGTCAAAAGCATTTAAAATGTCAGGACTTATGTTTTTCCACCTCTCTTCTTTGCTGGAAAAAAGGGATTTCAGTTCCACTTTCACTCAAAATATTTGTTGTAAATTAATTCCAGAAGTGCTAGTGAATAAAAGTTCCCCCTCCAGTCTTACCTGTCCACCCTGTAAGGCTTCATCACCAAAACCCACAGGACTGGAGGGGTCTTGAGTGAACATCATCTCCCCAAAATTCAGTTTAAAAATGCTATGATTGCCCTGAACTTATTTCCTTGACTTTGTGAGGAAGGGAAAGGTAAGAAAAGCCCTCTCAGACCCCTGCTTTAAGTTGGGGTGAATGAAGGGTGGAGTCCAAGCTGCAGCTTCCCTCCCCTGTCACCCCAGAGTCACTTCCTGCTCACTCCTGCGGCAAGAGCTGGGTGAAATCTCCTGGATTTGTAGCTGATTGTCAGGAAACACAGTTCCACTTCAGCAACTGGTGGCTTGACAAATGGAGTCTGGACAATCTCCTCAACCCAGGACAATAAAATGAAAGACTAATAATTGGATTTTTATCTTTTTTTTTCTTTCACCCCAACTATTGGAAGTTTTTTTTATATTTATAAATCAAGCTGACTCTTTTGGGGACATCAAAATGTGAGCAGCACCTGAAATGTGTTTGCTTGTTACATTCCTCTGCTTTGCTGTTTGCTGAGCCTGATGGATGAGCCATAAAATCAAATGCTTGCAACACCCCCAATGTCCACTATTCCAGAGAGATCCATACTTTGGAATTTGCCTCCAGACAACTTCCCCTGCAGAAATCCATCAGCAGGAGGGTGTTATCTCAGCCAGCGGTGATCCTTGAAACTGCAGGACCAAGAGTGAAGATCCAACCTTCTCCTATACAAGGTTTTCATCCCTCATCTCAAAAAAGAGCTGACAAGCATCCCATTGCTCAGCCAGTCTCAGGCAGGATCCCTGTTGTCCTGTTTGATGAAGCTCTGGCTGATTTTCCTTTCTCCTTGTCTCAGCGCCAGAGGCTTTATCCAGAACCCAGCAGGATCTGTAGGTGACACTCATCAGCTTCCGGGCCTTCAGATGAGTTGGTAGGTCTGGAACCCTGCAGGTGAGGGTGGAAATGAGAATGATGGAGCTTCAGAGCATTGCATGGTAAAAACAGGAAGGACCTGGAGCTTCTGGAGTGATTCCAGAGGAGGCCATGGAGATGCTCTGAAGCCTAGAGCCCCTCTGCTCTGGAGCCAGGCTGGGAGAGCTGGGGGTGTTCACCTGGAGAAGAGAAGGATCCAGGGATACCTCAGAGCCCATTCCAGTGCCTAAAGGGGCTCCAGGAGAGCTGGAGAGGGACTTGGGACGAGGGCTGGAGGGACAGGACACAGGGAATGGCTTCCCACTGCCAGAGGGCAGGGCTGGATGGGATCTTGGGAAGGAATTTTTCCCTGTGAGGGTGCTGAGGCCCTGGCACAGGTTGCCCAGAGAAGCTGTGGCTGCCCCTGGATCCCTGGAAGTGTCCAAGGCCAGGCTGGACGGGGCTTGGAGCAACCTGGTCTAGTGGAAGGTGTCCCTGCCCATGGCAAGGGGATGGAACAAGGTAAGCTTGATTTCCCCTTCCAACCCAAACCATTCTGTGATTCTCTGGTGCCCGCAGACCCTTGGGAATGGAAGGCACTGAAATCCCCCAGTGCAGTGGGATCTGAGCTGGGCCTCGCCCGCAGCAGCTCCAGGTGGGCGCTGGGTGCTCAGCACAGGCAGGGCTTTGTGCAGCACCACGAGCAGCTAATTGCACAGAGCAGAGTGAAGGCAGGTCTCACAAAATCTTACACACAAGTGATAAAGAGATATCAGGATGTGCTGTCAGCTGTCTCCTGGGCTCTTCCCCCTTTGCCCTAAATGGCATCAGCTGTCTCGTACTCGTTGAAGAAAGGAGGAAGAACATGACCAACCTCTTTAGGTGAGCTCTGAAGCGGAAACAGAACCTCAAATGGAAAGTGAGTGAGGTTACAGCCCCGTAACCCAGCTGATTACAAAAAGGGAAACTTCTCAAACTCGAACCTGACTGGTGATAAGCTCTCTGAAAGTTAATTGCACGCAATAAATAACCCCACCCCTTCTGTTGGCCCAGGCTGCTCTGAGCTGTGAATGGGCCAATTTAGACAACTCCAGACCCATATTTCTCCTCCCATTTTTAGACCAGCTTTATACCCTGAGGCTCCAGGGGACGAATTCACCTCACCCCAGCCTGAATGAGGGCAATTTGGGGAGTTGTTTGCAGCAGGACCAGACTTTCTACAGTCTGAGGAGCCTTTGTGGGTTCTTCTAAGGTAGACCCCATTCTAATATTAGTAGTGTGTGAGAAGTGTGGTCATACTGCCAGCCCTCCACTCCTCTAAGTGTCACAAACCAGTTCCATTTGTCATTCAGCTGCTGGCAACAGGAAACCACCAACAGCAGCTCAACACACGACGAGAAGAAGAATTAGGGCTTCTCTTTCTGCGTGCTCCAAGGATTGAAACTCATCAAAAGGAGCTGATGGTCCTAAGCTGATGATCTGGAAAGGGTTTTTCAGCTCTGGTGGACAGCTAAGATCAAGTGGGATATGATTTAATCTGAACACAGGGCTCTCAAGGTAAGTACAAATGATTTTCCAGCAGTTTTCCTTCCTTCCTGCTGCCTGTTTATTGTCTGGTGCTCCACTGGGTGTATACCCTTAGGGTATTTAAAGATTGGGCACATCTATGGACCAGTGATTATTAAAGCCTTTAGGATTAGGGTGGGATGTCCAATGAGCCAAACTGCTGCTGTGGACCAGGACAGGGGGTGTGTCTGTCTTTCTTTCTGGCAGCTTCCCAGTGCTGGAATTGGGAATGCTCTGAGGTGGGACTGATGCTCCAAGTCGGACGCTCACCCAGTGGGTTCTCTCTCAGGCACAGATCAACTTCTTTTCTCTTAAAAATAGTGAAAGTGGATGACAGCAAGGAGTGAATGAGTTTCATCCAACTGAATTTCTTGGGAGTGAGAGTGACAGGAGAAAGTGAAATCAGGGACCCAGTTCTGAAGTTGAGGGGAGGTGGAAGTTTGGGTGCTCAGCGTCCAACTCAGCAACCTTTGGGTGCTGTGGACGGCGCGGGGAAGGGTCGAATCTTTAATTTCCCATATTTGGAGAGGCACGTTTGGGATCTTTGAGGGTTTTTGCTTTCTTCCACCCCACAGATAGTTTAAATGGTGTCCTTGGACGTAGTATTTTGTTTTCACCAGCTCCTCCACTGAAGGTGGTAAAATCACTGCAAAGTTAACGCTGGTTGTAGACAAAGCTTCTGGCAAAGTTGGAAATCTCCAGCAGAGCTATAGGAAGAGTGGACTTGCTGCTTCTACCCTGGTCACTTCGCAGGATCTGCATTAAGCTCATAACTTTCATTCCTGATTAAAATTTAGGTCAGGCTGAAAATTCCAGAGCTCTAAGTTGGAGCGCGGATATTTCGGGTTATCCGTGCTTGCTGTGACACTTCTGAGAGAGAAGAGCGTGTGCCATGTTGTGGGGTATTTGCATCTCAGACCTCCTCAGGTGTTTCCTCAGGGCTTTGTGGCCAGTGATGCCCCACTGAACGCTCCTCAAAGTGCTTTAGTTACCCCGCTCATGATTTGGGGCTACTTCTTGCCTGTCATGCTGGGCTGCTCTGGTATTTAATTGATTATGGATCTTTAACGGTGCAAAACCAGGACACTGCCAGCAGTGAGGGTTCCTGCTGCATGAAGAGCACATGCACGTGGTCCCTGCTCGGGTACGTGCTGGAGATGGAGAAGGCAGATGGAAATGAGGAATTAAAAAAGGACAGCTGCAGGGCAGCCCAGGCACCCTCATTAATATGCTCGGTCAGTCATTCTGTCAAGGTTTAAGTCATTTTTACCAGAAGATTTGAGGGCTGCAGAGCTTGTGATTTCTTGTTCACGTTTTGCTTTCTTCTCCCAGACCTCCTGCAGCATTTTCATTATATTGATACCCAAAAGTCAGTGAAAAAAACCCTTCTTGTTTTGTTCTGCCAATACGGGGCTATTGCTGCCCCGTAAGGATTGTGAAATCAAAACCTGAGTTTTCTGATGGAGGAGGAAAGACCCAAGGCATATTTAAGTGAAAATTTTGTGAAGGTGCTGCTGATTATTCTTCATCTTCTTTTCCAATGAATTCCCATGTTTGGTTTAGTCAGCGTGGGGTGTTCTGGGATGCTGTTACACCCCGGGCTCTCAGCTGACATGGTGTGCTCCCAGCTCCCCTTAACTAAACCCAAAGTATCCCAGGACGGGCATCCCATTCCCTCACAATTTGGGCTGTGTGTCCGTCCCAAACACGGCTATCAGCTCCCTTATTTCTGCTTCCTGACTTTCTTCCTGACTGACCTTTCAACCTTTAATTCTCTGTGGTGCCTTGATGGGCACACCAGCATCTGAAAAGGCCTTGAGGACATTTTCAGGAGCAGCCCAGGTTTTTTGTCATCTCAAGCAGGTGTGGAAACAGGGATTCACATGGATGGATTTCACAGGGATCACAGGGATGTGTTGAGCAGAGTAGGAGCTCCTGGGCACAATGTTACTTCATCATTACTTGCCTTCTTTCCCCTCATTCTTTCCATTCTATCTGTCTTAAAAAAGGAGTTTTCTCACTGCTCCTTCAGGGTTCACGAGCCTCTGGAGGCAACCAAGCGCTGCCTCCATGTGGGTGAGTTCCTTTGCTGACAATCATTTCCTGCAGGGGTTCTATCATGGGCAAAAAATCTCTCAGGACACCTGGGGCTAAATCCTGCTGGAATCCTCGCCAGCCCCAAAGTTTCCATCCATGTCTTAAATCCATGTGGTGCAAATCAGCTTTTTTCGTTTGGCTGACATCACATTGCAAGATTAGAAGTAGCTGGGGGGGTAAAAAACGATGAAATTCCCCCTTGCAGAGGTCTTGGCAACAAATTACAGCCCCAGGGTCCTGATGCTGCTTGTGGAAGGAGCAGTTGCAGCACTGGACATCGCTGGACAAAACAGGCTATGCAGGGTCATGGTTCTTGCTCAAAAATAGATAGGAATGTAAACCAGAATTCCAATGTTTCATGCTGGACAAGACATTCTCTTCTCACAGATCATCCTGCTTTCCATATCAGGTTTAAATCTGTCACAATGTCCAGCCAAAAAAATCTCCCCCACCACCAAAAACCAAGCTCAAACCACAGCAGCTCCTTAGGTAGAAGTAAAAAAATGGGGTTTAATTATAATTTTTTTTCTGAGAAGAAACTGCAGCTGAGCAGGAGAACAATGTTGCTGTGGTTTTACAGAGCAATTTTGTCTTTGTTAATGTTAGTCAGTTTTAATTTCAAAAACCTTGTGGCCTTGCCTATTCAAACTTCCAAACCCAGTGATAAATGCCTGAAGGAGAGGGACACAACTGAGCAGAGGTGTGGGAAGTGTGGACTACGTGGAACTGCTGCAAGAAATGACGTTGCCTCTTTTGCTGGAGACACAGCAAAGAGGGAGGGAATAAACTTGCTGTCCACCATGGCATTATGGAATGGTTTGGGTTGGAAGGGACCTTAAGGATCAGCTCATTCCAACCCCCTGCCATGGGCATGGACACCTTCCACTATCCTAGGTTTTTCCAAGACCCATCCAACCTGGCCTTGGACACTTCCAGGGATCCAGGGGCAGCCACCATGGGCAGGACAGGCAGTCATGGGTCTTTCGGTGAAGGAAATTAGTTCTGGTTGTTAGGAAGTCATTTTAAGGCTATGGGAATTATAGGGCTGGGATAGACTGATAGGAAGCAGTGGGAATTTCCATCACTGAAAGCTTTGAAGTTCCAAGTTAGAGGGTTTCTGAGATTAACAACCTTCGTGGTGCCAGTCCTATGTTTCTGAGACCCTGTGAAATGCGCGTGGCTCCTGAACTGAAACGTGCTTTTCAAAATCATCCCCCTGCACTTCCCCCTCTTTATTTATTTACTTACACACTTATAAAATCATTTTCCAAATTTGATCCAATCTCACTGACAATTTCTGCTCCTCTGGAAGCCGTGGAATTTGTTACTGATCAAAAAGCAGCCACAGCAGCACCCCTGCGGTCCTGTGTGTCAGGCACGTAGGAGACACAGCACAAATAATAAACGTGGCTCGCAAATGAATTCTTTGCTACTTCATGAGCAGAGAAGAGCAAAAAATTACCGAGTGTCCAGGATGTCTCGTCTGCCTTGGTGATGGCAGAATTGGGAATGATTTTGGTGGATGAATGTTGGTTGAAAACTCTTTGTCCCCTGATAAAAGGACCTTACGGACAAGAGGCAGAAGAGGTGCTTGGCCCCATGCCCAGGTCCCCATGGTCCCAATTTACTACAGGATGGTGTTTCCTCATTCATGGAAGGTCCCTCATCTCCATGAAACCTGAAGTGGGAAAGAAAAACCGTAACAAAATGCTGTGAGCAGAGGAGCTGCCATACTTCTTTCAGCCCAGACAGTTTCTTGCCCAAAACCTGAGCCGTGGTGGCATCCAGGGTTGTGTGAACGACTTGGAACCATGAAATTTGGGGCAGAACATCTCAAAATGTGTCTATGGGAGGATGATGCTTGAAAAGTGGGCTTTGAATAGAGGTTAAATTGGACCTACGGAAAAATCAAGGTGTCACCCGCAATGCGTGATGGAAAGAGGGAGGAGTGATGTCGTGATAAGCGCGCAGAGAAACTGATAGAAAAGCTTTAAATTGACTTTTATCTCGACAGTTTTTCCTGGCTGTCTCTTGCATATTTGGCCTTGACCATTTTAGAAGCAGAGGAAGAAGAGCACAGCTGCTTGAGACATTAATGCAGCGAACTTACACGATTATTATTCTTTTTTTCCAGTGGAGGGTGCCAATATTCGTGGTGTTTCTGTGACAGAACCTTTTGAAAGGTGGTGGTTTCCCATGAAATGCTTTTATTTCCCCTGAAAACTGTGGTGGAAAAAGTTGGAAAAAGCATTCCAAAAGTCACCGAGTGGTCTGCCAAGGGATAATAACTGTGAGTGGAAGGGAATTGTGAATGTGGGACTCTGTACAAGCCTGGTGCTGACCAGGTGAGAAGAAATCCTGGTTGTTTTAGTGTGGTACTGCTGATGCCAGGCAGAGCAGGGACACTGGCAAAGCAAGAAACTTGAGGAAATAAGATTTCTTCTGGCTCTGAAGCAATAAATTCAGACCAGATCGAGTGTGAGGTAACCTGAGAGTGGAGCAGCCCCATCACTTCTGTGCCATAAATAATGACTTTCTGTCACAAACCTGGTTGCGAGGTTAGGCCTTGTTCTGCCACATTTCTGTCTCCTTCGAGCACCTTAAAGATGTTTCGATATCATTTTAATTCTGAAAATCGAGTTAATCTTCTAATTTTGGATAAGAGATTAAAAAGTAATGGGTTCCTTCTTTCTTTACGAGCATCAGAAAGGAAGTAATATTGAGACAAGGTCTTGGCTGCTGCAGGTAGCCAAGAATAGTCAAGTTGTGAGTGCAGGAGAAGCCTGGCAGGGAGGACTGGTCTGGGTAGGAGTCACTTTCTCTGTCCAAAAAAGGCTTTTCCACACAGGATCCAGACAAAATCTCTTTGTGGCCCTTCCTAGCAGAGTATATCCCAGCTGCCATCGACCAAAACCCGCATTTTCACCCCAGTCCCTGGAGATATCCCTGCAAAACCAGAGGGGTTTAATAATAAATAACGATAGTGAAACAAGAGGGAGTCCATCCTCACCCTGCACTCGGGGTGATCTGGTGCCTGGTGCCTGTGTCTGAGTATCATCCCAAACACAGGGATGGGATCAGGGAAAATCCTCTGTTTTCCTCCAAATCAGGGAGAAAGGGGCAGCCTGTCCCTCGGAATGTGAGACCAAACAGGAGGGCCAGCAAAGTCAGGATAGATTCTAAATAAACATAGTAAACATATATGGATAAATATAGCCCAGGAGCCACCACAGCTCCTGTAGAACGGGGACCACCAGGGGTCTGGATGCAGCCACCAAATTTGTAAGAGTGGGAGAGGAAGCCCAAGACTGCCTGTTCTAGTAGTTGAGATGCTGCCTCAGAGTTCAAAAAGTCCTCGGAGAGCTCCGAAAGTCTCAAAATAGAGTCTGGTGGGTTGTGTATAACACATCGGCCTCTTTTAGTAGCAACAGGACACTGTAAATAAGCTTTAAATCTGCTGGAGGTGTGGGAACAGGGCGGTTCTGATGGTAAAGGAGACTACTCATTCCTAAAAGGGAAGAGAAAAGCATGGCCAGCTCATTAAAACAGCGTCTGGAGGAAATGAGACGCCCAGCTTTTACAGCAGCAGGATAGGGAGGCAGTCCCGGGGGCCAGATGGGAGAGGAGAGCTGCCTTCATCCCTCTTGGTGGGTTCAGTGCAGAGCTGGAGTCACCTCTGCAGCAGAAATCCCAACAGGAACACCTTTGGTTCAGCGTGAAATGGATAAAATGCCATTGGGGTGGGCATTGCTGCACAAGGAGCCTGTGCAGGGCCCACCACTGCAGGAGTCTGGCTGTGGGGTCATCCTGGTTGGCTGTGGGGTCATCCTGGTTGGCTGTGGGGTCATCTGGAGGGAGATTTCCTCATTTCCCAGGAATGGCTTCAAATTGACAGAGAGTAGATTTAGATGGGTGTCCTAGTTTGGACAAATTTGGAGGAGAATACCCTCTGATAGAAGTCAGGTCACAACCACCCCTCCCCCCCAGGTTCGGGAAAAATTTTCCTCAAAGGAAAGTGAAAGAGATAACAAGCTATTTATTTAACAAACACACAGGTGGGGAATAATAATGCTAAATAATGAGATCCCTCTCTCTGTGGAGAGAAAACCTGAGAAGATTTCAGAGATCCTCTGTAGGTGCTGTCTCTCT
>VZTI01005531.1:627432-659887 GCA_013397865.1 Struthidea cinerea
GCTTTGAAAAGTTTTTTGTTTTCTGTCCTTCTCAGGCTCAGTTTAAAGACACAGACAAGATTGGTGGGCATAGGGGAGCGATAGGGGATACACATCATAAAGTCACCCCAAGACATTCCACCCCTTATCCCATATCGTCGGCTCGATGCCCAAACTACTATATTTTAACTCTACACACACACATTAATACACACACACAGATATATCTATATATACAGCTATGTACAAACAGTGACAGTGACACTCAGCAAGCAGTGGTGCACAGGGTGTACAGGCATTTCACATTACAGATGGTTTTTACCTAACAATCAGATCTCCCTGTGGTACACAGCGTGTTGTTCCATCTCTCTGCATTACCCACCAGGTGCAGCCTGGTCCCTGAGCAAAGACAACCCCACGGATGGGTTTGTCTGTACTCGAGGCAGAATTTACCTAAACAGCCTTTCTTAACAGACTTCTGACATGCACTGCTGGAACAGGGATATTAGGAAGAAATTCTTCCCTGTGAGGGTGGGGAGGCCCTGGCACAGGGTGCCCAGAGAAGCTGTGGTTGCCCCTGGATCCCTGGAAGTGTCCAAGGCCAGGTGGGATGGGGCTTGGAGCACCCTGGGATAGTGGAAGGTGTCCCTGCCCATGGCAGGGGATGGAACTGGATGATCTTTAAGGTTCCTTCCAACCCAAACCATTCCATGATTCCATAATTCCATGATTTCGCACTCGTGTAGGGGCCTGCAAAGACACTGGAGAACATCTGGGAGCTGATGTATGAAAAAAGGGTGGAAGCCACCACCAGAAAGACCCTGCTTGTCTGGGTGAGATCACAGCCTGTGCTTTCAGGTCGGGGGAACAGGGACAGATGGAGCCCATCTGGAGTGACTGGGAGCTGCAAATGAGAGACTTTCCCCCTTTTTAGTGCCCTTTCTCACCAGCTCTCTCAGGGTTCTCCCTCCAGCTGCTTTCAGAGGACATCCCTGGGCTGAATAAGCAAATTGTCTGGGCTTCTGCACGCCAGGTCTCATCTCATGGCCATGAGATGTCCAGGCTGGAGGAAACAGAGGAGGCACAAGGATGAAGAGATGTGCCCCAGATGACACAGGGGATAGAGGCCTTGTCAAGCCTCTAAAGGGGGGAAATGATGCCTTAGGTTTTAACTTTTATATTTTTCAAGTTCTGTACTATTTAGAGTGTAGCTCTAAGGTTTCTTGTAGCCTGTTAATTTCTGCTCTCTCACGCTAGTTAGACATAACAAAGCCTCTCCGGGCCTGCTCTCCAAGGACACCCAGACTGTTCTAGGCCCAAAATGTGTAAACCAAAGACTCTAAAAGGGGGGTAAGCTTGGGGAAATTATATCATTAAACTGAAGCTTTAACTGGAGAATTAACCCTGATATGCAAATGAACCAAACCTATAAAAGTGTGAAGAACTCGTGACCTGCCATCCATCTTGGGGTCCATCTCGGCAGTAGCCTCTGGCTCCCCAGGGTGTGCCTTTGAAGGCCTTTCAAATAAATACCCACCTTTATTCCCTTATTCTGTCTAGTCTCTGTGTCTAGGAGGACGGATAAGGCATCACCTCAGATACCAGAACGACCTCCCTGGGACGCAGTAGGCAAACCACACCATATCCAATTTTTTTATTTTTAAGTCTTGCTTTTGAGCTGCTTGAACTGCGGCCGTCACTGGGAGAGCCTTTGCAGCAGGCGGCTGCAGCTGCTGGGTTTCCCCGCTGTCGGCAGTGGGAATGTGTCTCAAATCAGAAGCAGGTTTCTGTCTGGAGCTGCCACGCTCTCGCCCTGCTCCCAGGATGACTTGGCAGACACTACTTCACTGCTCAGCCTCGTGGTAGCTCCTCCTTCCCACCTCAGCAGTGGATGACAGCAGCTTTCTAAAAGAGCAACTTCCCTTTTCATAGGGATAGGAAGTGAAGCTCATTTAGCAAAGAGAGGTCATCCACCAAATGATGAGGCCCTGCCCTAAAGCTCAAAGCACTCCACCTAACCTGACACTGTCCTCTTCTTCCCCAGCCCCAAACCTGAGCAGCTCCACCTCCATCCCCTGCCCTTAGCTGGAGGAGAATTGGGAAGGGAAAATGAGAATTGGCAAGGGAGAAGTTGGGCAAATCTGCAAGGGCTCCCTCATTTCTGTGTCTCTTGGAGCAGGCATGCCTGGCTGAGGCCCGCTGGGCTGTCCTGGTTGTCTTCAGAGTCACCCAGGCTTGGAGGGTGTCAGAGGATGGTGCCAGCCTCTTTTCAGTGGTGCCCAGCCACAGGATGAACAGCAATGGCCGTAAAATATACCACGAGAAGTTCCACCTCAACCATGAGGAAGAAATTCTTTATGTTGAGGATGTCAGAGCCCTGAAACAGCTGCCCAGGGAGGGTGTGGAGTTCCCATTCTGGAACCTGGACATGTTCCTGTGTCACCCGTTACAGGTGATCCTGCCTTAGCAAGAGGGTTGGATTAGGTGATCTTCAGAGGTCCCTTCCAATCCCAAACTACTCTGGGGTTCTGGGATTCTGTGATTATGGGATTCTGGGATTTGGAGATTTTGAGATTCTGTGCTGACCCTCCAGGACTAGGGACACAGTATAACCCCCAAGGACTTGCAGCCCTCCATGGGGTTGTCTTCCTCTGTCGGGAGCATAGTGGTAGAGCCAAGGCTGATTTCCATCCCATGTTTCCAGAGGGATGGAAACCAGGCACGTGCAGCCTGGAGCAGCCGCCCCCACCTCACACATCATCGTGTCCTCAGCCACCCCCTTGTTGTCCTTGTGTCCTATGGCTGGTAAAGGTCTTCTGCCGTGACCTCAGCTCAGATCTGGCCCGTGAAGCTGTTCCTCCTGTAAACAACATCACCAGTGTGGGGTGACCTTTATCTCGTGCATCACACCCGGCAGATGTCAGCTCGTGTTTGTCCTGCTCAGTGGGGGCAGCTGAAGTGTAAACGATGTGAGGTCATCCCAGCCTCGAGCTGGCCAAGACCAAGCGTCCTTTTCCCTCCTGCTGCCAAGTCCAACGCAAAGATGTCGTCATGCAATTACCCACAGAGGTTTACATGGTGGTTTCTGGGGCCTCGTGTCTCCAACAGCTTAAGAAAATACACTGAAAACACCCCAGAGGAGCCAGCTCGTTACACACCCGCCATGGGAAGCCTCTGTAGAAACAAATCCTGCTTCTTATACAATATTTATCTCCCAGGACAGAGTTTCGGTCTCTCAGTCGAACATGCTGAGGCAAAATGAGAAAGTCACTTCCTCAGAGCCACCCACAAGTCCTTGACCAGGTCTTCATTCGTTAGACCACGCTGCTATGGTTGAGTAGGTTCATAGAGGGATGGGGCTGCTGGAACAAGATGCGTTTCGTCAGAAAAGGATCTTTTTTTAGCCACAGGAAGGAAAGATCATGGCAAAGCCAGTTTTTTGGGTTGTTTCCCAAAATTTGGTGGTTTGCATAGTGGAAGCACAATCCATTCACAGTCATTTTCGCTGTTTTTAATGACAGCTGTTAATAGCCTGTGGCGTTTGCTGGGGTTTGTGTCTGGGTTCTCTTTGTGTTTCTTGCCTTCCTTGTTGCTATTTTCATTGGCCAGGTTGTCTGGGAAGTGCAGCTCCCACCCCCTCCCAGGTGATCATTTTTATATTCAAAATAGAGCAAGGAATCCTTAGGGGGTGAGAAAAGAGTCAGTTCTGACACAAAGACCTAATTAAAAAAAGAAAGCCCATTAAAAGCATTTGCAAAACCAGGCTGCTCCTGCGATCTGGGGGTGCAAAGCTGTCGGTCCCATGGATGGTGTGGATGCGGTGGAAGCCAGAGGCCTCTAAAAGAAAAAATTGGGAAGGGCCTTCAGCCCCATGGAGCATCAGTCATGGGTCCGACCGGTGGCTCGTGCGTCCTCGGATCGTGTCCCCAGGAGCAGCAGCGTAGGAAGCAGGCAAGTCGGGAACATCCCACCCCCATCCGTGTTCCCCTGAGGGTGGGGAGAAGCCCAGCAGGTTTTTCCTCTGTCTTCATCCACTCTCCCATCACTCCTTGTCCTATTTGCTTTCCCCACAATCTGTGGGTTAAAGAGATGACGGAGGCACTTCCCAGTGACTGCTGGATCCGGCACCAAGGGATGGCTTGCAGGGATGCTGTTCCCTTGGTCTGCTGCAAAGGGAGGGGAGGACAAAGACGTGCCAGGTGTGCACATCCTGGCGCTCCCATCCTCCCCTGTCCCCCAGGGCCTGAAGGGGAAGAGAGGATTTACGTGTGGGGAAGGCTGGCAGGAGCTGGACACAGCTGTGATGAGTAGGGAAGTGCTCTGGCATCCCGTAGCTATTCCTGACATGCAGTCGGAGGTGTTCAGGTGGGAAACTGGAGGTGTTTGTCTTTCCCCATAGCCCTTTGCCTCCGCTGAGGGTGGTGGGAGGCAGCACCATTCCCTCTGAGACCCGATCCAAGGAATCCAATTCCTGAGCACCAGCCTGCCACCAGCTTCATTCTTCCTCTTGGCCCTATAAAATGCTGTCCTCTTCCTAGGAAAAGCCATCTCTGGGATGCAGGACTTCCAGGAAGGGCCTTTCCCAGGGCAGAAGTTTGGGTGGCCACATACAGAGGTGTAGAGGAGCATCCCATCCATCTCCTCACGTTCTGAGGGCTGGGAGGGCCAGGACCTCCCCACATCCCTACAGATCCCTGGGGTGTGTCCTCCAAATGCTGTGAAACGGAGCTTCAGGGATTCTGGCCAAGGGACCATGGCCTGTGCCCACTTCCATAGGGTTTGGATGTCAGATAGGGGTGGCCTGCAGAGGGGATTTCTCTCTGCTGTGCTCCAACCCACCCAGGACCCATCCACAATTTGGCCTGCGCCAACACTGGGCAGAGAGAGGTTTGAGTTGAAACTTGAGTTGAAATTTCAGGCACTGCAGGAATTTCTGTCAGGAAATGCAGTTTTGTCATTAAACCTGTCACACCTGATGAATCACAGAGTTGCTTCAGGTACCCAAAGAGATGTGCCTTCCCTCCTCCTTCCTGGCCGTTCCAGTGCATCTCACATCTCCCAAGTCCTGCAGAGACATTCCCAGCAGACATTCCACTTGGCTGCTGGAACACCTGGGCTGAGCTCATGAGGGAAGCATGTTGAAGGGAGGTGGGATGAGCAGTCTGCCCTCCTGCCTTTCCCCTCTCCAAGACCCTGATCCCTGGCTCTGTTTCCTGGCCCGCAGCCTCCTGCGGCCCAGCCGAGCATCTGTCAGCTTCCAGAGGGATGCAAAGCTCAATGTAAGCAGCCATTTTTCCTCCAGACAGCTGTTTTGATTAGGGAATGACCACTCTGGCAACAGGAGGCTGTTTTCTACTTCTGGAGTGAGCAAGAAGCTTTTATTATCTTCTTCTCTTTATTTTTTTTTTAATTCCCTGTCAAAAAACTTTCTGCATCTGCTTAAAGTCAAGGTCCTGGAAATTTGTGCGCTCCCACACCCCCCCAGCCTCACACAGCCTTCTCCCATGGATTGTCCCAGCTCTTCAGAAAGGCCTGGAACAGATGGATTTTCTGCTTGGTTTGTTTGCTTGGGCCAGGTTCTCCTGCAAATCATGGCCTAAGAAAAATGGTAGATTTAGGGCAGATATAAGTTGTAATGGAAATGGAAAGCTGGCTTGGACTGCAGCAGGAGATCCTAAAATAAGCCAGTGGGCTTCAGCCTCTTTCCTGGTCTGTGTACCCCTCACTTAGGGATAAATCACAGGACCACAAAGCTCCCGGATTTGTTGTTGGTCTGTCCTGGGCTGGCAGGGAACAGATATTTCCACGACAATTTGGCCACACCGGCTGTGCTCAAGACTGGGACCTGGACAGGGTCCAAGACAGGGAGGTGGGATGCACTGGAGTGGGGAAGGAGGAGGATGGGGCCAGGAGAAGGAGGCACCCACAGCTACTTTGGGGTTCTTCAGGTGTGAGAGGTTTTATGACGGACCAGCACCAACATCAGGGCCTCACCTCGGAGGGAGAGCCCGGCTGCTCCTGGGGGTTTTTCACCTTCCCTCAAGGACCTTTTACATGGACCAGAGTGTTTGAGAGAGTCCTCAATGCGCAAACACAGCCTGGTGTCCTCAAAGATCAGGACTGGAATGGGTCTGAACACTGCCAGTAGGATATTCCCAGTTCTTCAGTGAGGATGCAACATGCAAACCCAACATCTGCTTCACTCCCCAGCAAGAACCATGATGCTTCTTACTCTGAGCTCTCCATCTCTTCACGGGGACAGCAGTGCTGGAATAACGGAATCACAGAATGGTTTGGATTTGATTGGAATGGATCAAATGGATGTTAATTTAATTGATTAAAACCTTCCACTAGACCAGGTTGCTCCAAGATTCATCCAACCTGGCCTTGAACACTTCCAGGGGTGGGGCAGCCAGAGTTTGGCCGCTGTGTTACAGAGGATGGTGGCCATAGCCTCCACCTTCTGCCTCTGAGAAAGACCTTGTTCATGTTTCAGTGCTCTTTATAGCACAGCACGTTGGTTCTGAGTTGTCTTCTTACCTTCTCTTAGCAACAAAGCTGCAAATTATTTCAAAATATGAGCTAAAAAGGACTTGACCGAAACCCAGCAGAAGTAGAAAATGGTCACAGCAAAAACCGCTTCAGTAGCAAATCTTCCTTCTTATTTAAGGAGCTGATCCACCAAAATCTTCAGTAATTCTTCAATTTTGTGTCTTGCAAAGCGATCCAAGGGTGCCAGGTCAGGAAGTGTTTTGAAGAGTTATTTTATTGAGGGAAAGGAGAATTGAATGCATCTGTGATGTGCTGAGAAGTGGAGGAAATTTTTCTTTTACTGAGCTTTTTTGCTCCTCGCTGATGCAAAAATGCAAATCTGGAATACTTGAATTATTGCATCTGAAGTGAATTGATTTCAGCAATTCTTTCAGGACGGGGGAGGACTTGCAAAGAGAAATTCAGCATTTAAAACCCTTCATAATAGGCTAAATCTGCATTTTCAAAGTAATTTTTTTAGGGTTTTTGAACCCGTTTCCTTTTAAAAAATGTGTTCTTAAAAAAGGAGACATTCTTAAGTTTTAAAATGAATTGAAATATCTGATCTTAGTAAACTCTTAAAACACTTTGTTGCACCCATCGCAGAATCTGGATGGAAAGGGGGCTCATTCTGTGATTTCAGTAGGCTTAGGGGTTTTTTTGGAGCTGGCCTCAGAGTGAAACTCTGTTGGCTTGCTTGGGTATTAACCTGTTTTTCCATGGCAGTTTCATGGGGTTGAGGCAAATGGTGAGCCAAGACTTCTGCTTTTCTTCTCTATTTGGTCTTGTTTCCTTTCCTGTACCCGCCCATGCAATCCCAAAGCCTCCTGTCAGTGTCATCCACATCCCTCTTGCAGAAAGTGCTGGATTCACATCCGGAATGACTTTAGATCTCTTTTGCCCTGGTAGAGGAAATCAGCCAACGGCAATAGGTGGTGCAGGGCCGCTCACTGTAAAAATGAGATGGGCAAAAGTTTGAAATGACAGAACCCGAGGCAACGGCATGAAACTGAGTCCAGGGAGCTTTAGGCTGGATATCAGGGAAAGGTTCTTCCCCCAGAGGGTGCTGGGGCACTGAACAGGCTCCCCAGGGAATGGTCACAGCCCCAAGGCTGCCAGAGCTCAAGAAGTGTTTGGACAACGCTCCCAAGCACGGGGTGGGATTGTTGGGGTGCCCTGTGCAGGGCCAGGAGCTGGATCGGTGAAACTTGTGGGTTCCTTCCAACTTAGGATATTCGGTGATTCTATGATCTTCAGTAGAGCTCCCTTTGACCCACTCCTGCAGCAACATTTGCACCTGCAGCCACCTCTCTGTAGCCAAAATGCCACCTCAGCTACCCTCCTGAAGGCTGCTAAAATTGCATTCTGTCATCCCCTGACGTGGGCACTCAGCACGTTTTAGATGTTCTGCCCGTGCATCTGGTGTTCCTGTGACCTTCATGTCTGTCCCACACTAATTCAGAGCTGGCTGCACCACGGAGCCCCTTGTCCTGGTGTCTGTTGGCTTCTTCAGCTTGGCTCTTCCAGGAACACCTCTGCGTCACATGTTTTTTACTGATAAATTAGCAGCTAGCGGGGACTCATAAAATCATAGATTATCCTGAGTTGGAAGGGACAGATAAGAATCATTGAGCTCAACTCCTCAGCCTGCACAGGGCCACACCAAGAACACCACCATTTTTTTGCTAAAACTGTTTTGTTGCTAATTTTTTTTTATGCATATAGAATCATAAAATCCCAGAATGGTTTGGGTTGGAAGAGACCTTAAAGATCATCTCATTCCACTCCCCATTCCACACCTTCCACTATCCCAGGTTGCTCCAAGTCCCATCCAACCTGGCCTTGGAGCACTTCCAGGGATCCAGGGGCAGCCACAGCTTCTCTGGACAACCTGGGCCAGAGCCTCCCCCCGTCACAGGAAAGAATTTTTTCCGTATATAGAACCTAAACTTCACTTCTTCCAGTTTAAACCCATTACTCTTTGTCCTACCACTACAGTTCCTAATGAAGAAGAATATGGAAAAGCTTTGTGTTGCCTTAAAACTTTTTTGTTCTGCTTTGATTTCTGGTCACTTTAAAAAGAACTTGTTTTATAAATTTGGGGGTTTGAGGAAAACAGTTCCCCCCCCCTCAGTTATTAAATATAAACCAACATTTTTAGATGTGAAAAACTATTAACTCACGAAAGGAAATTTCTATGCTTTTCTGAGTTATTGTGTACTCCCCAGCACTCCTTTCCACTGGAAAAAAAAAATAAAAACAGGGTGGGAGAACTATTCTGAGTGACTTTTCTCATTTGTTTTTTCTTGTGAAGATAATTTTTAAAAGCACTAATCCAAAGTGAAAACGCTTTGGCACAATGTACATTCAGCTCAGCCACCTTTATTTTTGAAAACAGAATTACTTTTGAACAACTGAAGGTTCCACCAGCTGTGAAATGGGAACCAGCAGCTCTCTGTATCCAACAACATTTGTCTGCGGGACTATTTTGGGATTTTGCAAAACACCTGCTGGCCTGAAGAATGGTGACGGAGGCAACTGGGAAAGTGGGACCGGTGGATTTTGTAGGGACTGTGAATCTCCAGAGCTGTTCGAACCCCTTCTGTGCGTGGGTGGGTGCGAGTGACCTTTGTGGGAGGCTTGACCCGAGGTGGTTGTTCCCCTCTCTGAGCTGCTTTTGCATGACTGTGTCTCTGACCTGTGCATGGGGACAAAGCTGAGCCTGTGCAAGGGCGCAGAGAGGTGTTTCCAGTCTCAGCAGGGTGCAGAAAGGGCTGCAATGCACCCACGGGGGTGCATAGGACAAGTCATGGTCCCCACTCCTCTCAAACCCTACCAGAGAAGCCACAAGCTCCTGGTGGGACTTGCTGAGGTTGATGTTCCTCCAGGCCTTTCCCATTCTGCACCACCAGTGCCATCACTGGGTATCACAGTAGGTGAAAGAGGGTTCTTGCCTCAGTGGGAGAAGTAGGACACGGTGATGATGTGGATGATTGTGATTAGATTTATAGCTAATACAAGAAATATGGCCAATAAATATCTAAATAACAGCTCCATCATCGATTGCAGTGGTTATAGTGTCACCAGGTCGTAGTTTCTCCTGTTGAGTCATGAGACCTCCTCGCTTGCTAAACTGCTCAAAGAAATCTAAGTGTGGTGCACTCCACTTAGTCTCAGATTTGGTCAACAGCCTGTGACTAAAGGATTACGATATAAGCAAGTTCAGCTAGAAATGTAGATTTTCATTCTTTGGCCCTGCAGAATTCACAATTGCAAAGCGCCTATGGAGCTGCTTTAGGATTTATCTCTGTACTTGACCGTGTCCGAGCACTTTTACTCACCCACCCAAAAGTGAGTGCTCCCTGCCTTCGGGCTGGATGTCCTGCAGGTGTCCCTGCCAGGGTGAAGACCCATCCAGAAGCTGCCTTCCATCTTGGAAGACCAGTTGGTCCAGTGGGTCCAGTCTCCAACAGCATTTTATACCCCTTTGCAGGCCCCAAAATCATCGCAAATATATTACTACTACTACTACTACTACTACTACTACTACTACTACTACTACTACTACTACTACTACTATAATTATTATTATTAATTATGTATTCCGTTAATTATGTGAGCACTTGGTGTTCTTGTGTTTGGATGAACTACATTGCCTGACATAGAGCGGAAGGGGAGAGGGAGGATGTGTGTGGGAGGATATATTTGAAGACCCAAATATCTTTCGTTGCCATCACGCATTGAGAGCAACTGAAAACCCCAAAAGATGCATCCGTGATCCCGTAGATGGTCCATTGATTCTCTCATAAGATCATCCTGGTGACATGACTGACAGTCAAAGCAAATTGCTGTCTCGTGCTATATCTCACATTCCCTAAATCTGCCAAAAATAAGGCAATTGCCCACATTATCTCTCATTTGGGAGCAGAGTGTATCAAAGATCCCGGGATTTTCCAGTGAGACTGTAACAAAGACCACAGACCGATGTCCAATGTGTATATGGATTTTCTGTCTTTCAGGGTTGCTAATGAGTGATATCTAAAACTTACCCATCACCCAGCCTTAATTAAAATGATACCTTGCTGTTCCCTGGGTAAAAAGAAAATTCCAGCCACTCTCATGGCAAAAAACCACAATCCAGAATCAGAAGTCCTGGCACAAAGCTGTGAGTGGAAGAGCAGGAAAAGTTCCCCTAATAATTCCTGTGCCATTGCACCTCCAGATCTGCTAAGCAGAGCAAGCCCTGGGTGCAACCTGGAGGCTGCCAAATGAAAATGAAATTGCTGCAGGAAGTGCTCTGGTTGATTTAACAGGTGAAACTCCCCCTCTGCCCATGCTGTCAGTGCCTGGAGCAGAGCTGAGGCCTGGGGACAGATGGATGAGCCATCTGTAAACTCAGGTCAAAGGAAATCTCAGAGGTGAAAAAGTTTTGGATGGGGGTGGAAATCTATATTGCGCTATCCTGAAATATTTCACCAATTCCTTCCATTTTTCTCTTTATCAGTGATAACAAAAATGAGGCAGAAAGGAGAAAACATTTAGAAAAATAACACCTTAAAATATTGTGATGGCTCCATTTGGAACCTCATTTCAGAGTCCCAGATTTTGAAATATTAGATCCATGCCAGAAAGCAAAAAAAAGTTGCTTTTACTGGAATATTTTTTCCTATAAGTCTGGTTTTCTGGGAGCTTTTCTGAACACACGAGTCGGAGTCTGACTACCACGACACAGTGCCAGACTGACATTTGGGGGTGTCCCTGGGCCTGAGGTCCCTGATCCTCCATGATCACTGCAGACCTTGAGGTATTTTGGCAAGAATAGGAGTCAATGTGTCTCTGCACAGCTATGAGTATTCAGGGTTTGGATTTTGGGGTTTTTTGGGCATGTAGCCCACACCATCCAATGCCTTTGGTTCAAAGCAGGGACTGGGGCAGACTTTGGCACTGGCTGTTGCACTTCAGTAACACTGGCTTCATCTGCTCCTTCATTTTTGAGGCTCCAAGCAGAGTTTGGCCATTTTGGCTACCCAGACCCATTATTATCCTTGAATTCCTGACCAGAGCTGAAATTACATTTCTAGGATGAAAGTCAAACAGCTCTCGAGCCTGAGTTTGGAAACCTTAATGCAGACCAGATGATGATCCATGGAAGAGGTTTGATTCATTTGTGTCTGGTGATCCTTGAGGTATCCAGGACATCTGAGACATGCACAGGGTACAGGGAAACCTAATCCGTGATTTCTGGGAGGACCCAGAGCACATCAGAAAGTACCAGAGTGTTGCAGATGGGTGAGACAAGCCCTCAGCCCACACTTCACAGGCAGGATGGATGCAAGCTGCACCATCCCTAAATTTCTTACAGTATTCCAAAAGGTCAAAGAGGTCCTGTGGCTTCCTGGACAAACCAAGCGTGAGTCTGTGCTGCTGAAACGCGAGGAACAGCGGGACTGGTTCCGTGCACGGCGCGGCCACATCTGCACGCTGCCCTTGCTGTGTGGGAGGGACACGAGCTGCAGAAAGCCCTGAGCAGCCTGAGGTGACTTGTTCTTGGGCCAGGGACTGTGTGACCCTCCTGAAGCCCTGGTGCAGCTGAACAGCTCAGCACAGGGCTGTTGATAAACCCATCTTCATCCCTCTGGCATCACCCGGCTCTGCAGCAAGTTCAATATCAGCTGGGGATCTCTGCATTGGAGAGGGGACATATCCAAAGCAGTCATTTGTGCCTTTTTGTTTTTCCTCTGGTGACTTACAGTGTCTGTCTGAACCTCATTTGCAAAGTGTGAAACTCCAGAGTCATGTGGGAGCAGAAACCATGGGGTTCGCAAGGTCCAAGGTGGCAGGAGGACTGTAGACAGGATGGTTTTAGACTCCTCTCTTTGCTGTCCCATCGTCCTGCATTCTGATCTTCTCCAATTTGTTCTTCATGAATGCAAAGACTGTTTTGTCCCTCAGTGCCTGCACCTTTCCCCAAGAGCAGGCTCATTAAAAAACAATTTCTGCTCTTCCTTCCAGGATGGGGTTGTTCGGCAGCAAAAATCAGCTGATGCCCAATGAGAAACACACTTCTGGAGGCAACCCAAAAACCAAGGGCAAACCTCCTCCTGCCCCACCCAAGGTAAGCCTGCAGTTTTGTGTCCTTTTGAGGTCTCCCCACAGCTCAGTTGTTGTCTGGAGTGATGCAGGCAATATTTAGAATCACAAAATCACAAAACTATTTGGGCTGGAAGGAACCTGAAAGCTCATCCTGTTCCACCCTCTGCCATGGGCAGAGACAACTTCCACTATCCCAGGTTGCTCCAAGCCCTGTCCAACCTGGCCTTGGACACTTCCAGGGATCCAGGGGCAGCCACAGCTTCTCTGGGCACCCTGGTCCTCCCAGTTGATCCCTGTATCTTTTGGGCTAGGGTGGGAAGGGCTCTGAGGAACCTCTGTATATTAAAAAACCTTAAAATTCAGTGTGTTGTTATTTAGAAATATCTTCTCATCAGCACTCTGAAACTCAGGCTGATGTTGCTGACTTGCAAGATGGGTCAGATTCAGGCTAAGATTCAAAGTTGCAAACCACAATGGAAACTTCACCATTGCGAGTCCTCAAGGCTTCAGCAGAGGGTCTGCAGCCAACCCGTGTCGGGGTGAGCTGAGAATCAGAAACGCTGGGCATCTGCTGCTCCCTTTGCATTCACTCAGCCTCTGCTGGCATGGACACAGAGTGGGAAGGGACTGGGGCAGGATTTAGGAGACCTCAAATGACAAACTCCTTGTTTAAACTTTGCAAGTCACTTCACCTCTGTTGCCGTCCAGAGGACATGAAATTGTTTTGTCTTTCCTTGCCCCTGCCAGCACTGCAGCCAGCAGCCAGCGCAAGAGAAACTCAAGGTGCAACCCTCATGCAAAAACCATCTTGAGCCCTGGGAGAGGGGAGGAATTGCCAATTATTGCTTTTTATGACAGCTGGAGATGATTTTCACTCCTTTAGTTTCATTTCTGAGTTCTCCCATGGCTATTCAGCCCAGTTTTCATGACAGCAGATGTCAAATTGACCAAGAAGATGTTATTTTCCTGAATTTCATTCCCTCCAGCTCACTGGAGAGGAGCCACTATCAGTATAAATACAGTATCATTGACCATTCATTATTTTTTGCCACAGGTACTCAGCTCTCACATGTCAGGGGAAATCCAAATTTCTTCCAGTTAGATGAGAAATGGCAGCGGATGAGCAGGTCTCCCACCCCACACTTCTGCTAAGTTGGGGTCAAAGGGTGGTGCAGGCAGAAAACACGAGGTGTTTTCAGTTCTGTGTCCGTATTTCACCACTTTTGCACATGTATAAAAATACCTGGGAGCGATCAAACACTTGCTAGAGGCACTGGGTACCTTGGAGTGATCCCGAGGCTGATGCTGGAACTCGGTTGAAGGCCAGTTTCAAACCACAAGGTGGTTCCATCCCAGCTCATTTGGAATGATCTATGGACAATTTGCCAGCTGCAGCAGCGGGGCCAAACCAAACCAGGGACCATGTCAGCATTTTAAAAGTGTGCCCAGAGGAGCTGCAGTGACTTGTTGCTATTTAATTTCACAGTCTGTAACTTCCTCCTGAGGGGCAGCGGAGGGGCAGCTCCGATCTCTGCTCTCTGTGATCAGGGACAGGAGCTGAGGGAACAGCTTGGAGCCATGCCAGGGGAGATTTAGGCTGGATATTGGGAAAAGGTTCTCCCCCCAGAGGATGGTCAGGCACTGAGCAGGCTCCCCAGGGAATGGGCACAGCCCCAAGGCTGCCAGAGCTCCAGGAGCGTTTGGACAACGCTCTCAGGGATGCACAGGGTGGGATTGTTGGGGTGTCTGTGCAGGGCCAGGAGTTGGATCAATGATCCTTGTGGGTCCCTTCCAGCTCAGAAATCACAGAATCATTGAATCATAGAACATCCTGAGTGGATATCCACAAGGACCACCAAATATTCTATGATTTCTACAATTCTCTGATTAATTTGTTGTTACAGTTACTGCCTCTGTTGTTTGAACGTAAACCTGAGCAAAGGATATTCTGTGAGCCTTGGGACAATTACGGCAGAAAATATCTCCGGGTTTCTGCTTGAAATGGTACTGCAATCACCATTTCTCAGTTGGACCATTCATATCTCATCCCTCACTGATCTGAAATCTGGCATCAGATTGGATAGAGCAGGGTCCGAATGAGTGGGCAGCAGATTTCTGCTTTAGCTCGGAGGGAAGCCAAGGGTTATTCCGGCTCTCTGTTAATTCAGCTACGAACACCTCATGGCAAAACGCGCTAAAGCCATCACAACACGTGTGGAGCCAGACACAGGGGCTGCTGACTGGCGGCAGTGGTCTCTGGACCAGACTCCCACTCGTCTGTGAAGCTGAAATCACTTCTTCCTGAAACACAGCAAAGTAAAAAATATCTCCTTTTTCCTTTCTACTTCTATCACAGGGGAGACAAGTTATCAACAACCCTCATCTAAACCAAGCCTCTGCACAAGGTAAGGTTCTGTTTTCTTTGCCTCCCCGTGGGGTTTTGCAGGGTGGTGGTCCCCAAATGGCGGGGTTTGAGGACAAGCCATCACGTCACAGGCGTGTGGTTTCTGTATCTGCAGCCGTGCCAGGCAGGGAGTTTATCAGAGTGGCTCAGAAAACTCAGTTTACATCACCAAGTCTTTGCTGTTGCCAACTTTCCCCTGCTGATCAAAGAAACCGAGAGGGAAAATCACTCCCTCTCCTTTGGAACCAGGTGATCTTTAAGGTCACTTCAAATTCTGTGATGCCAGGATTGGTGGAGCGAAGGGAGACCTGAGACCGGAGCTGTGTGAGATTGCTCTGCCCTGTCTGCAGCGTGACAAGTCATGGATGCTTTATGCAGCCAGCTGAAAATTTCAGAGGAAATCGCAGGCGTCAGAGAGCCCGGAGAGGCTACAAAGAGAAGGAGAAGAAAGGGAAGAGCATAAAATAAGGATACACAGAGCCCCTGCCTGGAGATGGGCTGTTGGCTTCATCCACCCCTGCAATTATCTGTGGGTCACAGATGGTGTTTGGAGATTATTGTCTTCTAGCAGGGAGCCCTCTGCTCCTTCTGCCCAGCCTCCAGCAGCAGCTCGCGTGCATTCTTGTCAAAGAAGTTCTGCAGATTAAGGACAGAGAGAGAGATAATTGGAAGAGGGGGAAAAAAGTAGAGGAAGCTTGGAGGAAAGCAGTCAGCAACACATGAAAGCTCTTCACGTGGATGGAAATGTAGGATGAGGGGAGACAGGGCATGAGGGAAGAAAAAAGGAGTGATGAGTAAATGGGATGGGGGGAATGTCTGCATTAGGTCTTCTTAGGTCTTGTGGATGATGAGGGAGGGTCCCTGCCATGGTCCAAGCACAGGAACTCCTGCAACGCCAACATTTTCTTCAAATCCGGCATTTGTTACGGAGATCAAATCTGTGGGAGGTGAAGTTCCTCAACCACGTGAGCTGGGGTGTGTTTTCATGGAAATACCATTTTTCCAGAAACCACATTTTCTTTTGCAGAATTGTTTTCATGGCACATCTCCAAGTGGCCGTGCCCTCCTGCCTCCCCAGCTGAGCAGGGATTGACAGTTTTTCACAGGATTTTTATCACAGGGTTTTTATCACAGGCTTTTTATCACAGGGTTTTTTTCACCCTGGTCAGAGTCACAGCAGAAATTGTGATCAGGGAGGCAGATTTTACTTCTCCTTCATGCCCGAAGGCAGAAGTGGAAAGATGCTAAAAAATTGATTAAGTACCATATTAGCCATTTTCAGCTCTCAAAAATAATTTTGTTCATTAGATTCAGTTCCAGTTCTGGAGGAATATTCTCACTGACAGTCTGGGAGACTTCCTATTTTTCTCTGCCAGTGTCTGAATTTCCTGAAATGATAGTACATCTGACTGTGCCCTTTGTGGCAAAACGGGCTGATAAGAACCATGCAAGATATTTGAGATACCAGAGATCTGCTCCTAAATGGCAGCAATTCAAGTGAATCGAAAGAGAAAGCACAAAATTCAGGCAATCACTTCATATAAAAAAAATTCAAAGAGATGAATTAAATCCTGTGGGAGCACTTAAAATTCAATCAGGGAAAATTATTGGCTATGGAAGTGTGGCATGTAATGTAAAATCAACCCTTTTTTCCCCCCTTGTTTTTTTTTAATTTTTGTGGGCGTTTTTTTGCTCTCCTTGCATTTTGAATGATTTTTTTTTCCGATCTTGAGTTGTTGAAATTGTTTCCAGCTTTCACAACCCTGCCTCAGAAATTATTCATTTATTTATTTTTTTTTAATTTTTAACAAAAGCCTAACTGCTCCTGACATTATTTATCCTCGTGGAAGTAACACAAAGCCAGGCAAGGGGTGCAGAACTCTGGATTTGATGTGGTGCACGTGGCATCACCGATCCTTTTATTCACTTGAGGGGGTTCTTCCACGGTGTGAGTCTCCCATTCATTTTAACACCATTCCCTGAGCAATCACAAGGTTTTTAAGGCTGGTTTTAGGTCTCTGTGGAGTCAAAATTTTAATTCTGAACCGCCAAAGCCCCCGGCACAGCAAAGTCCTGGCCCATGGTGGGCCCCAAACACAACAGTCCCATGGTAGAGCTGCTGTTTGCTTGCATTGGGTGGGTAAGACACAGAAAATAGGGAGAATAACCCCTGCCCTTGCCCTGCCAGCTGCTCACAGCTGGATTTAAATCCCACTGATGGAAAGAATTGGCTGTTTTGGGTGCTTGTCCTCCGGCATTTTAATAACCTGCAACGGCACAAGGAGTCGAACTCTCTGTGAGGTCGTTCCTTCTGATGAGGAACCACAACTTCTCCCACCTCTTCACTTGCATTTTGCTGACCAAAATATGAACAGGACTGAGTTTCAGGGGGTGGAAGCTTAGCATGCTCTGGAACTTGAGGTCTTTTGCAGCATCTCAAAGTTAATGCCGAAATTCTTGGTCATTTTTATACTTTTTCCCAATACGGTTTTGCATTTGAAAGGAATTGTGTCAGAAATGTAGGTTTGAGCAGAAGTGGGAAAAGGAAGGGTTGTTTCTAGTGAAAAAGCTGAGTTTTCAGTGAGAAATTAAAGTTTCTCATCAAAAATGTCTACTTTGATCTGGAGCACATCTGAGGAGGAGTGGCTGAGGGAGCTGGGACAGGGGCTCAGCCTGGAGAAAAGGAGGCTCAGGGGGGACCTTCTGGCTCTGCACAGCTCCCTGAAAACAGATTGCAGAAAGGTAGGGGTTGGGCTCTTCTCCCTGGTGAGAAGTGAAAGGACAGGAACAGAAGGCTTCAAGTTGCACCAGGGAGGGTTAAACTGGGTATCAGGAAAATGTTTTTCACAGGAAGGGTTATCAATCTTCAGAACAGGCTGCCCAGGCAATGGAATCACCATCCCTGGAAGGATTTAAAAGCCATGTGGATGTGGCACTTGGGGACATGGTTTAGGGGTGGCCCTGGCAGTGCTGGGGGAACGGTTGGACTTGATGACTTTAGAGGTCTTTTCCAACTTCGGTGATTCAGTGATTCCAACCAGCCCATGCCAGGCTGAAACAGAAAGCTGACCTCATTTCCAGCAGCAGTAACTCACAGCTCAGTGCACCCAGCTGGCCAGCGTGTCCTGCAGGTTGTCACTTACACCACGGCCATCCTAAAAGGGCTCTAAACCAATGGATGATCCTCTGCGGCACCCTGGCCCGGTCTCAGCCCGGCTTCATGGCCACGAGACGGTTGCAGAGACCTTCCACTTGAGAGGGGCCAGCGGTGGGAGGACTGGTTGAATCATTCCTATTGAGCCACCACACTGGCCCTCAGCCTCTGCAAACCCTGCTGGTATCAGACTTTCCTGACAGCAGCTCTGAGCCAGGATGTGTCTGGCTCCCAAACAAAGTCCTGGGGCTGGCAGCTTTATCTGCAGAGCAGTCGCTCCTCGCAGCCCCAACGGCTTCTCTGCTGTGGAGCCTCTCATGGCCCGAGTGGATCAAATCGGCCAAGGCAGTGTTATCCATGTGTTTCTCGTGGGCTGATGGACTCAGAGACAGGAAGAGCCCCTTTCATCCTGAGACGGCAACTCCTGCTGGCTCGGGCAGAGAGAGCTTTTCTTCTGGCTCATTTTTAGCGTGTGGTGTTCTCAGCGCCTATTTTGGGATAAGAGGTGATAAAGTGATTTTTCAGCATACAAACCCTTTTTGTCCTTGCTGTATCTGCTCTTTTTAATTTCATTTATTTTCACTTACGTCAGTTGCTTCAAGACCAAAACTCCATTTTCATTTTCTGGAGTACACAGCCACTCTGAGCTTGAAGATATTTACACATTTGCTCCTGTTTTTCCAAGCATGAGTGTGATCCCTGCATTATTTCCCTTTCAAGAGGACCAGGAGGGTGTGTGTGGATCGCAGGCTGGTTGTGGACACCTCGCAGGAGGCACATGCCCCAGACCCTTTCATGTCAGAGCAGATGTGTGATAACAACTTTCTCAAGGAGGCGGACAGAGTTTGGGCGCATTGCTAATTCGAGCTGCCTCAAGGGGAAGCCCCCAACCGTGCCAGCTATTTTCAGACTTCAAAGCATTCTCCCTTGTGACTGATCATCCTTTCCCCATCCTGGGAGAGAGGCTCTGCTGGAACCTCTCATGGATCTCTGATTTCCTTCTCAAAAGCCCGAAGGGAGCTGCTCAGGGCTCTGCTTTCCAAAGCTGCCTTTCCTCCCACGCTCACCCTTTCTCCTCCCTAACAAATTGCCACCGGAGCAGCAGCCAGCCTTGCACAGACACGAACCCAAGTTGCCCCAGAGACACTGTTATCTTGCCGTGACAAAGGGCCAGTCTGGCTCTCTTGCTGGTGGCATTATTTGAAAAGGTCACCCAGAGACAGTGGCTTGACAGGCTGTTTTGAAAAATGCTAATAATAGGCTGTCCATCGCGCTCAGCGCATTAATTAGGCTGAGCACAAGCTGAAGCCTCACTGCAACACAGTTCCCATTCTGTCTTTTTCTTTTTCTTTTTCTTCTTCTTCTTCTTTTTTTTTCCTTTTTCTTTTTCTTTTTCTTTTTCTTTTTCTTTTTCTTTTTCTTTTTCTTTTTCTTTTTCTTTTCCCTTTTATTATTATTATTATTATTATTTTATTTTCCTTTTATTTTCCTTTTCTTTTCGCTTTAAATTGTAGTTTTATTTTTATTCTATTTTTCTTTTTCTCTTTCTCCTTATTCTCAATCTTCTCCTTCTTTTCTCCTTCTCCTTCTCCTTCTCCTTCTCCTTCTCCTTCTCCTTCTCCTTCTCCTTCTCCTTCTCCTTCTCCTTCTCCTTCTTCTTTCTCTCCGCCCCCTTTCCTTTTCTTTTTCACCACGGTGTTTTGGTTTGATTTCTGTGGTCCTGTGCATGTGCTGATCTTTTTTATAAAGTTAGATCTGGCCCAAAATAGCTGCTCTTTTCTGCTTCAGCAGCTGCGAGCGTGCAGAGTACGGGGGAAGGATTGCACCACTTCCCCGAGAGCAACCCCAGCACCTCTCGGGCGTGCAAACCGAGGGATTCAGCCCCAGCCCAGAGGGATCTGCCCCGGGCTGTGTCAGAGGATTGTGGCACATGGACAAGGCTCATACAAAGGAGAGAGAGGGACTTTTTATATGGGCAGATATTGACAGGACAAGGGTCAGCAGTTTTAAACTGGCACAGGGCAGGTCTGGGTAAGATGTGAGGAAGAAATTGTTCCCTGTGAGGATGGTGAGGCCCTGGCACAGGCTGCCCAGAAAAGCTGTGGCTGCCCCAGCCCTGGGAGTGTCCAAGGCCAGGTTGGATGGGGCTTGGAACAACCTGGGATAGTGGAAAATGGGTTAATGGAAAATGTCCCTGCCTATGGCAGGGGGGTGGAACAAGATGATCTTTAAGGTCCCTTCCAACCCAAACCATTCCACGATTCATTCTATGATCTGCAAGGAACCGTGTGCAAGAGGGAGGGATGGCAAGATACCGGATGAGCCCAGAGCACCGGCCACAGACCATGAGCCCAGGGAGAGCCAAATCCTAGAAAAGGCCTCAAACAACGGAAACTGAAATGACTTTATACTTTTTCCAGTCAAAAAACTCACATCGTTTTGAGTCAAATTCCACGGCCACCCTGGGAAACGTTGCTAGGGCAGTTTTCATTTACCTCAGTGTAAAACTCAGGCTGAACTCTGACAGGTTATTTACGACCCTTCTAATTCCACACAAACCCCTTTTTCTTGTTGACACTCTGGGTTTTGTGAATGAGGGGGTTGGTTCTGCAGTGTTTTAAAAATACTTACACAGGAAATGCTTTCTTGAATCAGTGTTAATGCCTGAGCAGAGGTTGTGGTGAGCAGGAAAGCTGGGTTGGTGGAAAGGTTGGATTTGGGAGTGGGAGGGTGACAGAGCCCCATGTTTAGGGGCTGAAATGCCCCACCATACACCCAGGTGTGCATCAAGCCACTCAGGGAACAGGCTGGATTCAAAGGAGTTAATTCTTCTTTCAGATCACTTGTTTGTGGTTGCACTGTACGATTTTCCTGCCTCAAGTGACCGTGACCTGGAGCTTGTCAAGGGGGAGAAACTCCAGGTCCTCTCCAAGTAAGTGACCTGCTGCCAGAAGGAATTTCAAAGAGGAGCACGGGCAGGCTGGGAAAGGGGAGACCTTGGGGTCAGCCACCACTTTGCAGCTGACCAGAGCTGAGCCTGTGCCTTGGCTTTGCTTTGGAGCGTGGCTGTGGGTACCCTCTTCTCTCTGCACAGTGACACTTCCATGGGTCACAGATGCTCTGGGGCTGGGTATTGTCCCTGCCTGGGTGGTACTGGGACCTTCTTTGCTGTTAGGGCCTGTGGGCGCAGAAGTAGCATAAATAACAACAAGATTAAAAACCAGCTCCTGTCCTGTGTTTGTGCTGATTGTGCTTCTGCAAAGGATGTGGGTTGGGTGTAGTCAGAGGAAAGGACAGAACCGAGCCAGAGACTTGGGAGGTTTCATTTCAACTTCTCAAACTCACCACAGAAGAGGCCCAGTCCATAACAGGGCAGAGGTGGGCTTGGGGCCCCCAGACCCAGCTCAATCCTTGGCTGCTCTATGAGGTGGCCTCAAGAGATGACATTTCTCACCCAGACGCCATAGACTGGGACCCGTGGGACAGGCAGATGGAGAACCCCCGCATAGGGATGGCTTTGGGTCACGGCTGGGGGCTCAGTCAGCAGTGGGACAGTAAGGTGGGGTGTCTGGAAGACAAAGGAAGAAGCAAAAAGGACCCTCATTGCCCTGTTCAAGAGACAAAATAAACCCCGTGACCCAAATTCCCCTCCTCTCACTTGAGGCGTGTGGCAAAGGTTTGGGTCCGTGGTCGCTCTGCATTCACGGAAAGAGCCTGACACCTCCACAAGTCCCTGAAACACCAACAGCCTCCAGCCTGGTTTCAGTCCTAGGGAATCCAGAGGGAGCTGCAGAGTGGATGGAGGAATCCTAGTCCATCTGCAGTGCTCAAACCCCACAATCCACGTCCTCACAGCCTCAGATAGTCACAAAACCCCCTCTGGGCGCTCACACCTTTTCCTCTGCTCCCTTTGCAGCGAGGGGGACTGGTGGCTGGCAAAGTCCCTCAGCACTGGGAGGAAAGGATACATCCCCAGCAACTTCGTGGCACAAGTGGACAGTTTGGAAGAGGAAAAGTAAGTGGGAAAGCTTTTGGGTGGTGAACATGGATGCGATGCCTCGGATCTCAGCAAGCTCCAGGATGAGCTTTATTAATGGCAGGAAGATGTTACTGCTACAACGCTGCCCAAAAGCTCAGGACAAGTTTTTAAGCATCACATGGGGATGGAAAGGGAGGATGAGGTTGTTATGGGAAAGTGGGCAAAGGCTCTTGTCCCACCCACTGTGGAAAACAAGGATTTGGGGGGGACAACAGAAACGTTATGGTGGCAGTACCAGGAACCATCCTCTGGTCCCACTGGGCCAGTCCACCCACACAAATGGTGTTAAACCTCTTCACCCTCCAAGAGGGTATCCATATGTAAACTGGGAATCTCTGGATGGGGTGCGTTGATCCAGGTCTTCGATGTGCCAGGGACCACACCAACAACTTAACAGGAAAACTGAGTGCCAGTGCCCAGACCCACAGTGCTGCTTTTTTTAACGAGCCCAGATGCAGCCTCCCTGCAGGGAAGATGGAATGAAAGACTGGAGTCAAAAGAGTTTATTTTGCCTGTAATACAAACAGAAGGAGATTTTTTTTTCTGTGAGTTATCCTCCTCTATGGCATTCAGCCCTAAATGATCAGTCCTGCTTTCAATCTCTCTTGGAGGGACCCGACCGTCACTGAGTTCAGCAAATATTTAGCAGCGCACAGAAACGTGGCTGAGACATAAAAGCTCTTTGTATCCAAAGCCTGAACTTCTCCTGTGTATGGGATCCTGCACATCCCATCTACTCCCTGTGCTGTCTGGATTTCCAGGCTGTGAAACAAGCCCAAAGTGACCCAAATCTGGTGTAATCTATCCAAAACAGTCTATAACTGCCACTTTCCAGCAGATAAAAAACTATTTGCTGATAAAAACAGCCCTCAATTTCACAGTGTAATGATAAAAAAAAAGAACTAACTGGAAAGAATTCCATTTTTTTTAGAGTTTTTCCTTTTCCAGCCATGATTTTGCCTTTTCTCTCTCTCAGGTGGTATTTTAGAACTCTGAGCAGAAAAGATGCTGAACGGCTGCTGTTGTCTTCCGGGAACAAAGTTGGCTCTTTCCTCGTCCGGGAGAGCGAAACCACCAAAGGTGAGATCTGTGGAGCAAGGGTAACTCCTCGTTGTTGCCCAGACTTGGAAAACCTTCAGCAGGGCTCTAGGAGCGAGCTGGGGGCTTGGAGGGCAAAGATTTGCTTGTGATGCCACTGAGATGTGCGGTTCTGGCTGTGGTAAGAGTGGCTCTTCCAGCAGAGTTCATGGCAGAGACACAGCAACACAAATAAGCAGATTTTCTAAAACAGGTATGGGGTTTCCTGTTCCTTTTCTTTCCAAGGAAATGTCTCTTCTTTTTCTTCTTTGTTTTTTCTTTTGAGATATTTCTAGACACTCTTGAAGGAGTGTTTCTCCCGTTTTCAACAGAAACTTGCAGAAATTTGGAAAATGTTATTTTCCCAGGGGAAATATGCTTTTTCTGATAGCAAGGGGAATTCATACAAACCAGAACTTTTGGAAGGAGACCGACTGGAGCAGGATAGATGGATTTCATCCACTTTCTTTCCATATGAACATGAGTTTTGAAGAAATGATCCAGTGAGGATGGAAAGGGCACAGCATTGTGGCCACTCCTCTTGGGCACTGGATATGGTTATTAACCATAATATTTAACCATGTCCATTGCTCTGGACATCTCCTGGTGGGCCACAGGGTGCTTTGCATCGGGGAATTCAGCTTCATGGCACATTTGGAGATGCCTGGCTTTGCCTTTTCCCCTTGTCTTTAGGGAGGAGGAAGCTGTGGCTAAGAGGGATCAAACGTGGTCATTCAGGCAGCCCAAAGCACGGGGTGCTCAGGTAGCAGCTGGGCACACAGGATGATTCAGAGGATGAGGTGTTTGAAGGAAGAACACCCATATTTTATACCAAATATCAGAAAAGGCACAAGGCAGGGACACATCTGAGCTTTTGGGACTCACAAGGAGGTTCCATGGAGTGGAACCCACCACGTCTGCTAATGCAAAATATCCCACACCTCGTTCTTCTTGACAGCAGAGACAGCACATTAAGGATCTGGTGATTTCTCTTCAGATTTCAGGACTCCACCACCTCTGCTCGAGCCCTGTGTGACCAAGAACCACCCACACTCCAGATAATTACAGAAGCTGGGGACAATTGTCCTGAACAAGTGTAGGGAAAGGTCTGATCCCGTGCATGTGTGGCATCTAGAGATGTCACAAAGACCAGGATCACCTGAGGACAGAGCTTCAGACACAGCACACTAGTGTTTGCTCTGTGTTGCTCCCAGCCCTTCCTGGGTGCAACAAACAATCACACCAGTTCCCCAAATATCCCAGCAAACAAAGGGAGAGCAGGAATGGGATAAACAGAAGAGCAGCACGTGGTGACAAGCCCAAGCCTGATCATTGCAAAGGAACCACAAAAGCAGCAGGGAAAACCAGACACAGCAGAAAAAGTGACTTATAAAGTGAAATGCTTAGGAACAAATCTCTTAAACGTTTCCTGAACTGAATGTTCCTTAAAATGTCTGAAAGCTGAAAATCCCTAAAAATTCTGAAAGCTGCTCCTGCTTGCCATCAGCTCAGCAGGGGTGTGGGAAGGTGAGCCCAGGCATGGGGCAGAGGGGGAAATTCAAAGTAGGGTGCTAGAGCCTGACACAGCCGCACTGCCTGAGGGCCGAGGGAGGCAGATACAGGGGGATGAGATTCCAGCTGCTGCATCCAGGCCCTGGCACTATTTAATTTTCTGGCAATGGTGGAAGGAACGCTTCCATGGCGGAAGGAAAAGATGCTGCCTTGGAGACCTCCCTTGTGAACAGGAGAACAAAGACACAGGAAAAGAAGAAGGAGAAGCTACAGAAGGCAAGAGCCAGGCATAGGATGGAGGATCCAGACTGTCTGTTCCCTCTCTTACTGTTTGGCCTGGGCCTTTGGAAGTGTTTGGGAAACAAGTCAAGGAAAAGGAGATTCCATATGATTTCAGATGGATGCTCCAAGTCTCTACTGATCGAGTCATGGTTGGACATCATGATCTTAGAGGTTTTCCAACCTCAACAATTCCTTGATTCTATTGGGAAGACGCAAAGCACCTTTTTTCATGTGTCAAGGAAAGACTCCTGCATCCATTTGAAAGGAAAGGGACTGATGAAACCAGATCCTGATCTACTCCATGGCTCTGGTTCAGAGCAGAACCATGGGACCACCATGAGCATCATTTGCCCCATGCTGTAAACACACATGATGGCCCAGAGGAAACAAGGAGGAAAACACAGGAAAGAAACAATATGGAATTCCCATGGGACAACCTAAACTATCTTCCAGACTCTATGAATTAATAGCACAGAACAAAGAAATTGAAATTGATTAACCCTGCCCTTAGAGCCCCAATGTTTTTGCCTGTTTTCATTCACTTTGCACATCACCAGCGAAATTTGACCATGAGGGACAAGCACTGGGCTGAGCTAATCCCCATTAGTGACTTAAACTGGGAGGTGGTTGTCTCATACTGGGATGTCTCAGGCACAGTGGGATGGGTTCTGCACCCTGACTAAGAGCAGCACCCATTCCCAGCCCATCCTGAGCAGAATCTTGTTTTCCTCATGGTTTGATATGCAGAAACTCTGCTAATCTTCAGAGCCAACTTTTCTCAGAGTCCACGAAAGGCACACGCAGCATCCTGGGAAGATGGGGATATGGGGACTGTGTGGGAAACAGGCCGGCAGTGAAATCATTGGCGGAGCACTGTCCTTGCTGAAGCTGCTGCAAATAAACAAAGTCCCCCTGAAGTAATAATCATTCCAAAAGCTGCAGGAACACATTCTGCCACCTGTGCTGAGCCACAGACTCCCAGCTCCCAGCAGGATTCCTGTGTCTCTGCTCTTGGCAGGAGGGACCTCGCTGAGCTCAGCCTCTGCATCCAGCTGAGCTCCTGCGCTTCCCATTGGGGAGGATTTAAGGGGCTGCTGAGAGCTGTAGGAGCAGGAAATGGACTAAACCATGTCCTCAAGTGCCACCTCTACATGGTTTTTAAACCCTTCCAGGGATGGGGACTCCACCACTGCCCTGGGATGCTGTGCCAGGGCTGGTCAACATTTTGATGAAGAGATTGTTCCATAAATTTTGTACTCCAGACTCTTTACCCAGGTCTGTGCCAGGATGTTGTGCAGGACTGCAGGACAGGTGAATGTCCTTTGTGGCTGAGGAGCAAGAATTCCTTTTGTCTATCCTGGTTATATCATCAGGGGGAATTAGGAGTCCATGTAAGGATCTTCATTTGCTGCTGTCACTGGGAGCAGGGGCCAGGTTGGACGGGGCTTGGAACAAGCTGGCTTAGTGGAAGGTGTCTCTGTCCATGGCAGGGGGTAGAGCAAGATGAATTTTAAGAACCCAAACCATTCTGTGATTTTGTGAAGGAAGAATGGAATCTTTCCAGCCTTGGTGCTTGGCCTCTGCACAGCAGCTCCCAAGGGAACAGTAACCGGCCGTGGAGAGTGACAGGGACGCTCCACCACACTCCCTGCAGCAAATTAAGCTGTGACTGGGGGTGAAATGCAGTCATTAGCTTAATGACAGGGTAAGAATTAACACTGGTGGCAGGCAGCTGAGAGATTGGCCCTGTCTCTGTTTGAAAGGTGCAGGAGAGTTTAAAGGGGTGGTGGGGCCTGGCAAGGAGGTCCTGCGGGAGAGGAAGCATTTTGGGTGCAACCACACTGGCAAACAGGGCAGGTCTCCTCTGCCCTGATGACTCTCAGCCCCCAGACCCTCCCTGGCAGTCGTGCTCATCATCAATCCCTGGATTTCCTTCTGCAGGGTTGTTTGGCCTCAGTGCAGCTGCCTTCACACCGCATTTGGCTCCTTCCTCGAGCAGACATCGCCCTGTAAAAATCCCACACAAACCCTAGGCAGTGTCTCAGGCACGCCAGGCACCCTCTTGGTCTTGTGCCACATGAGCCCAACTCTCTTGGGCTGCAGCCTGGCCTGGGCGATATTTCAGTCTCTTGGAAACTGGAACAGCATCATCACCCCCAACAGCAATAATGGAAGTTAATAATAGTAATAATAGCAATAGTAATAGTAATAATAATAGTAATAATAATAGCAATAGTAGTAGTAGTAGTAGTAATAATAATAATAATAATAATAATAATAATAATAATAATAATAATAAAAAAAATAATAAATAGGTGTTGTAATCATTGTCATACTCTTCTTCACAGAATCACAGAATCATTTAGCTTGAAAAGACTATCAAGCCCAGCCTTTGGCCTTGGTATTTATTATCATTATTTTGGAACTTAGGGCCACATGGGTACCCCAGAGGAGCCGGAGGAGCCATTCCTTTGCCTTCCCTTGAGCTTTTATTGCCCCGTTGAAGACGTTTCAGGGCTGTTTCTCTGTTGTTCAGCTGCAAGACTGATCAAACCAAAAGGGCTTCTCAATCTGCCTTCTGACTGACGTTCAAGGTGAAGGAAAGAGAATCAGGAGAGCTTCCTCTGCTGAGGAGACCACCATGTGAAATTTGAGGTTCCCTGGCCCTGCATTTAAACCACCAGGTTTTTCCACAAACTTTACACCGCCAGATCTGGTCTCTGCAGGAAGGGAGTCCCCTCAAAATGATTGCTGGCACTTGGAAAAACTTTAGACTCTTCCAAACTCTGCTTGTAAAGATTTATGATCACTTCAACAGAGCAAATATCCACAGAGGCGGGGATTTTTTGCTGCTTTTTATAAATGCAAATGGTTTTCAGGCACGGTGTAGGGAAAACTGCTGGTGCTGGGATGGAGAAACACCAGCCAGTGAGGATTTTAGGTTCATAAACTTCCCCCTCACATGCAGGATTAGGGTTTCAGAGTTGCTGTGGATGGCCCTGCTTCTTTTTATGAAGCTGCATGAACAGACACACACTTTTAAACACGTACAGCCTTGCCTTTTCATTAAAAAACATCAAAAATGGGCAGTTTATCAGCCCAGGTGACAGACTTAGAAAAGCCCAGCAGGCTTGCAACGACTCACTCCAGAAATATGATCCAGACAAAGGGGAAAACCCCCACTACTGAGCTGCGTTGGGTCACATTGACACAGGCTGGAAGTTCTGCTCTGTAGCAACATCTAGTGATGCTTTTGTGCACTGAAAACCAACCTTGGGTTAGATTCTCATGAAGGGAATAGGAGGTTGGAGTGCTGGATGGCTGAGCAGCTCTCTTGAAGCCCAAAAGAGACAAGATTCCAGATGGGAATCTCTAAATCTGGTTTAGCCACAGTCACAAGTTTGTGGTTGAACAAGACAAATCTCCTGAATCCCCCTCTTGCACCCCTCCAACTGAACCACTGACCTTGGCACAAAGGTTTCATAATGTTTAATTGAGAGGAAAATGGCTTTAAATGGCTTTAAATTGAAAGAGAGCGGTTTAGATTGGATGTTAGGAAGAAATTCTTCCCTGTGAGGGTGGGGAGGCCCTGGCACAGGGTGCCCAGAGAAGCTGTGGCTGCCCCTGGATCCCTGGAAGTGTCCAAGGCCAGGCTGGACGGGGCTTGGAGCACCCTGGGGTAGTGGAAGGTGTCCCTGCCCATGGCAGGGGTGGAATGGGATGAAATTTAAGGTCCCTTTCCAACCCAAACCATTCTGATTTTGTGATGCTGAGGTTGACAGAGCTCAGGTGGGAATATGGAGCTGTGGAAAGACCATTCTGGCCTAAGGAACGTCTGATTGCTCTGCCTGGGGAGGGGCTGCTGCTTCCCACAGTGCTTCCCTGGGGCTGTTGGCCACAGCACGGGCAGGTCTTACTCCGGGAAGCCTGGACAGGATCAGTTAAGCTCTGATGAGCTTTCATCCTCTCTCCTCGCCTTGGAGAGAGGGAAGCGTGGCTGTAGATTCTGGGGGACTTGCCCTGGAAAGGCACCAGCCAGGGCTGGTTTGCAGCCGTAGGCAGCCAAGGCAAGAGGAGGCAGCTGGTCCCTGGCTGGGGCGCAGTTTGTCCTCACAGCTCCTTCTGCTCCTTCTCCAGACGCCTATTCCCTGTCAGTGAGAGACAACAACTCTGCTGGCGGGGACATCATCAAACACTACAGGATCCGCTCCCTGGATGGCGGGGGGTACTACATCTCCCCCAGGGTGACTTTCTCCAGCCTGCCAGAGCTCATCCATCATTACAGCCGTAAGTTGTTTGGGTTTGTGTCCTGGAAGAGAGCGGAGACAGAGGGAGGATGGGCTTGGGAGACACCACGGCTGCTCCCGCTGCTCTCACGGGCCAGGTGTGATCCTACAACCAGAACCCATGTCCTGGTTTCCACCCTAGGGAGTTCCAAGGGTGAGCTCTGCCCACAGCCCTGAAGTCAGGGAGTGTCCCCCGTCAGGAAAGGAAGGAGATGAATGCTGTTGGGATATGCAGGAGGGATGCTTGGGAAGCAGGGTTTGGAATAACTGGGCAGGATAATTTGCTCCTCTATTGCCCTTTGAGCTTTGTCCTTTGATTGGGACCATTCTGGGTGCCTTGATCCCTCTGGCTGAAACTTTTCATGGAATCATGGAATCATTAACGCTGGAAAAGCCCTCTAACACCACAGAGTCCGAGGCAGGGCCAAGGCCACCGCTAACCCACGTCCCCACATCCACACAGCTTTTAAATCCCTCCAGGGCTGGGGACTCCACCCCTGCCCTGTGTGGTTGTGGAGACTCCCACGGGCTGATTTTGCCTGGCACGTGTGGATGGAGGAGGAGGTTTTCTCTGCCATCCCCCTGAACTGTCCTCTGCTTTGTCCTCGTACAGAGAAAGGGGATGGGCTCTGCCAGCGCCTCACAGCTCCCTGCACATCCCTGGCTCCCCAGAGACCCTGGGCTCGGGACGAGTGGGAGATCCCTCGGGAGGCCCTGAAGCTGGTGAAGAAGCTGGGCAGTGGGCAGTTTGGGGAAGTGTGGATGGGTAAGTGGAATTGCCCCCATCCCAGGAAACAAAGACATAAAGAGAGGAGATGGAAAGCCCTTTTTTTTCCCCTAAGTCAAGACAGTTCTGGGAGTGGGGATCCTTAAGGATGAACACGTATTTATGGGCACGCACACAGCAGTAGCTGCAGGATTCCTGGGAAGGACTGGACAGTTTGTGATTTTTCACAGTTCAGTGGCTGAGCAAGCGTTTCACAGGGGGTGGGTGTTGGAGTCACTATTTACTCATCTCTTGGGATGTGCACTCATTCCTCCTGGGAATCCTGGGCACAGCTGTAGGATCTGAAGTCACACCCAGCAGGGTACCTGGGGGACATTTTCCCTCTTTTTCTGCTTCCCTGCTCCACTTTATACCCCAGATCTCAATCCCTGATGCCTTCCTGCCCACTGCTAATCAGCGGGAGAGGAAGTTGGGGGAGCTCAGCTTCCTCTGCCGCCCTCTTTGCGGTTGCTTGTTGCCTTGGAAATCGAGATTGTGGACAGGACCAGGCTGAGCTCATGTCCTGGCTGCACAGTCCCACCTTTTTTGGATGGCATTTGGGTGACTTGAGAGCCCAGCTGGTGGGAGGCCCCAGGGGTTTCACCCAGAAAGGGTCTGGGAGGGCTGTGTGAGGATGGGCTCATTGCAGGGACGATCCCTGATGCAGCCTCATGGATTGACAGCGGTGACATGAGTGTCCCTTCTCCTCTCACCCCTGCTGGCACTGGCATTTGCCAACGTGGTTCTTCATGAGGGATTCAAGCTGTTCCTGCGGTTTTCTGCTCCATGAGCTCTTCTCCTCCTTATTGCACAACCCCACAGCGCCCGCAGAGAGCCCAAAATCCCTCAGAGCATCGTTCTCTCTCTGCAGGCTACTACAAGAACAACATCAAGGTGGCTGTGAAGACCATGAAGGAGGGCAGCATGGATCCTGACGCCTTCCTGGCAGAGGCAAACCTGATGAAGAAGCTCCGGCACAACAAACTGGTCCAGCTGTATGCCGTGGTCACCCGGCAGCCCATCTACATCGTGACAGAGTACATGGCCAACGGTAAAACCCCCCTGGAGCTCTTTGCTGGGCTTCTGCAAAACCAGTTTGGTGAGCTGGCCAGCGCTCCCATGCAGAATAGGGGTGGGCAGGAAGGGGTTGTACCAAATCTGCAAGAAAGTGACCCAAAAGTTTGATTCTAATACAGAAAGAGGCTTTCTGGGTGATGAAAAAAAAAGATGGTGATGCTCCGTTTGAAGAGCATTTAAAGTGGTCCTCTCCACTGTTCTCACTGGAAGTTTGGTTCAGGTTTTTACTCCCCTCGTGGTAAAATTGTCCTTTCTTTTGCCCCTCTTGTTTATAACAGTTTAAATGATGAATGCCCAGCAGTTTGCAACTGATCTGTACAAAACAGAGGGGAATTTGGGCTGTTTGGGAGCTTTCCTAAAGGAAGACGCTCCAGTGGACACCCGTTCTGGTTCCTCGGATTTTCTCTAGGATGGAGGCAGATTTGTTGCCTGTGTTCAGAGAAGCACCAGGGAAAACAAATTTACAGATTATTGGGAAGAGTTACAGCAGTCCCTCCTCTCCTGCAGGGTGTTTGCTGGATTTCCTGAAGACAGAAGAAGGAAGCCAACTGAATCTCCCCAAGCTCATTGACATCTCTGCTCAGGTCAGTGAACAGTCACTGGGAAAAGGATCCAAGATTTGTTATTGCCGCAGTGGAATTCCTGCAAGTCTGAAGCCAGTCAGAGCAAAGATGTCCTGGGGAGAAACAGCTCCTCCTGGTGTGTTCTCTGAGGGATTCTCCTCCTCCCTCTCGTGTCCCTGTGCATGTCAGCTCTGTCCTTAGGGCAGCCTCTGATAGCTCAGTGCAGGGCTAGAGATCCAGAGTTTGGGATTTCTGGGGGGGTGGTTGAGTTTATTTTGGTCTGATTTTATTTATTTTGCTTTTCTGCCTTGCTGAGCAGGAAAAAAAGTTTCCTTTTCTTTTTACCAAAAAAGAAGAAAAAGCTCAACAAAGAGACCCCCAATGCAGGACCAGCAGTCTGCCCTTCTGATGATGAGGCACAAAGGATGTTCTGGCCCTCAGACCTGGGAATATTGCTCTTTATGAAGACAAACTTTTAGCTTCCAAGTTAAAAGGCTGCGAATCTTAACAGCTGCAGCTGCACTGTTACATTTTAGTCCCAAAGTGCCTCTAAACACCTCTAAACAGGGAAAAATTAGGGAAAGCACATGAAGAATGAGAATGGCAAAATCACTGCACTTTGGTCCCAGCCAGCTGCTGACAGAATTTGGCTCACCCAGAGCAGAGTTAAGCTAAATAGGAAATATGGGAGG
>VZTI01005531.1:659898-702612 GCA_013397865.1 Struthidea cinerea
GAAGCATCAGGCTGAATAAAGCTGAATTAAGGTCTGGGATTTATCCATAAGATCGCTCAGCCTCTCTTGGCAAAGTGGATCTGAGGAAAAAATGTGTAAAGGTTCGCTGGTTCCAGCCACTAAACAAAGTTACTTTTTAATTAATTAACAACTGGAGAATCTTAATATTTGAGGAAGTGTTTTATGATGGTGAAAGCCTTTCCTTCTTGCTTTAACCAGGATGAAAAGGTTTAAACACTTTAAAGCAGTGCCACCTTCTGTCATTTTTACTTTGAACTGTCCACAGAGGTGCAGAGGAACCTCTTTCTGTTCCTTCCCTCTTCACTGCTGATAAATTTTACGTATCTGCAGCTTCACCATTGTTGTCTGTGAGATGTTATGGAGACAAATGCACCCTCCCCGTTTAGTGTCTTTGACTTAATTACTTCCCTCCTTCCCTCCTCTCTTGAAATCCCCACTTCCCTCCCTCCATCTTTCATTGTTTCAGCCCCTCTCTTGAAAATTATAGCCTGCGGTTTGTTTTAAATTCCTGAGGGTAAGGAATATGATCCCAATTAATCCATATTACAGAGCCCTTGGGTTTAGCGGGAGCATTCCCCAGAAATTGCCTTGATGCATCTCCATGCAGGAGGAAATTCCTGCAGCCAGAGCAATCTGTGTGACTCAGAGCAAAGATTTTGGTCAACGTTACAGAATTATGGAGTCACAGAATGGTTTGGGTTGGAAGGGACCTGAAAAATCATCCCATTCCCACCCCTCTGCCATGGGCAGGGACACCTTCCACTATCCTGGGGTGCTCCAAGCCCCGTCCAACCTGGCCTTGGACACTTCCAGGGATCCAGGGGCAGCCACAGCTTCTCTGGGCAAACTTTACCACACACCAGGACCAGAACAACTGAGCACAGACCAAACCCCCCCACCCCAGTGATGCAAAACCCACAGAAGTCACCCTCAGCATGGGGCAGGAAGGATTTTACCCATCCCTGAGGCATTGGTGTCAATTGGAAGAACAACTTTCATCCTTCCCTCTCCCACCCCAGCACCACCTCCCCAGGACAGGGACTCAAACATTCCCTGGGTATCTCTGGGAGGAGCAGCAGGAGGAAAGGGCAGTCTACTGAGCTGTTTTGCAATCTGTTTATCTGTGGTGTTGGGGTGACATCACAGCCCCACAGGCGCCCGACCCTCTCGAGCGCAATTTTTGATCCAATGACATCCGTGGGAGTTAAAATTAGAACAGTCTGGGCTCATGCACTCAATCCTGTGGTCAGTCTTGAGGGTAAATGCTTGAAAACACTCTGGGCTGGAACGGGCCGAGCACCAGGTCCTATCTCATTAACATCAGGACAGGAAATTACATCAATTCTTCCATTTTCCACTGCAGAAAGCAGCCCTTGCACTAGAGGGGTGTTGACACAGGTTAGAAATGCAGCACTGGAAAGTACGTGTGAGTATCCTGTTTGAAACCACATGTGAGTTCCGAGGCTCATGAGAATCTGCATGGAGTGGAAAATTGCTCTGCCCTCACCCGCAGGCACCTAAAAGCTTTAATAGGTGCTACCCAGTGCTGGCCAGGGCTGCACAGACCCACTCACCTTCCCAAAAAATGCCCAATCCAAGTCTGAGACTCAGCCTGGCAATCTCTGTCTTCTATCAATCTCCCTTTTCAACCCCCAGCACTCATCAATGAAATATTGCTGCTGTCATTGATAGAGGCTCATCACACACCAGGGACCCCAATAAGATTTTAGGAATAAATTCTTCCCTGTGGGGGTGGTGAGGCCCTGGCACAGGGTGCCCAGAGAAGCTGTGGCTGCCCCTGGATCCCTGGAAGTGTCCAAGGCCAGGTTGGATGGGACTTGGAGCAATGTGGGCTAGTGGAAGGTGTCCCTGCCCATGGCAGGGGGTGAAATGAGATCTTTAAGGTCCCTTCCAGCCATTCTAAAATTCTATCATTTTCTAGTTTGGTTTTTTTGTGTTGTTTTTTTTTTTTTTCCTTTTCTTAAATTCACGTACTTAACCTGCATTGTTTATGACTAAAATCCCCACTGGAGAGGAGAGACTTGTGGCAGAAACTGGGAATCCAGTGATGTGGTTTCAGCTCTCGCTGCAGACACAGCTCAGGGCTGTGACTTCTGAGCAAAACAGAGAGCGGCACTTCTGTCCTGCTTCACTTGGCTGCTCAGGCTGGCGAAGCTGAATATCTGCACCTCTACAAGGGCAATCTCCATTTATTTACCTGTCTGTTGATCCACCTGTCCATCCATCCACCCATCCATGGGGAATGTAGGCACATCCACAATCAGGGATGATACCAGGGAGAGATACCAGCAGCCCCGTACAAATGCTTTGTAAAGGTGGGTGGAAAACAGCCGAGATGAAATGGGCAGGTGATGATGAAGAGCGGCTCTTCCTCCCCTCGCAGGTGGCAGAGGGCATGGCCTACATCGAGCGCATGAACTTCATCCACCGGGACCTGAGGGCTGCCAACATCCTCGTCTCTGAGACCCTCTGCTGCAAAATCGCCGATTTCGGCCTGGCCAGGCTCATCGAGGACGAGTACCTGGCACAGGAAGGTGGGTGTCCTTCCCAGCATTGCCCTCATCTCCCTCTCTCCTGCCCTCAGGAATGTCAGGATGCTGGGCTGGGATCAGGCACAGGGCACCAGAGCCCATGTGGCTGCTGCTGCCAGCACCCAGGAAAGAGGCAGAGAAACTAAAACACCCAAAAATCCAGTCCTGGGAGAGGCAGCAGCGCTTGGGGACCATAAAACCAACTGAAAACTGCAGAGGGAAATGGGAAAAAACCCTTTTGGCTCTGTTTGGGGGAGTCCTGCTGGCCCTCCAGTTGTTTGCTGGAGAAATTTGGCCTCTGCTAGTGAAAGCTGCTGCCTGTGCCCAGGTTTTCCCAGGGATTCGGTCCAGTGGGAAGGAAATAACAGAGTAACTCGGTCGCTGCACTGCAGAGGGGAGCTGGAGGCACAAACCTGGGCCCAGCAGCAGCTTCCAGGTGTGCCGGGCCAAACAAGCCCTGACCACACCAGGTCTCTTCCACAGCAGAGGGACAACTTCAAAAACAATGAATCACGGAATCATTTCGTTTGGAAAAGACTTCTGAGATCATCCCTGTGTTGAGCCCTGACTCTGAGGTCAGGGATGAGATCAAATCATTCAGATTGCAAAGAGACTCTACAGAGCATCAGGGAAAGCAGCAGAAGGGGTTGAAATAACACAATTAAGTCGGGCATAAGTGGCACTTACCAGAAGATATCCAAATTTTGGAAATCTGTCCTCATCTAGAGTGGGGATGAGATAAAATTCCCCTTAAGGCATACTCCGAGGAAAGGAAATTTAACAGTTTTTGTGGGCTTTTTAAAATAAGGTAAGAAACATTTCTTTCAATTTCCTGCCCCGAAAACACTTTTTGATACAAATTATACCCATTTCAACATGCAAAACTATTTCAGAGTAGTAAAAGATCCCAAATGTAATTGGGAAACTGCCATGAAGGGGAACTTTGACTTTGCTGCAAATTTTTAAGGCAGTTTTATCCTTAGGAGAAGCTTTGATGAAATCAGTGTAATTCCGTTAATAACCAGAGGAGCTTCTTTTCCAGCGGAAAGCAGCTCCCATCAGCATTTCTCCAGCTAGCTTTGCTCTGGAATAACAGCTCCCCTCTATCTGCTCTGAGCAATTCTCACTTCATAGATTGCATTTCCCAGCCGTGTCACTCAGAGTGTGATGTGCAACAACTGAAGCGCTTATTTCACACCCTGCAGTTGGATTTTCAGTCCTGGGAGGATGTGTATAAATAAAAATGTGGTTTCCTCTTCAGCGTAACATGATCAGTTCCCACTTATCAAGGTGGTTTGGCTGCTGGCTGAGTTTTTTTCTCTTAGCTAAACTGAAATTGCAACCTTATGATCATTGCCGTCCACAGTGGGTTAAGCAAGAACCTGGTGGACAAAATAAGATGGGGTTTATTTTGGTTTTGATATAAATATGCAGCTTTAAGGACTGGGGAATTTATATTTGCTGTAATATTTATGCATTTTTGCTAAAAACAACCCCCTTCTAATAAGTGGTTTCACAGAACCACAGAGTACCAGGTTGGAAGGGGACCTCAGGGATCATCTGATCCAATTTTTCTTGGCAAAAGCCAAAGAAATCTTATGCAGAATAAAATCCTGCTGTTGTTGTCCTGCCAGAGACGTTGGTTTTGAATCCTCCATCCAGCTCTGGGGTGGAGCAGGTCCAGACGAGGCCATGGAGATGATCAAAGGGATGGAGCCCCTCTCCTAGGAAGAATCACAGAATCGTAATCAACAGCCCAGAGGAGCCAGGGATCAGTTTTGGGGATTTGCTGTGCCTGTGGGAGGTGAGGGAGATGCTCCAGCTCCAGGTGTTATTCCCCTTTGCTTCCTTTGGGACAGGTGCCAAATTTCCCATCAAATGGACGGCTCCAGAGGCCATTAACTACGGGGTGTTCACCATCAAATCTGACGTGTGGTCTTTTGGGATCCTCCTGACAGAGATCATCACCTACGGCAGGATCCCTTATCCAGGTACAGGGCTCTGGGAATACAGGATGAGTGCCCAGCCACTTCCAAGCATCCAGCACTGCTTCAGGCTTGGAGGCACTCATGGATGTGTGCCCAGACACACTCAGCTGTCTCTTAGAATCAGAGAATCCTTTAAGTTGGAAAAGGCCTCTAAATTGATTTAACCCAAGGCCACCACTGCCCCACGTCCCCAGGCGCCACATTTACATGTCTGGGAAATCCCTCCAGGGATGGGGATTCCACCACTGCCCTGGGCAGCTGTGCCAGGACTGGACAACCCTTCCAGTGAAGAATATTTTCCTCAATATATCCAATCAAAACCTCTCCTGGTACAACTTGAGGCCATTTCCTCTTGTTTTTTCACTTGTTCCCTGGGAGCAGAGCCCGACCCCCCCCCCGGCTGCCCCCTCCTGTCAGGGAGTTGTGCAGAGCCACAGGGTCCCCCCTGAGCCTCCTTTTCTGCAGGCTGAGCCCCTTTCCCAGCTCCCTCAGCTGCTCCTGGTGCTCCAGCCCCTTCCCCAGCTCCGTTCCCATCTCTGGACACGCTCCAGCCCCGCAGTGTCCCTCGTGCGGACACTCTCGTGTCCCTCAGTGTCCTGAGGTGTCCTTCAAGCTGGGTTTCCTTCCCTCAGTTCCCTGTGCAAAGCCAAACTTAGAGAGGGGAGTCGGGGAGGGGGCAGAGGGACGGAGGGGAAGCTCAGCCCTGAGGAAGGGATGATTCCCAGGCATGGGAACCGGCGCAGCCCCTCCAGCCCAGCGCTGGGTGTGGGCTGCTGGGAGCGCTGACCTTCCCCCGCGGGGTGCTGAATAATTCCTACTGGGCTGTGTTGCCCTGCAGGGATGACCAACCCCGAGGTGATCCGCAACCTGGAGCGGGGCTACCGCATGCCCTGCCCGGAGACGTGTCCCGGGGAGCTCTACAGCATCATCCTCAAGTGCTGGCGCAGCAACCCCGAGGAGCGCCCCACCTTCGAGTACCTGCAGTCGGTGCTCGAGGACTTCTACACCTCCACGGAGAAGCAGTACGAGCCCGAGCCGCAGCCCTGAGCCACCGCCCCGCCAGCTGCTGGGGACAGCGCCGCAGGACAGCCACCACCCGGCGGTGGCTCGGTGCCGGCGTTTCCCTTCCCCCTGTCCGCGCGTGGAGATGGGGAATGAGGAGGGACATGAGGGAGGCGGATGCTGCCGGCTCCGTGCTTGCCGCAGAGACTGAAGAGGCGCCCGAGAGAAGGCACAGCTCCTTCCTCCTCCTCGAAGGGCCGTACCCACTTTGCAGGCATCACCTCTGGCAGGAAGGACAGAAAACTCCTTCGTGATCCACCTGGATGCAGAAAATCCCCTCAGCCCCTCAAATGCAGCCCCGGGAAGAGGGGACCGTGGCCAGGGTGGTGGTGTGGGGGTGCAGAATCTCTGCCCCACCTCTGATGCCACTGCTGGCAATGCTACACCCCCTCCATGGCACGGGCAGGGTGGGAGCGTGTCCTGTCCGCACCTCCTGGGGCCACACCAGCTCTGGAGCGTTCCTCCCAGGCGATGCCCCCGCTCCGCCTCAAGTCAGTAATAAAAAACTGGATACGAGGATCTCCCATTTCTCTGTCGGGGCGTCAGGGTGAGAGTGAGCCCCTGTCCTTCCCGTGGCCAGCCCCTGTCCTTCCCTTGTCCTTCCCGTGGCCACCGCCAGTCCCTGGAGGAGAAGGGAGAGGCCGGGGGGCTCCGCGGGCAGCGCGGGGTGATGCTGGCGTGGTACCCGGGGCTGGAAGGGGAGGATGGCCGGGGAGCAGGAGATATGATCGTGGTGTGGCCACGAGATGTCCCTCCTTCCCAGCGAATCTGGACGGCTCACGGGAAGCAAAAAAATTCATGTAATAAAAAAGCTCAGAAATAAAACCTCTCCTCTCTTGGCTGAGCCTTCGCTGCACAAGCTCCCGCGGCAACATCACGGCCGGTCCCGCTCCGCACCCAGCGCCGGGAGGGTTCAAATCCATTTCCCTTGTTTCTGGTGAATCTCTGACCCAGGGAAATGCCCTCAAGAGGCTTCAGGCTGGTCTCCAGTCAGGAGTTTCTCTGGGCCGGTGAGCAGAGGGCAAAGAAATAAGGCATGGGAGGGGTGTGAGGGCCGCAGGAGTGAGCTCCAGGCTGGGACACGGGGGCTCTCCAGAATCATCCCCCGGGGTGTTTCATCTGCTGTTTTCTTCTCCATGGAGGAGATTTTGAGTCCAGCTGTAGAGGGTGCGTTTCACAGTGGAACAGGGATGCTACAGGAAAGAAACAGCAGAGATGGAAAGAGAAATCTTTGGGTTGACCTTCTAAGATTCAAAGGGAGTTTATAAGAAAGATGGAGACAGACTTTTTACCTGTTGCAACAGGACAAGGAGTGATGTTTTGAAACTAAAATAGGGTAGATTAAAACTCTAAGGAAGATATAAGGAAGAAGATTTTTTACAGTGAGGGTGGTGAGGCCCTGGCACAGGGTGCCCAGAGAAGATGGGGCTGCCCCTGGATCCCTGGAAGTGTCCAAGGCCAGGTTGGACGGGGCTTGGAGCAACCTGGGATAGTGGCAGGTGTCCCTGCCCACGGCAGGGAGCTTGGAATGAGATGATCCTTAAGATCCCTTCCAACCCAAACCATTCCATGATTCTATGGCCTGTGTGCCAGAAAAAAACCCAACACACCCCAAGACATGACACAGAATTATCTGTTCATGCCACTGCTGCACAAGACCCTCAGAGAAAAAGGAGTTGTCCCCCTGAGGGGGAAAGGAGGATTTAACAACAATTAATGATCTCCTAGGCTCAGGAAGAAGGGAACTGGCTGAGATGATCCATCACCAGAAATGCTGATCTCGTGGAGGAACCCTAGGGTGTCCGGGATTTTTCCATAGGGATGGTGGATGGAAGTCTATGGGAGACCTGCACCCCTCTAGGACTGCACTGGAGCTGGATGGGAAACCTTGGGCTGTGGAAAAGATCTCCATCCTCACAACCCCAACCCCATGAACTCTGTGCTAGTAGGTCCTAGAAATAATTTAAGATGAATCAGCCTTGGCCCAGCTCCGTCATGGTTCCCTAGGGACAAGTTACTTGTGCTACAACTACACAAAGCCCATTTTACCACAGTGGGGGAAAAAAAAGCCATTTATTTAATAACTTCACCGGAGTTGAAGGAGAAGTCTTTCCCCTTGCTTGAACTCCAGCTTGGTCTCTCCCAGATCCCAGGAACTCCATGCAGAACCAGCAGCTTCCCGTTAATGAGATGATAGTCAGGAAATAAATACAGATGAAAGCTGTTTGACTCTTTGGCTGTTAATATTTTATTGAAGTGAAAACTGAGGGTTATTTGTGCTGGAGCAAAGCAGGAAGAAGGGCTGCAGGGTGTCTGCTGAGCACTTGTACATTGCATTATCGCCCAAGGCCAAAGTGTCAAGTGTTGCAGCTCAAATTAGAAAGGAAATGGATATTTTTATGGCCAGCAGCAGCACGTGGCCGAGCCCAGGGTGAACATAACAAGAGCCTGTGAGCTGAGCTTCCTCTGCTCTGGACACCACGGTGCTTTTTGTTCCTGCTACACAAGCACATTAAATTTGTTCCCTGCAGCAGACCCGGCTCCATAATCTCCTCCATGAAGGCCTGGAAGAAGCCACTGGAAACTCCTCCCTTGCTTTGGGGAGCAGGCTGGGGCTGTGCCACCAAGCTGAGGCTCTCCGAGGGATGAAGGGAGAGCGTGAGCCCCGTGAGCAGCCATGGTTTTAAAAAACATCCTCGGTTTTACAAAACACCCACCCAAACTGCTGGGAAATGGAGCCTGCAACTCCTCCACCTCAGCTGGATGGAAAAGGACCTGTGCTCCTGAGCACGGACGCCAGGGATTGCAGGCACAATCCCAGGTGAGGAGTGGGGTGCTGTCCTCTGTGACCTGCAGCCCAGGATGGCTCCAGTGCCATCAGAAAGCTCTGCAGGAGCCCCTTTGTCCCCATATTGACCTGGCAGCCTAGGAGGTGTCTCTTCACATGGGCGAGCTCCAGCCAGAGGCTCACCGGGGTGTCTTGGAGCAGGAGAAAGGTGATAGAAGTGATCCAGGCTCTCAAATTCAGTTTGTGAACCGACCCAAGAAGAACCTGTGGGGCTGTGCAAAGGTGTTTTACAAGAGATGAGTCAATTCCTGCCACAGACAGAGCACGAAGCCCTGAATGTCTCAGACAAGGATTAAAAGAATTACCCAGTGATGTGTATCCCACATAATATCCAAGATAATCCTTTCATTCCTTCTCTGGGTGCCACTGGAATGGCCTTTCCAATTCTCACACTGGAAGATCCAGACCTCTGTTGTTGCTCTTTGCTTTCCCATGCAGCCTTGGTCCTGCTACTGCATCCCCATCTTCTGTCTGAAATTTCATCTCTGTGGGTGATGTCTGGTCTTGTGCTGAGCTGGTCGTCATTAACACCCTGTTTACAAGTGGTTTGAGGCTTTGGAGAGAAGGTTTCTGTGGTATTTCTCAGTTCTTCACCTTGCAGATGCTGCAGTGTAAAACCTTCTCCGGGCAATAGCTGTGCACTGCGACATCTTGGCAAAGTGGGAAGTGCATCTGGAAACCTGGAGCCAGGGCCGGAGGGGGAGACAGGCATGGAAAAAGCAGCAGGTGCTGAGGGGAGAGAGGTGGGAGAGGGAGGGAGAGCAAAGGAAAACCAGGGAGGGGGTGGGACTGTGGGGAGCTGCAGCACTGGGTGGTTTTCCTGCTGTCTCTCTGGTAAGGTGTGAGCTCCAGCTTTCCTCAGAACCCAGGCACTCCCAGCAGCGTGGATTTTCTCATGTCTAGTAGAAGATTCAGCACAGCACACGCTCTGTCTGCAGCTGGGCCCTGGAGCTGCGAGATGGGCTTGGCCAGCTGGGTAAAGCAAGAGCAAAGCAGCATCAAAGTCATGTCACAGGGCCACAGAATCACAGAGTGCTTTGGGATAGAAGGGACCTGAAAGTTCATCTCATTCCACCCCCCTGCCATGGGCAGGGACACCTGCCACTATCCCAGCTTGCTCCAAGCCCCGTCCAACCTGGCCTGGAACACTTCCAGGGATGGAGCAGCCATCTCCACAGACAAGAATTTCTTCCTAATCTAAATCTACCCTCCTTCAGTTTAAAGCCGTTGTCCCACATCCTGGGAAATGGGATTTTATTTCAATGCCATCCCATGCTGGGCTCTTGTCTGGAGCAGCACTGGCCGGCACAGCTCAGCCACATTGCAGGAGCTCAGGATCTCTCCCAAAGGGATGATCCAAGTGTCTCCACCTTCTCTGTGCAGGACAGGGTGCCTGGATCTTGCCACACTGCCACTGAAAACCAAGGCATGGCTGCGGGGGAAGGGAGGTGCTGAGGAGCCCTCACCTCGCTCTGTTTTACCTCCACCCACACACAGCGGGGTAAATATTCCCTGGCAAACACTGCAGAGCAAACAAGGCACCCATGTCCTGCCAGGCTGAGCTCTGCTCTCCGAGCTGCTCCACCAAAGGGAACAATGACCACTTTTTCCAGGAGGGCCCCTTCCCCTGGCCAGGCAGCTCAGTAGCCCAGTGCCAAGGAGATTTCACCTGGCTTGCTTCTCCAAGGAATCCTGGTTCAGAGCATCCTCAAGGGTTGTGGCACTCCAGGCTGGCTCTGAAAAGCGTTTGTGGTCATCCCTGAGCACCCCTAACCGAGGAGATGCTGGGGCCATGTGTCACAGCCAGGCTGTGAGGGTAGCAGAGAGCAGAGATGTGTTCCTGGTGGGAAGCAGAGTCAGAGCCCTCATCTGCCCGAGGAAAGTCCTCTCCATCCCCAGTGGGTGCTCCGGGCAACATTCCATCTCTGATACCAGCCAGGAGAACTCTTCATGGATAAGAGGACTCAAGGGACGGACTCAAGGGAAGGATTAAGGTTTTCCTTAATCACTCTGGGCCCATGGCTGCCCCAAAGAGGTTTGTGTTGGGTTGCAGGCAGAGGGCTGGGGCTGTTTCTGGAGGATTGCTCATCCCTTGGAGAGCTGAGTCAGGTGTTATGACACCATGCCTGGCTTGGAAAGCCTCTAAATCATTGATTTCCTTATTCTGCTCTCCCAGGGCTCGGGCTGCGCCCTTCTCCAGGGAACCTGAGACTGCCCACCACTGCAGACAGGCTGTGACCTGCCATGGGTTCTCCTCCCCTAGGCTGCTTCCAGACCTCCTTTCTCCAGGCTTTCCTCCTCCCTTGATCTGTCCAAGGTCATTCCCAGTTAAAATGTGGAGTTTACCCAGCTTTGGAGAGAAGGGATGGGCAGCTGCTCTGTCCTGCTCACAATCCTGGGAGCTGGCAACAGGAACTCCAGCTCCATCTGTCCTTGGAGATGAGGATGGCCTTGCCATCCCCATGGGCACAAGCGAAGGATTTGCAGCCAGCTCGTCCTCTCTGCCTCAAACCTGAGCTCCAGCTCTCTGCCAGCAAAGCAGGAGGAAGGAGCACCTCCCTGGAGCCTCCAATTCCTGTCACCATCCTCTAAATGCCAGATGTCACCCGAATTGTACCAGAGATAGATGTTTCGCTGGCCATCATTGTCTCTGGGATAGCAGGAGATTCCTCTCAGCCTTTCAAATCTATATTTAACTCATCCTCACCTGAACCTTCTTTCTGGCCTTATCTTTCCTCTCTTTTTTTTTTTTTTTTTTTCCAGGGCAGGCTGAAGCCACAGGGTGGAGACAGTGGAAAGGCAGCTCTGGCAGGGTGGTGGGAATTTTGCTGTGGTCAGTCCACTGCCCTGGGCTGAGGATGCTTGGGATCATAACCAGAAATGGGAATTAAAGCCATACTGATGTCTGGGAATGAGGACACCGCTGGAAATGAGGGAACAGCCTGCCCAGGGCAGTGGCTGAATCACCATCCCTGGAGGGACGAAAAGACACATGGATGTGGCACTTGGGGACACGGGTGAGTGGTGGTCTTGGCAGTGCTGGGGGATGGTTGGACTTGATGATCCCAGAGGGCTTTTCCAGCCTAAATGATTCCATAACCACAGGGAGCCTCCAGGCCCCAGGGATAAGCCTTGGCTGGGGATTGTGCTCTGGCAAGCAGGGGGATCTTCAGCTGCTCTGAACAGGTGAATGTGAGAGGCTTTACCCCTGTTTTCTTATCCAGATCAAACCCCCAGAACAACTGGCCTGTCCCGTCCAGGAGATCAGAAATTAATATCACACCTCGCTTCTCCCATCTGCGTCTGACCAGCTTTCATAAAATCACAGAATCACAGAATGGTTTGGGTTGGAAGACACCTTAAAGATCATCCAGTTCCAGCCTCCCTGCCGTGGACAGGGACACTTCCACTAGACTTTGCCATTGCCATCTTCAAACAAAGACTTAGGGGCCTTCCTGTGGCTTGACAAACACTGCCAGGGCTGCTCTGTCTGCTGTCGGCTCTCCAGTACCTTAAACTTTGTCACCGACTCCATACAGCTGTGCTGGCAAACAAAAATACCAGTTCTTTCCCCTGATCCTGAGGCCAGTTGGTCTGCCCTGGCCATGTCCATGCTATTAAACTCTCTCAGCCTCCAGAACAGTGTGGGCAGGTCCAAAACATATTTTAGGAGCAGTTCTTGGTGTGTGCTGTCTCCAGGCTGATGCCCAGGGATTGTTTGAGTCTTTGACAGTTTCTGGGAACAGATTAAGAGTTCAGCAGTGCAGATGATCAGATTCCTGGCTGTGTTGAATTTAATGCTACAGATGCATCCAATAAACCCAATTCTGCCTAAAATCACCAGCGCTGGTTTTCATCTGGTGGACAAAGCCACCTCTCCACGCGCCAACACCACAGAGGATGCCAGTCAACCCAACTGTGACGTCAGACTGGAAAAAGTCACCTCTGCTATCCACGGCCCGGCAAATGTTTACCCCAGGTGTTTAGATGCTCCTGTGGGCTCCCAGCCCTGGCTCTATACAGGCCAGAAGCCCTCTGTATCTCCAGATCTCCTCCCCTTGGGCTGTGCAGCATCTCCCCACAGCTCCCCTCACACCCTAGGTGGTCCCCCAGCCCCACCGCATGGTCGCTTCCCCCTGATAACTCCAGGGTCTCAAAGGTCACCCCAAGGGCAGCGGGGGGACATGTATCAACCAGCCCCGACACGCTGCACTCCAGGAGTAGCTGTGTTTAGAGCCAGCGACTCTCTGATCTTCAATAACCTGGCAGCAGCTTGTAAACAGAGCGTTTGACGTGATAGCATCCTCCGTGAGCAATTTACACCCTTCCCCCCAGCCCCCTGCCCTCTTCTCACTCCCACTTCGGCTGCTCGGAGCCAAAATTGCTGGGAGAGGCTCAGCGCGGGGCTGAGTGTTGGATACGGTGGGCTGGGGAGTCGGGGAAGGCTGCAAGGCTGGGAGCACAGGTTCGTGTGTGTGCTCTGCGTGCACAGTTTGAGTGTGTGGTGCCAGAGAAGCACCTGTGGGTGTTTCTAAAATATTGCCTTGCTTTGCCTCTTATGGATTTGGTCTAAAAAGAGTGGGACAGTGGAAGACTGCAAAGCCTTTGGCATGGACCAACAGCATCCCAGCCCCAAGGTGTGGCCTGAAACTTAGAGACGTTTGTTGGGATAAAAGCAACACGCACCAGGCTGGTGATCTAAATTCGCCTCCAGTTTCATAGAGTCCTTGAACGCTTTGGGTTGGAAGGGACCTTAAAGATCATCCTGTTCCTCTATCCCAGGTGGCTCCAAGACCTGTTCAACCTGGCCTTGGACACTGCCAGGGATTGAGCAGCCATTGCTTCTCTGGGCAACCTGTGCCAGGGCCTCCCCACCCTCACAGGGAAAAATTCTTTCCTAATATCCCATCTAACCCTGTCCTCTGGCAGTGGGAAGCCATTCCCTGTGTCCTGTCCCTCCAGGCCCTTGTCCAAAGCCCCTCTCCAGCTTCCCAACATCAGCTCCTTGTACACAAGTAAGGAAGGCCTGAGCCCTGGGGATGGACTGTATTTTACTCAGAGGGATTCTCACAGCCTTGTCCCACTTGGATGCAAAGGGAAGGAATATCGGGACAATTCATTGCAGGGGAAATGCCCAACCAGTGTTCCCTCTGAAGCAGCTCATAAAGATGGATGGAGGAAAAGGGGATGACCCCATTGCTCTGGCCCTCCTAGAAACATGGAAAAACCCCTTTGAAACCTCCACCTCCAAACTGTCCATCCTTCTTAGTCTGGCACAGGTCTGGCTTGGCCTGGGTAGCACTGACCCAGGTGGGTCCCAGGCATAGTTTGGGGGGGTTTATGAGCCAGACACCATTCCCAAATTCCCAATAATCTTTGTGAGTCTGGCCATCTTTTTCTGAAGGTGAAGGGAGCTTAACAGGATGGACCCAACCCATGTCCCAGGACCAGAGGGTCCTTGCACCTGGGAAGAAAACAAAGTATGAAATCAGGAGAAATCAAAGAGCTCTGCAGCCACATCTCCCCTTTCCTTTTTTCCCTGGCAAAGCAGCAGGTGAAGGCCACCGGACGGAGCCCAGCTGTGCCGGCTGCTTCCAACGCAATCTCCCACGAAATCCCTGCTGTCAGCCCCACTCCTCCTCCTCCTCCTCCTCCTCCTCTTGCTTGGAGCAGGACGGCAAAACAATCCTGCTGTGTCCCTGCTCGCTCAAGGTGACTGTGCGCATCTGTGCCCTGTCCCCCCGGCCACCCCTTGCCTCCCCTCGGGAATGTTCTGTCCCCGGGAGCGGGAGCGTCACCGGGGGAGCTGCCTGCGTCAGGCTCTCCTGCCACGGAGACCTTGACTCCTGCCTGGGAACGGGAAGGACAGGCCAGGGCTGCGCTGGCAGACAAGTGTGGAGTAACGGGGTTGGGGTGCAGGATGCTCTGGTCCGGTGTCCCCTCCCCAGGCTGGTGGCTCCAGGGCTTCAACAGAAAGTGCCAGATACGCCCAGCAGCAGGTTGAGCAGCTCCCATGGGATATTTTTCGGATCCCATTCTTCTCCTCCTCCCTCAGACATAAGGGTTTGTACCCCTCACGAAGCCCTGGTGAGTTATTTAGTCTCGCTGGCATAAAATGGGGTTTTCTTTCTATCCATATAAACATCCACACTGTTTTCACGTGGACTATAAATCCACCATGAATCTGACCAGGATTTTCCCTGGTCCACAGGCCCAATCACCTCTTAGTGCTAACGGCCTGGACCCAAATGAGGACAAGGCCCTGGAATGCCTGGAGATGAGATGCAGAAGTGCACTGGAACCTGCACCCACCACGCACAGGGACAATCTTTCAGCCTTTGCTGCACTCCAGTCAGCCCACCAGTATGGATAGTGGGGGAAAAAAGGTCTTTTCCATCCTAAAGAGAAGCCTGCTTTTAGCCAGAGAACGTTTCTCCTTCCCTGGTCACCCACCAGGTGAGCACAGCCAGCCCAGAGGAGGTCAGGTCTCCTCCTCGTGCCTTTCCTCCTTTAGCCTTTTGTCAGAGGTGCAACATCTGCAAGGTCCTGAGTGCCCAGCAAGATGGAATTAATTCCTCCCTCCTCCCTACCTGAACAGCAGCACTGGAGCTACGGGAAGCTCAGCCATCCATGAGCAGGGCAGCCCCCTTGCCCCACATCCCTGAGAAGAAAACGGCACCAGAAAGTGCCACAAGATCTCAAAGAAAAGGCAGGACCTTGGTGGTCGCCAAGACACATCTGAGCCCCCCAAAACCCCTCACTGCCCTGTCCATCCAGCACAGTGGGGCTCCAAACCCACCTGCAGACACACCACAACCGACAGTCGGCCCTCTAAGGCCCTAACCACAACACTCAGCCCACACTCGGCAAGAAAACAACAGAATTTTGGTGAAATACAACATCCAGTCTGCCCAGAAATGTTTCTTCCTGCTCCTTCACCTCCTCCTGTTGTTTCAGGAGACATCTCCATATCAGTCTGGCTTTAAGCTGCCTTTTCTCAGCACAAGCCAAGAGCAAGAGAGGTTGGCCGCCACCGCTCTGCTGCTGCTGAGTGGATTTGGGTAGGCAAGAAACTGTTTGGCACCAGGGCTGACATGAACAGCTCAGGCTATTTAAAAAGGGTGATTTAATCAGCAGAGGTATTTCTGCCCAGCTCCCTGCACGGTACGTTTGGCATTTTGCTGGAATCAGACCAAGGTGTTTTATCAGGAACAGCGAAGAAGGGAAGGAAAGGGCAAAGCAGATGCAGGCACAGATGAAAAAAAGAGAGAGGCTTCCAAGGCTCTTCCATAAAGAAAAGCAAGGAAGAGAAAACAGAGTTAAAAATAATGTCATGGCATGTTCTGGGCAGAGATACCAGCATCCTAGGAAAAATATACGCGTTTATTTTTTGCCAAGAGGGAAATAAAAGGGAGGATGAGGGAGGATGCTGAGGCCGTCCTTTGATTTGAAAACGAAGCAAGGCCAAAGCATAGAGACAGTCACTGGCATTTTTCAACAGAATCTGCATTTTACAGCTAAGGCTAAAGCAAACTGGGCTTGAAACATGCCAAGTGCAGGAATTTGCTCAGAGGAAGAAGGGTCAGATCCAGTCCTGTGCCACCAAATGTTTCTCACACTGTCCTAAAAGGGAATCTGTGCAAATCCTTGGATGGGGTGCGTGGAATTAGTGTGGACTCTGCTTTTTGCTTTCAGTGGTTGCTGGTTCAGACCCTTCTGCTGCCAAGAACAGCCATCACCATCTAAGCATGAAGGGCCAATGTCATGCAAGAATTAAGTAGAGACTCTCCATCATTTGAGAGGGAGTTAGGTACATGCATTCCTTTAAGGAGCTAGCCATAAAGGCTTGTCTGGAAAGACTTTTGCACCATTTCAACTTTATCTCTTCAAAACAGCTCTGGGTTTTGTCTCAGCTGGGTGAAATTTTTCATGACCATCATTAATTCACTCAAAAATGCAGGTTTTGGCAGATCAAGTCTCTTCGCAAGTTCAGGCCAAATTTGGCAAGTTCAGCCAAAAAAAAAACCCCAAAAAACAAACCAACCCAAAAAAAAAAAAAAAAAACAGAGAAAACTTTGAAGCATTTTGCCCCGAGTTTCAAAATGACTGAACAATGCCAATTATCTCAGCCTTTCCTCTAATCGTTTCCATGGCTTCCCACTTATTTCCCACTGCAGTCACAGGAGGAATCATTGCAGCCAGGACAGCTAAAGGTACAGCCCCATATCCCACCACCACGTAGACAACAGGGAACACCAGAGCATTTCTCTCTCTGGTGGGCACCTTTTCCACGAGCAGCTCTTTGGAAGAGGGGTCCCACTTTCTGGTACCTTTCCCAGACTGAACCTGTTTATTATGGCTTTGTAAATGAGGAGCAAGTGCAGGCATGGCCTGAATAGCACAGCTTGGAGAGGCTGAAGGTCTCAAAACTCGGGAGAAATTGGCAGAGCAGGCACGCAAGGTCATTTCTGGCTTGGCCTGGAATAAGGAATAAAGGATGTGGCTGCGCCACAACTAAAGACAACCTTCTAACATCCCTTGTGGAGGAGATGTAACATTGCTTTCCCTGGAGCATTGGGTCACTCAGCTCCGTTCACTGATAAAACATTGGCTCCCACTGTAAAATCCCAAGGTGGGAAGTGCTGAGCCCCCGAGGTCTGCAGAAACCACTGGTCGTCTTTCAAGAAAACCTGCGCACCTCGAGGTCCTCAACAGCTTCAGAGATCAGCAAAAGGGCAATAAAGGGGGTCCCATAGGGGTTCCTCATTCATTTCAGCCTAAAATAGCTGTACTGGACAGCCCCACATCAGCAGTTTTGTCCCTAAATGTTGACTCTGGTCCACTTTCAAGCATCCCTTGCTGCAGAGACACAAAAGCTGCCACGCCAGCTCATGGATCTGCAGGAATTCTCCGAGTGCTGCTCTGAAGGATGGGCAGAAGACAGGCTGGGTCATGTGCATGGGCTTTGTTGGACCACACAAACATCACAGCACATCTCCTCTTCCCAGATAAATGGCACCACTCAGCATCAGAGCCAGCGGACCCCAAAAAATGATCAAGGATGTTTTTAGGCATCTGAGCTCATCGTAGTCCCCAGGCTCCACAGTCAGTGGAGCTTGGAGAGCAATTCAGCTGGATGGAGACGTCTGCTTTAAGATGAGCTGAATCCCCCCAGGCTCTGCTGAGTGTTTGGGTGACAGCTCCAGTGACCATCACAGGACATGTTTGACAGCCACCATGAGGAAAAAGGAGCTGAAAACCCCCTGTGCTGAGATGTTTTCAATGCAAAAGCAATAAATGATTAAATCTCATCCTTTGCCTGGAGTCTGATCCGGAGGAGGTGTTGAGATGTGTAGGAGCCTTGAGGTTTGAGAGAATCCTTGCAGCACTGGGCTTCGCTCGGAGGAAATGGAAAATCCTGGTGGAAGTTTCTGTGCTCATTACAACACTGTGGCACAGAATGACTTGTGACAACACAGCGACAAAAATCCCTGCTGAAATCTTCACCTCCTGCTCCCTCCACCCGGCAAACTCCGTTTCCAATTGTCACAGGTGCTTTTGGAGAATTCCTTGGTTTGGGTGGATTTCTGTGTTCCAGGAGGGCTAAAGGAACAATCAGCTCCTGCTTTGCTCTGGAGGAACAAAGTCCATTGCAATCAACCCTCGGTCACAAGACACAGGAAGAGCAGTGAACGCTGGGGTGAACAAGGAAAATTTGGATGTTAAAAATGCGGAGGGACTGCCAGGAAACACTTGGAGGATATCTGAAGGCAGCAGGGGAAATGAGATGGAAGCGAGGTCTAATTTAGGGATAAACAGTCCAATTTGCATTATCCTCATCCCCCTCCCTGCCTTCGCTTTGACCATTTTTAGATCCAGAACCTTTTTTTAGGCTCCCAGATATTCAGGATTGCTTTCATATTTACTCCAGCCATGCAGAGGTAAATGATCCTGTGGGATTTGCTGCCTGTCCAGACACCAGAGGTAAATGAAATCTGCACAACAGATACATACACAGCTCCACTGTTTCCAAATCCATGTCTAGGGACTTCCTCCAGCTGGGGGAAAGCTGGCTTTCTCCTGACATGTCAGATCTTCTCCCTGGACAAAATTCCCAAAGGCAGGGGAACTGCAAAACACACAGTTGAACACCAAAAATGGTTTTTCAAGATGCTCCTGCAGGTCAGGTTTTGCTAATCCCAATCACCTTGCACAAGTGGTGACAAAATTTTAGTAGGGCCTGTTGTGACATGGAGTGATGATTTTAAACTAAAAGAGGCCATATTTTGACTAGATATAAGGAAGAAATTTTTTACAGTGAGGGTGGTGGGGCCCTGGCACAGGTTGCCCAGAGAAGCTGTGGCTGCCCCTGGATCCCTGGAAGTGTCCAAGGCCAGGTTGGGAGGGGCTTGGATCAACCTGGGATAGAGGAAGGTGTCCCTGTTTACTGCAGGGAGGGTGGACTAGCTGACCATTAAATGTCCCTTCAAACCCAAACTCTCCCATGATTCTGAGTGCAAACCCCAGAGGACCACAAGAGAGGGAGTCTGTGTCTATAAATCAGACCCCAGCTCCATCCCCACCTTCTCACTGCATAAGGCAAAAGCAAAGACAGCACAGCCACCTGTGCAGGGGAGCGGCCCGAAGATGAAAGGCACAGCCTTCCCTCCCCTCCGCTACCTTCACGCTCTACAAGTCACTTATTTTTTGTTAATAGACACGACCACCTTCAGCAAGGAGACTGGAGAGAAGGTCATGGCTCCTTTCTGGGAACCAGATGATTTCAGTTTCATTTTCCTGAGCCTGAGAGAGGCTGTGAACTGAAATCTCTTCTCCTGAACATTTCAGTCGTGAGGCTCCCCTGCACCTTCCCTGCTGTGTCACAGAGAGGGTGTCCACACTGAACAGTATTTGGGAACATGGTGGGGATGGGGACCCAAACCTCTTTCATTAGGAAATCCCTCAGCAGCCTTTTGAGAGGGAATTTGTCCATTTGCAACCAAACTGTGAAGGATTTACAGTTTTCAGCCATTCCTTCTGGTGGCAGTAATTTCTACTGCAAAAGAAAGCAAAAAAAGACATGCACACCCCCAAAAAAAGTATTAAGCAGAAAAGCATTAAGAAGAAAACGAAACCCTTAGTTCTGTATCCCTCTTTCCCCTCCCCAACACATTTCAAGTGAATTATTTCTGATTGCTGCCCCTGCAGTGCCATGGGCAGAGTGAATGGAAGCAGCTGAGTCCGGCCAGCTCAGTGCAGGCAGGGCATGCAGGATTCCAGCTGGGAAGAACCACTGGGCCACTGATCCCTGATCACTCATCAGCAGGCCCTGAAAAGAGATGCGAGTCACTGCAAAGAGTCTCACTGGTTTGGGGGCAGGGGATGGGGCCAAATCAGTGTTTTCTCATAAATCTGGACAACGTGTATATCACTCTAATTGATGTCAAACTTTCAGCCTGACATGCTTTATAAACCCTGGGCAGCTTTGATCTCCTTGTCTTTGCCTATAAATGCAAGGATTACAAAAACATTCCAAAAAACGTCACCAAAAAATGTCTTTCACCGAGGTACTTTGCTCCAGCAGATAAGGCTAATAAGCAAAGAAACCCCAGGTATTAGGAAACGAGGCTTTTCGGGAACGTACTCCAGGGTGGAGAGAGCGGGGGGAGAAGCAGCTGAAGGATATTGATGCTTATGCTCCCCCTGTCATTATTTCAGGATATTGTTTATATCCCTGGGATGTGGATAAAGGTAGCTGTCACTTCTGGCACCGCTCTCCCCCCGGGAGATTACAGCGAACTGTGGCTGACACTGCCCAACGTTGCTCTGACTGACAGCCCCCCGTGGCATGGTTACTGTCAGAGCCCTCCCAGGGCTGGGGGTGCCCGGCTCTGGGAGCCATGGAAAAGGGAAGGGGGGTTTTCCATGAAGGAATGGGCTCCGCTCAGTTTCCAGCACATCCCCAGGCAGGAGGAGGCAGCTCCTTTCCAGGCAAAGCTCAACGGTGAGAGGAGAGTTGAGGGAAGGTGTTTTACCATCCCTTTCCTCTGTGCAAGACTCAAGTCCCAAATGTTGGATGTCTTAGTCCCCTGCTCCCAGGGGATGCTCAGGGATGGAGAGGGAAGGGGTCTTGCAACACCTCCACTGAGCAGGGAAAGGGGAGTCTTCACACGGGGAAAAGTGATGGGAGTGGAGAAGGGAGATGTGAAAGAGCAAGGGAGGCTGTGAGACTTAGCATGCCAAGTCAGGGCTCAGTTGTGGATTAAGACTAATAAATTTCTCCAGGTCAGTGTCTTTTAGTGATGTGGATGTCTATATTCCCTTTATATTCCCTTTATTCCCTCTATACCCTTGGACACGATACAGTTGGCTGAACAGAGGCACTGGGAAAGTCTGAAAGCACCTGAGATGTCAACAGGAGGCCAACTGGTGGCAGGAGCTCAGACTAAAATGCACTTAGAAGCCCCTGTGGCAACCAAATCCTGCCCCAGTGTTGATGGAGCCACCACAGCTCCTTGCTCCCCTGGGCAGCAGAGCCCCAGGCTTGGCCAGGTGGATGTGGACACCAAAATGTCTTAGATCTGCCTTCCCCAGTCTCCTTTCACAATGGGAACTCCTCTTCCCAACCTCGTGAATCTGGGAAGCATCTGAGCCGTCAGGAGGCTCCATGGAGTTACGGCATTATCTTTGAAGTCAGCTCTGGAGTTATCTCCTTGGTGCTGGGAAGGTCTCAGCTGGAGCACTGGGCCCCCCTCCAGGCTTGAGGGGAAAAAGGGGTCAGACTGGGGACAGCCCAAAAAAATGCCAAGAGAATGACTAAAGGAGCAGGAAAGTCAGATTAAGGAGGGAGCAGTGAAATTGGTTCGTCTGCAGAGGCACGTGAGGAGTGACATTCCTTCACGAGAGGTAAAAGAAGGGAGGGAAGGGACTTTTAATGGCAAGGACAGGGAAGCGTAGGGAGGAGAAACTGCCTGGGAAACTCAGCATTGCTCAGAACAGCCTTGGCAAGGGTAAGGAGGCAGATACTGACTCTGCCTTGGGGCAGGAGGATGGGGAAGACGCTCTCAAGGAGCCCCTTCACTCCTGGGGTTCTTTGATCCTTGGCTGGGGCTGTGGCAGCTGCCATGGGATGGGACTTGCCCCAGGTATCTTGGGACTTTTGGGATGGAGCAGGGAACAAGACCCATCTCTGGGGGCACCCACAGCAGTGTTTGGCTGCAGGGCCACCCCCTCTCTGCCTGCATCTGTCAAAGGAGCTGATTAAAACCTCTGAGGAAAGCAAAACCCAGGGGCTGGGACTGGTTTGGGATGGCGTTACTCGGGTCACACTGAGTGAACTCCAGGAGATTCCATCAATGACACAGGAGCAGGGATTTCCAGCCCTGGCAAACACAGCCCTGGCTGTGCCATTCCAGTCTTGGATATCTTTCTCCAGGACATTTTTCCGTTTCTCACTTTGTCGGCTTTTATTTGCACAAACAACCCCCCTACAAGGTAGATTTCTTTTCCATAAGGCTGGGGCATGCAACTAAACTGCCCACGAGGGGTTTTGATCACAATATGGGTTTCTAAAAAAAAAAAGGAATCAGGCATTTCTATGAATTAAATGACATTGTTAATTAACATGATTTAAGATGGCAGAACGTGTAGAGCGCACATTAACTCTCCTGCTTCGGGGTTGAAAGCAAGCTCCACTTTTTACAAGTCCAGATAAGTTCTGTTTGAGAAATGGGAATTTGGCTCCTAAATCAATTAGGCCTGCCAGCTCTACAAAGGGAAATTTATAACGGAGCACAGAATTAACCCTTGGACCTGGCAAACTGTCTGTCAGAGCTGCTGAGCTCTGCCTCTCGCCTCTTCCCCTGCTGAAGTCGCACGGCCCGAAGAGAGAAATTACTTTGCAGTAATGCTGTCAGAGACCAAAGCAAATCTGATGCTCCCAGACATGTGGAGGGCACAGGCCTTGACCTGGGACTGCAACCATCTGCAAACAAAGGATCCACCCCTCCAAGCGCGGGAGGAAGCCAAAGAGTGCAGCATCACTGGTTTTCCACAGAATGCCTCTTGGCTGGACCTCAGCTGGGCGTGCAAGGAGCCCTGGAAAAGTCCAGGGTTGTTCTAAGATCCACCAGCACTGTCCTGAACTCAGCTCCACACACATAACATCATTGAATGGTGTGGGTTGGAAAGGACTTAAAGCTCACCTTGCTCCACCCCCCTGCCATGGGCAGGGACACCTTTCACTATCCCAGGTTGCTCCAAGCCCCATGGACCAGCCTGGCCCACATCATCCATCTTCACGAAAGGTACAGTTGGGGCCCTTCAAGGAAGCACGCTGGACCACTTTGTCTGTCAGACATCATGACCACAAAGACTGATGAAGTTGGAGTTCATGCCTAAACAACCTTGTAAATATGCCTTTGAGTTTGTTTTGAAGGATTTGGTGATCTCTCTTTTACAACAAACAGGTCACTCAACAGAAATCGTGCGTGGCCAGGCAATCTGACCCCAAGCCTGACTTTGGTGCCACTTCTTAACCTGATCTAGTGGAAGGTGCCCCTGCTCATGGCAGGGGGATTGGAATGGATGATTTTTAGGGTCCCTTCCAACCCAGAGCCTTCTGTGATTCCATGATTCTTCACAACTGTGTATTGAAGACATGATCAGCTAAGGCCAGACATCCAGAGCCTGAGTCATCTACAGTGACTTTATCAGATTGATCCATTGCCCATGCCTTGGCATCAAGTGCCATTTTAGATGCCCTCAGCCTCCAGCTGCTCTCCAAGACCTGCACAGGCCTCCCACAGATCTGTTGTCCCATCTGCGTGACACCAGATAAATGTAAACATCGTGGGAAAAATTGTCTTGGAGTTGAAACTAGATGTTCTTTAATGTCCTGTCCATCCCATCCCAAACCATTCTGTGATTTATGATTCCAATCCAAACCGTTCTATTGTCCCTTTCCAGTCACTCCAGGCCCGAATCATTTGACGTCTTTCAGATCCTGCCTTAGTGTGACTCGGCTGTCCCTCAGAACGTGCCTGTCTCTCTTTGCTGACTACGAAGTGAGCTGGGGGTGATTAGCTCAGCTCTGGATGTTTACAGTGCATACAGCAACATCTGACCAGCAGACTCTCACCCTCAGGCCTTTGCTGTGTCTCTGTGTCCCTTCCAAAGCTGAGTTTTCACCAGAAAAAGGGGAAAAAAGAAAGCCGAAGAGGCCCTCCCACTCTGACTCTGCTTACATCGTCCTTACACTAAATGGAGAGGATTCTAATAGGATATTTAGAAGAGGTTAACTCTTCAGAAGCCTCCAGCCCTGCCCTACATCCTGGACGCCTGCCAGAGCAAAGCCAAGGATAACAAACCAGCTTTCGTTCAAGTATTCTGAGCCAATTAAAAAAGACAAATTAGTTTGTCCTTATCTCTCCCTCCTCCTCCCCCTTCCCACCCGAGAGACAAGAGGGGATTCGCGGAGGAATGTTTCTCCTCTGTGATGGCTCTGCCTCGCTGAACTCTTCAAGGTCTGTGATGGATGAAAGCTCTCTCTTCCATTATGCTTCCGACAGCCCGCTGGGTCCTAATGGGACGGGGGGCAGGGGCAGTGCCGGGGGGACCAGAGTGGCAAAGTGGGGGGAAAGCTTTACATGGAAAATGAGGGAGATGGAGCTAATGGACATCTCCTCTCCATCCAAGCTCAGCCTGAGGATCTCTGCAACCTTGCGAGCCCCAGTGCGAGATAAACAAGAACTGCTTTGTGCTATTTGCCCTTTTCTTCTGTGGTTCTTTATTCCCTGCATTTTTGGACATGCAATTGCTGCACTGTCCATGTGCTGCAAGCAGAAACTCTGGCATGACCTGAGTATGGCAGGAGTGGAAAAAAAATTGGCAAAGAAGGCTTTTGGGAAGAGCTATCTGGTTCAGCTCTGGGCTTTTTAAAGATATCCTGTGCTGGTTTGACCTCTGCCATGGCCTGAACTCATCTGCATGAAAAGCAGGGCAAAAACATCTGAGTGGCCGCAGCGAGTCAGAGCAGAGCCCTATCTGCTCACGGGCTCTTTCCCAGCCCTGGCCACTCGCAAATGTTTATGCAAAGGGTCTAAGAAGCAGCACAAGAGGAGTGATGCATCAGCAGGCTCAGCTGTGCTTGGCCACATGCTCCTTGCACCCAGAGGAGGTTCTTACAGGGCACCCCAAAAGACTGGGTGTCCCACCAGGAGTTTGTCTGGGTGAAGCAGCACCCCTGTGCTCTGCCCTGTGCAGATTTAGGGTGGCAGTAGCTGGCCGGAGCCAAAACTGTGCCAAGCACCATGTCAACGACAGAGACAATCAAGCTCCAGTGTCTGTGTTTGGCACTGTTTCATTTGTTAGCGGAGCTGTGTCCTGTGACGGAAAAGATCATCTCATCCCCAAGATTAGAAACACACTTGTTCTTGTAATTCGTGATAACACCGAGCTCTCTTCATCCCACTCTTGCACTGCCTCTGTTTCACAGCTGGGGAGAAGCATGGTGAGACACTCAAGGAGGAGAGTTTAAATCCCACCTCACTTCCCAGACCAACACTCTACCCAGCGGATAACTAAATCTGTCTCACTTGGGACACAGCACACACTCTGGACAACCTTCAGATACTCTGTCCCCACTCCATGGACCTTGGGATGAGGAAAGCCAAAACATCCAAGCAATTCTGGAGAACAAGACTCCTCGGTTTCCATCCAGTCTCAGTCTCCCAGAGTCCTCAGAGATTTTGCAACATCCTGCTTTTGCAATCTAAGAGGAACACTCCAGGATGACTTCACAGAAACGCTGTGTCCTTACAGAAGGAGCAGGAAGGACTTTTCTCCAATCCCCAAGAGTTGCATGCACTTGACTTTCTGCCAATATTGTCCAATAGTTGGGAATGTGGAAAACAACAGCAGGCTGGGATGTGTGGGGCCAACCAGAGGATGGGCTCCCGGAGACAGAAACAGAATGGCAGTCACAGGTCCATCAGAATGGAAGTCACAGGCCCACAGGGAGAAGATGATGTTCATTTGTGCTTTGATATTTCCATGTGATTTAGGCTGAAAGTTGGGTTTGAACGGCTGGGAAAGCAGCATGTAGTGATGTTCTCCCTTCTTCCTATTTAATCGTCCTGACCAGATGCTGCTGGCAGCTCCCAGGATACCAAAAAGGCCCAGATTTCCCACAGAACAAGCACCTCCCAGACAACAGAAGTGCAGGATTTCTCTTCTCACCCCACCCTTCACCCCACCCCTTGCATCTTCCCCACCAGCACCACTGCTCTGGGAGGAGATCATTGCAGGGAGGGTGGCTCCTGATCTGCGTCCTATCATCTGCCCTTGCACGGGCAAAACCCAGGCTGAGGAAAAAGGCTCCTGAATTCTCTAGGAAGTGGTAGAAACAGAGCTCCTGGAAGCAGGAGATGTGCACAACCGGGCAGTTCACACTGTAGAGAATCACAGAACCATTAAGGTTGGAAAAGCCCTCTAAGATTGAGTCCAACCATGAACCCAGCACTGCCAAGCCCAGCCCTAAACCATGTCTCCAAGCCACAATGTGAATCTTTTAAGGACCTGGTCTCTGAATAGAGTCTGCAGCAGCAGAGACTTTGCAGAGCCAGCACCAGCATGGCTGTCCCAGGGCAGAGCTGTGACTGTACCCCATGGGCAAAATGCCAGGAGGGTTTTCTAGGAACCACTTAAAGGACCTGTAGGGCTTGAGGTCAACGCTGCAGTGCTTTCACGCCAGTCCCAGGGACAGAGGGTGTAAGAGAGGCACAGGAGCAGCCCCTCAGAGGGGCTCTGGCCAGGCTATAAAAGGAGCTGGTCTCTCCTGAATTCCACAGGGAGGGAACGTGCTGTAATTGCACTGGTGCTGTCTCAATGGCACAAACCAGAACCTTCCAGTTCTGCAGCGATCAACAGCTGAAAAAACGCCGGGTGCCCTTGAGAGAGGGAGCGTGCAAATTAAAGTTTAGTCTGAAGCTTCACTCCTCTGCAAGCTCAGCCCCGGCCTTGGGAAGGGGGTGTGCATGTGGGCTGCTGGGAGAGAGAAACTGTGGGAGAAAAAGCAGGAAAGGGAGAGGCTGAGGGGGAGACACGAAAAGGAGAAAAGAAAGATTTAGGATAAACATATCTCAGCTGATAAGCAATCAGGGTCAAAACGGGAGGGGCTGGAAAACCTGCTCAGAATGAATGGAAAGGCTTTTTTTTGTCTTCAGCCACGCAATGAAAGGTATCAGGGCCTCTGTCTATGCAGGAGGCTGCAGCCCCTCCTGGCCATGCCGAGGGCTGTGTACACAGGGCACGAAATCCTTGGTGCCCCTCACCACTTCCACCTCATATGGATGGGACTGGTCTGACTTCCAAAAGATTTGTATCGCCACTGGTTCTGTGGGAGTTTGAGAGACTCAGCAAGAAGAGAACACAGTGTTTCCATTGGCATGTCAGTACAAAAACTCCTGGAAGCTGAGTGTTTGTCAGAATACCGTAATCTCCGGGGAACAAAGGTTTGTGAGGAAAAGGTGGATTTAGGAAAGAGATCCTGCATGCAGTAAGGTGGGATTGATGGGGACCAGCCACAAGGCAGCATAGCAGGAGCAGAAGGGAATCTGCATTGCAGATCAGAGGCTGAACATCAATCAGCTGGAGCAAAGGGCTTTTATTCCACCCTGAGATGCACAAACTGGTCCAAAACCTGCGATAGAGGAGCTCCAGCACAGGGTCCAGCCTGGGCACCACACGGAGCTACAGCAGGAAGTGGGGGAAATGCAGAAAACAGCAACAAGGATGAGGGGAAGAGTGAAAAACACAGACGAGGGGGAGCAGCTGAAGGACACGGAGTGTTCCGTCCCAGATAAGGCGTGGGGTAAATGTGATACGTCCCTCGTTTCCCTGCCTAGGGAGAGAAGGGAGAGGAAGAACAGTGTCTCCATCACCAGTGGTTTACAAGAACAGGCTGCACAAGGAGGAAAGGTTGTGGAGGTTTAATCCACTGTTTGGACTGACTGAGTTCTTCAAGGCCCCCTACCTGTCACAGTATCCTTCAGGCCTGTTCACTTTTTATCCCTCTGTTGTTGAAAATCTGCTCAAAATTCTTTCAAGTTGCTCTCTTGATGCTCACGCCTTGCAGCCTGTGGTCTAAATGGGGTTTTTAGACCCTGTTTAGCTGCTGGAGGCTCTCCCCAACAGAGAATCCTCCTCAGAATGGCAGGCAGAGCTCAGGAAAAAGCATTTTTCAAGCAACGCATTTGTTGAAAGTCCCTCCTGTAAATCTTGCCCGGTGAGAAAACTGAACATTGATAATGAAGCAGCTGGGGGTGAAATATGCCTTCAAAGAGAAAACCAATGAAACAGAAGAAGGAAGAACAGGAGAAGTATTACAGAAAGGACAAGTCCATTTTGAACAGGTGAAGTACTAAATCCAACAGCCTCCCTGTTTGCTTATGACCTGCACACCCAGAAGGATAAAGAGTGCAAAAACATCAGTAGAAAAGCACAAAAAATCATAGAGTCAGAGAATTATTCGGGTTGGAAAGCACCTCACATATCACCTAGTTCCAGCCCCCTGCCATGGGCAGGGACACCTTCCACTATCCCAGGGTGCTCCAAGCCCCCTCCAACCTGGCCTTGGACACTTCCAGGGATCCAGGGGCAGCCACAGCTTCTCTGGGCCCCCTGTGCCAGGGCCTCACCACCCTCACGGGGAAAAATCCTTTCCCAATATCCTATCTAACCCTGCCCGCTGGCAGTGGGAAGACATTCCCTGTGTCCTGTCCCTCCATCCCTTGTCCCAAGACCCTCTCCAGCTCTTCTGAAGCCCCTTTAGGCACTGGAAGGGGCTCTCAGGTCTCCCTGGACCCTTTTTTTCTCCAGGCTGGACACCACAAGCTCTCCCAGCCTGTCTTCATAAGCAGAAACATTTCCCGACCTACTCCAAGATTTACCAGTGGAAATTCTAGTTGGACTAGATGATCTTGAAGGTCTCTTCCAACCCTGATGGTTCTGTGATTCTCACTCTGGCTTCCCCATCACCTTGATTTGCTGAGCCATTGCCTTACCCCAACCAGAAGCTCTGGGATAGGAATAAAGGCTGTGCCCTCAAACTAGTAAGAAATCTCATAACACCCATAAACCAGTCAGCAAGGAGGTGTCAAATCTCCCTTTGCAGTCCTTCCAGAACTGCTGAAGCAAATCCAGCTGGAATCTCCATCCATCAGAGCTCATCCCATCTCATTTCAGCACTGTGAGTGTGATACTCAGATGCAGCTCCTGCCTGCAAACTCAGCAGCTGGCACCTGACTGAAGCATTGCTTCCAGAAATGCATCTGCTCTGAATTTAAAGGTATCCAGGGATGAAGAACCTGGGTTAGCCAGGTGACTAATTCCCCTCAGCAGCAACCGCAAGCCTGGGTGTTTCGGCTCTGCTTTGCAGCCATGGCAAGGCCATTTTTTGCTAGATTAAAGACACTTTTTTCATCAGGCATTTTTCTCCCCAGGCAGCTCTTCTCCAGTTACGTCTCCATCTCATTTTCTGATAAGCCAACCAGCCCAAGCTTTCTGAGCCTGTCATGCCAAGACTTCCTCTTCACCCTTCAGATAATCTCTGTAGCCCTTTTTCCATGCCCTTTCTCATTTTTCAGGATCTTCTCTAAAGCAGCAGTTTGGCTTTCCCAGTGTCTAACCACAAACGATCCCAGCATCCACTGAGAGCAGATCCCTCTGGTTTCAGCCATGTGGCCTGGTTAGAAACGACAGGAAAAGTCAGGGTGTTTTATAAAGGTAAAGAAATAAGGATGTTTTCATCTTTCCTTTCTACGTTCTCATATTTGGCCTCTTCTCCCAGGGAACCAGAGATAGGACAAGGGGAAACGGCCTCAAGCTATGCCAGGAGATGATGAGGTTGGTTATCAGGAAAAATTTCTTCACTGAAAGAGTGGTTAAGCACTGGAACAGGCTGTCCAGGGAAGTGGTGGAGTCACCATCCCTGGAAGTGTTAAAAAAATGAGCAGACGTGGCACTTCATGCCACGGTTCAGTGGGTGTGGTAGTGATGAGTGAAAGGCTGGACTTGACGACCTTGGAGGCCTTTTCCAACCTTAATTATTCTATGATTTGTTCCTTTCTGTTTACAGTGACAACTCATAATAAAAAATCACTGCAGAATCTGTATTTGGGGGAACTCGTCTGTCTGGGTGTGTGGGCGTGTCTTGTTTTTCACCTTCATTTTCTGAAAAGAGCAGGAAAGTTTCAGGACTGGAATCACTCCCTGGAGATTCTTGTCTTTCCCCCAGTCATGGAAACGGGGCCAGGAACACCCGTTGGCACCGATCCCCATCACCCACACCAACAACATCGAAGTCTTTGCCTCTGGCCTTTGCCCTTGGCCAACTGGCAGTTGAATTCCCCAAAAAGCAGCTGAGCTTCCAAAGGCCTGACTCCTACCTGGAAGACACAACCAAGCCCACAGCAGCACTGAGCCTGGACCGCAGGGATTTCTGAAAATCCCGAGAAAAGCTGGCTAATTAACAGAAGAACCAAAGCACAGCGCTGTTGGGTAGCGGGGAGAGGTGAAGGACAGGGAGGTGTTGTTCAGCTGGGGACTGCTGTGGGTGTTTTAGGGGAGCTTTCTTTACAGCCCCTCAATACTCCCACCCTGACCAGGTCCAGGGAAGACCAGGGCCACCTGGCTTAGGAGCAGAATCCCACTGAATGCTGGATGTGGCAGCCAGTGTTGGTTTGGAACAGCAAAAGTGAAAAGTCACCAGAGGCTAAGACGTGCTGGGCTCCAGGGGCAGAGCTTTGTCCCATCTTGTTCTACAGCCAAAACAAAACCCGTGGAGTGCACAGAGGTGAGTGTCCCGCCTCTCCTCCAGGAATGCCATGGAGAAATACAAAATGAGGGCAAGCACAGAGCAACGCTTCCCCAACACCCTCTTCCAGCCTTCAGCGCGTTTCTGCCGCGTGACATCCTGAGCTGGATAAGCTGATCTCACGTTTAATCGCCCTCGATGGAACATTTTTCCTCCACCCAACTGTCCAGTTGCTTTCCTGAACCCACATGAACCTCCAGCTTGGCCTAGAGTTGATCCCATGCCCCGGTGTCAGGAGGCCAAGCTTCTTGCAGACATTTGAGGACGCAGTGGGGGCCAGAGGAGCCCTATCAGCCTTACCCACCGCTGAACTCCCGCTGACTCTGACAGGAGCCGGCCAGACTCCCCGGGATGCTGAGCACAGGCCACATCCCAAACAAACAGGAGGGAAAAGGCAGAAATCGGCCTGTGTGAAAAATGAGAGGGGGAAATAAGGGGCGAAGTGAGAAGGGAAACGGCTGATTCATTATGCGCTTGTTTTGCTTTTGTCTTCTCCATGGAGGAAGAGGATGGAGCGCCGTCGAAGACAGAGACAGAAGGATGTTTCCTGGCCCGGCCTGGGAGAGGATCAGATAATGGGCAGATAACAATAGAAATGATGACTGAGACGAAACCACGGCCACTTGCTGTGCAGAGAGAGCAGCTGGCCCACCCCGGGCAGGGAAGGCTCAAGAGGAAGAGGCGAGAGCAAAACAGCTTCAGTGCACGAGATGGCTGGTCCAGGTAGGATCTCTGCCAGATGAGATCCTCCAGGGCTCCTTCGCCCCATTGCATGAGCCTTTCCACGCATTTATTTGTGGCCTGAGGACACAGCAGCCCCTCAGACGTGGCTGGGGATGGGCAGTAACCATTTACCACCACTCTGCCCACCACAGTTTGTGTTTCTACTCTTGCCTTCCCTTCAACGGCACTTCAGCGCTGCCACCCAAGTGCTCCATTTGAACTCTGCTGAGTCCCCATCGTGTGGGATTCTCACTAATCTGATGGGTGCAGAGGAGAAGGAGCAGCAAGTGAAGGAGCAGGAAATGAAATTAGCTCTGGAGGTCTTCTCAGAAAGGCCTGTTTTAGTTTCTCCACTGCAAGGAAAACATGGTGTGCTCGTCACTCATCTCCAGGGCTCAGCATGCAAACACACTCACCCAGGGTATGCAAACACAGATGCAAAAGTGCTGGCAGGCAAATGCCAAAGCCCCAGGCTGAAGCCTTTTGGGGATGGATGAAAAGTCCAGTTGTTCCCCCAGCATTGCCAGGGCCACCACTAAGCCACATCCCCAAGTGTCACATCCATGGGGCTTTTAAATCCCTCAAGGAGTGTGACTCCAGCACTGTCCTGGGCGGCACATGTAGGTCCCACTCACCCTCTCCTCTGTCGTGTGTGAGAACTCCATCACACCCTGGGCGGTGGCACAGAGGATGAAGCTCACATGTGTGCACAGAATTTTCCTGGGGCTGTTATTTGCAGTTCACTGTAAATTCCTCTGGTCTCAAGGATACACCTTGAAGAGATGCAAATGGGTCCTGAGTAGCTTTTTGGAGCTCCACAGAAAAGCCTGAAACCTCACTGTTGCTATTAAACAGGTGTTCAGGGGTCTACAGCAAGACATGTGATTGCTTATTCTTCCATATCAAACAAACCTGCTGAGCTGACCAGAGCTACCATGCTGCTGGGGCGATGGATTTGCAGCAGACACCTGTCTAGAGCCACAAAATACAGCCCCTCACCCGTGGTTCCCCACCCAGCATTTGAACCCAAAGCCCAAATCAGTGTTATCCTCTGCTGTGAACTGTGCACCCGTGAAACAGCAAAGGAGGAGTCAAACCAGGTCATTATTAATGACACAGTGGTGAAGAGGAGGTTCTAGGGAGACCTTTAAGGAGGTTTATAAGAAGAAGAAAGACGGACTTTTTCTATGGGCAGATAGTGATGGGCCAAGTGATGGGTTTTATTCTGAGAGAAGACAGGTTTAGATAAGAAGTTAGGAAGAAATTCCTGACTCAGAGAGTGGTGAAGCACTGGAAGAGGTTTCCCAGAGAAGCTGTGGCTGCCCCATCCCTGGCAGTGTTCAAGACCAGGGTGGAAATAGATGATCTTTGAGGTCCCTTCCAACCCAAATGATTCTATGATTTTATGATTCTAATTCATGTATGGCTTCTACAAGCGGCTCTATGCACTTTATGAGAGGGTATCCTGACAGCAGCATCTTTACCAGGCCACTGGGCTTGAGTGAAGCCAAATACAAAATTAATAACTTCATTAAAACAAGACGACACCTAAAAACATCTTGTGGTCCTACCTTCACACATGGAATCAGGAGCAAGGGATAAACACGAAATCCCACCAAGGAAGGAGCAGAGAGGTCCCAGTGGGGTCCATCCCCTTCACCCCAGAGACTGCTCCAAGAGGGAGTCACAGTGGGCTTGAAAATATGACTTTGGTGCTGCTGACTTTGGCCAAAGCATGGCTGCCGCGTGGGCTGGGGGAGCTGAGTGAAACCAGGCCATGGTAGTCACAGATGATGCTTGGAGATGGTTCCAGACGTTCTGTGCCCTGCCTTGACAACCTCATCACTGCTTTTTCCACTGCTGAATAAGCCAAATCTGACATATAAATTGATCCTACCTGGCCATAAGCCTTGTGTTGCTGCAGTAACAGAAATCCAATGTGCTACTCCCTTCCTGTGCAACAGCTGAAGTGACTCTGTCCCTGTTGCTGTCACGGAGCTGGGTCCTGAGGGTTGAAACTTAAAATATTCTGAGGTGGAAGGGACCCACAAGGATCATCAGGAAGCAAAGCCTATGAGGCCACATCATTATCTTATTACTTCATGCATGAGGATTCATTTATCCTTCCCATTCAACCACAGATTTTTTTTTGAGTCATTTTAAGGATGCTCAGTTGCTGCCAGGATTTTGAAAATAGATGTTTAGAGATGCAAAAAATCTGGGGGGAAAAGGACCCTGAGTGTATCAGCCAGTGAAAAGCTGCCCAGGAAAACGCTCCTAGGGATGATCCACACTACAGGACAAGTCAGGGCTCACCCTGCCAACAGCAGCTGGGCCAGTCCTGCTGCAGAAAGACAGGTCTGAACCTTCTGGGACTTGCAGAAAGAACCGGAGAGGACATCTATCCTGATGAATCAACACTCCGATTAAAAATGTTGTCTGGATGGGAGGAGCAGAAATTATGCTCATTAAATTGCTGGTTGAAAAAAAAAGTCCGCTCAATTTGGGCTGGTAGCCCCCCTCCACCACCCAGCCAGCCCTCCCTCCTTGCTCCGTGCAGGAGAAGGGCTCCTATCTCCTGAGAATCCCGATAAACCCTCCTCTCGCACCCTCCCCTTCCCCCCCCCACCCCGAAATAAAAGTGAGCTGTCTTAGTGCTAGGATGCAGAAACCACTTCCAAGCCAGCATTACATCAACATTGCAGCTGATAAAGGGATGCACAATGGAGTGTTAGACTAATAGAAAAACACAGCTCAGATAAGGCAGGCTCCTGATAGCCTGGGCTGATGTAAAATGCCATTGTCTCCCTTTCTGTCAGCTGAGTCACTGGAGCGATAGGGAATTCCAGTGGCAACGGGCAAGGCAGGGGTCAGAAACCACAAACCCTGGGCAAGGCAAATCCCCTGGTGTGGGCACCGCTGGGCAGAGGGAGCTGGGGTGGGAGGACGTGGCTGGGGGTGAAGCTGGTGGCAAATTCCCTGTGGCTGAAGGGATAGGGAGGAGGATGAAGGATGGAAAGGGTCCAGCCTGCAGGAGTGTGCCAGGCTCTGTGTGCAACAGAGATCCCTCAGCACCACCACTCCTGGCATGGGACCCACCTCTTTCCATGGCTTTTCCTTGCTGTTTCACCTCCCTCCCACTGCCTCACCCATCTCCTGTGTTTTCTCCGGGTGCTCTGAAGTCAGGGAGAGTGGGAAATCAGCTGCAGAATGCAGGGGAGGGGATGCTGGTGGCACTGCAGTCTCCCAAGTTCTTTTGGGTCAAGAACATCCCTTCCATGGGACTTGAGCAGGCGCAAGAGGAGCCAGTTCTTGTCTCCAGCTGCTGTCCCACACTAGCCTGAAAGATAAAGTGGGAGAGGCACGGAGAAGGACACCCTGCCCGCACCCAGCCGGTGCCAGGGGCCAGAGGATGTCTGTCTCCATCCCTCCTGTGAACGGGAACTCCCAGAGCCCGCCGAGGGCTGCGATAGTGCCCTGCCTGACGGGTGAGGGTGTTTTTCCCTCTGTGGGCTCCTCTCTCGTTTTCCTGTGCTGCCCTTTGATCTCCTCTCACACGGCCCCGGCGCGAGGCTGCCCCAGAGGAGGAACTCCAGATTACGTGACGGGGTTATGTCATTTTTCCAGCGGACGTGCTGGCCTGGCTCGCAGTGCAGAGGGCTTTTTTTAGCGCCGACGCTGCACTCGTTGGGAAGGCAGGTCCTAGAGAAAGCCTGGAGTGGGGATGCTGCAAATCCTTGTGTCGCAGGGAAAATGCAGGACCCAGGATAGGCTCAGGAACCAGCTCAGGTCTTTCTCTCCGTGTTTGTTCATCCCTCTGTGGGAATATGTGGGGTTCGGAGCCTGCCACAAGGCAGTGGGTGCAAGATCAGCCCAGCTGGAAACTCAGTGTAAAAGCAGAAAATGGGTTTTATGCTGGGAAATGGGTGATGCTGTTACCCAAATCCTCAGAGGTGCAGCAGATCTCTGAGGACATTGCACGTTACAGGGGTAGAGAGCACAAAACTCCACAGATAGAGAATCAAATCTGGCTGAAAAGCTTCACAGATTGCCCTTCTGTTTCATCAGAAGTGAAGACTTACAACTAAAAATAAAAATAAAAATAAAAATAAAAATAAAAATAAAAACAAAACAAAAAAAAATTATCAAATAGAAAAAAACTAAGGTTTATAACACTATTTCAAATACCTGCCCAGATCTGNAAAAATAAAAACAAAAACAAAAATAAAAATAAAAATAAAGTATTTTTTCTACAGTCTTTTTACATGTTTTTCTGCTGAAAAAACTTCTGAGTATGACCTTTCTCCCAAACTAGAGGACTTTCTTACCCATCTGGTCAACCTGGGGACCATTTCCTCGTTATCCAAAGATAGAAGCAAACCCCAAAATGTTGAAGAGTGCAAAAAAAGGGGATGGAGGTCTGTGTTTGTGACGAAGCCAAGATGCCCAGGGAACGCTGCTGAAGGTGGAAGATTGTGTAGGAGACCCTGCCACATAAGAAGCTCTGACTCTTGCAGCTCCATCCTTCCTCTACTCTCTTTGTTTCAATAAACTGATGCTGACCAAAAACGCCTCGTGACAATCCCACTCAAACTCTCGTGAGTGTGGAAGGACCCAGTCTGGATCTGGTTTCCAACACCAGCTCCATGGCTGGAGTGAAATTTCTTGTCGCAGTGCCTGGCTTTAGTGCTGAGGTGCACAAGGAAGGAGAGAAGGTCCTCTCTGTCTGGATAAAGGGAGGGATGAAGGCTCAAACCCCCCATGCTCACCAGGACTTCTGGGGGTACAGCTTGGGTTGCACTGGTTTGTAGAGGTCTCTGAATCACAGAATCATGGAATAGTTTGGGTTGGAAGAGACCTTAAAAATCATCTAATTCCAACCCCCTGACGTGGACAGGGACGCCTTCCACTACAGCAGATTGCTCCAAGCCCCATCCAACCTGGCCTTGAGTCAATCAGTATTTCAGAGGCTGACCTCTGTTCCCTCAAAACTCAATATCCTGTTGGAAACCCCCATTCCTGGAGGGAATTCCCTGAGGTAGACATGGGCCACACTCTGCACACATGGGCATGGATCAGGGATTGCATCCTGCCTGCACTGATCACCTCTGGGACAGAGCAGGAGGAGAGGCCTGGCTTTGTATGGAAACTCCAGGGAGATGCTCACAGGAGAAATTCATTGTCTGGAACACCAATGAACACCTCTGTTCCCATGGGAAATCTTTAATGACCACAGGTTGTGAAATCACCATTCCACACCATGAAATGCATCAACCCGTCAGGAAAGAAAGACTCCTTGGAACAGGCAATCTCTTCCAGAAGAATCCATGATCCCTTTGACTCAAGACTGCTTGAAGAAGGGCTCTGCAGTGCTCAAGTGCAGCCCACAAGAGGAAGGTGATCAAAGATGCTCAAGGATTAAAAATCCAGTTTACACAACCTCAGTGCTGATTCATTTCCCTCCCCTGACCTCGCTGGTTCTTCGATCTGGCTCTGAAAGGTGGAAGTTGTGTTAACAGGAGAAGTGGTTGGGGATGGGGAAAGAGGCTACAGAAACTCAGGGAGAAGGAATGTGTGGGGTTAGATTTGGGATTTCAAGGAACAGAACAGCCTGGATCTGGTCTCAGATTCCTGCAGAAGGTCGGTGCTGTTTTTTTCATGGAATCATAGAAGCAGTAATGTTTGGGAAAGACCTGAAAGATTATCGGGTCCCACCTTCCATTTTGGAAATGCTTTGGTGGGAATAGTTATGTAACACAAGTCTCCAGACCACATCCTCAAAGACCTTCTGAAGCCAATGGGAATTCCTTATTGATGTGGCTGTGGGGATCCTGGGGTCTTCATGAAACACCCTTTACCTGCCACAGTACAGAACCCCTGGGGAGGTCCTTTAACTGCAGGCAAACGTACAGTGTTTCTCCTGCTGGGTTTCCCATCCCAAAATATTGGGATGAGATTCAACTGAAAGTTCCAGGAACCTAAATTTATGGTTTAAGATGGTTTTTCTCACTGAAGATGCACCAGAGCAGCCAAGATGCCCTCATGGGGCTGGAAGGCAAAAGGAACACAGGTGACCCATGCTTTGCTGCCCAGCAACTGGAGATTGAGTGGAATATGGACTCAATGATCCCTGCGGGTCTCTTCCAACACAGGATTCCATGATTCTATGATATCCCAAGGCTGGGACGTGTTGGGAGAGGAGCTATGAGGATAAACCCCGGGGAGTGCAGCTGGGCTGCTGCAGAGAGTTTAGATCCAGAGAGACAGGATCCCACCCTTATGGGATCCTCACCCTTTTTCAGGAGAGACAGAGACCTCTGAGTTTCTGCCGGGGAAGAAAAATACAGTCTGGCACTGAACCCTTGAAAGGTTTCCGGCCCCGGGATTAGATGACCTCAGTATGCCTTTTCCATATCTGCTACCACAGATATAAAGCTTGCTTGAGTCTGCTGGGAATTCTTGGACAGAACTACTCTTTTTTTTCTGGTTTTTGTTTTTTTGTTTTTTGTTTTTTTTTTTTTTAAATAGAGAAAACCTATTTGTTTAGCTGTTGTTATTATTATTGTTTTTGTTACACTTTTATATGGAAATGTACTCATTGTAGTGAATCCTGTAAAAATTATCAGTGCTAAATGGAATTTCTGCTCAGAATTATCACATTTCTCACCCAATAGCTTTGAAGACATTTACAGTCCCAATCAGGCATTTAATCCTCCATTTCTCAGTACGGGATCAGTTTTGACTCTCTGGACATCTCATTTTGCTCTTTCTCCATGACAATCCAGACTTAGGCCCAAGGCTTGTGGCTTGTTGCTTATAATCAAATGTTAAATTATCTTGTTTCCCTTCTCCAAACCCCTTGTAGGTTGGTGGTCCTGGCGTCCCATGCACCACCACGTCCTCTGAAGGAGATATGGGAGGGGAGGCCAGTTGTGGTTTGGAATAAAATCTGGTGTGATCCCAACTTCTCTCCTCAAGGATTAAAAAGGATTCAGACATGAATCCATTTTCTACAGAGGAAAGGTGGTGTTGCTTGCAGGTGGTACCTTTCTGTGACCTCTGCCTGCTCAGGTGTGAGTACAGGTCTGTTGTCATGCTCTGTAATGCCAGAAGGCTTCCATAATATTTATTATGAAATCTGGAATTGGATTCTGTATGGAAAACAGGCTGGCTTAAAAAGGTGTCTTTGTTTTGGAAGCGATCAGGTTTGCATGCCTTGAAAACATCTTGTTTTCATCAGCACCAAACACATTCATGGAACTGTGGAATCACGGAATAGTTTGGGCTGGAAAGGATCTTAAAGATCACCCCATTCCACCCCCTGCTACGGGCAGGGACACCTTCCACTATCCCAGGTTGCTCCAAGCCCTGTATAACCTGGCCTTGGACAATTCCAGGGATCCAGGGGCAGCCACAGCTTCTCTGGGCACCCTGTGCCAGGGCCTCACCACATTCATCATAAAAAAAATTTATTTCTTATATGTAACATAAATCAACCCTCTTTTAGTTCAAAACCATTAACCCCTGTCCTACCTCCCGCCCTGAGATTGTAAAATTGTAAACTGTAAAGTGGTCTGGAGTCCAGCCTTCCCAAAGCCATTATTGAATATCTTGGCCCATTTCAAGAAACTGATTTTCCTGAAGGACACACCTCCCAGTCTGATCATTGCCACCACCAACCTCCCGAGAGCAGCTGTGGGGTTAGGAGAGACATCAGCAACCAGAAATCTACATTTTGCCCCCAAATTGGGGCATGGAGAAATCCTGCCTGTAGCAATCACAGCCACTAAAAACATACCTGTGTGCAAGCAGCTTTGCAAGGATGCCAATGTCCTGTCTGAACACCAGCAAGTTGAAAGGTCCAGGTTGTTTTGGTTTGTTCCGCTTTTCAGGGAAGGGAAAGGAGTTTCGTTTTCAATCTGTGTCTTTATGACTACGTTTGGAGTTGTCAAGACAACCTGTGGCTTGAATCGATTTGCAACTGAGGGAAAAGGAAATCTTGCACCCAAAGAAATTCTGAATCAGGTGTGTTCATTTTATAAATGTATTTTGAAGAAAAGCAGCCACTCTCAGAGAGTGTCTTTCCAGGGGAGCAGAAGGGTTTATATGCTCTTGGGAACTATTACTGTTGAATTCCCCTTTTTGTCCCAAAAACTCCATCCCCACCACAGAAACACCCAGACAGGAGACAGGATGGGACAACCACAGCATCACTTTGGGTTGTTCCATCACCCTAACGGGAATATCATCCTCCCCCTCCCATGTTGCCCATGGGAAAGGGTCCCAGAGCTGGAGGTCCTGGCATGGAAGGAGACCAGGGCAAGCACACAAAAGGAGGAGGGATGAGGCTGGAAAGGGCAAAAGGAGGGGGGACAAGGATGAAAAGGGCAAGGGGAGAGGTGAGTTGTATCGATTGGTGTGTGAAAGGCTTCCCGGGAGCCCCGTTGCTGAGAGACAGCCCTGGGAGATGCAAGGCTGGAATTAATAACTGCTCCACTGGGGCCCTGTTTGCTCTCCTTGCCCAGAGCCGGAGGACTTTGGTCGCAGCTTATCGCCCCGCCGAAAGCCCCAGGAATGCAGTCACAGGCAAATGTGCTCGTTCACACGACATCTATTAATCAAACGGCTCCCCCACCCTTTAACCCTTCGCAGCTCAGGGAGGGGGAGGAGGGGAGCGCGGCTCTGCTTTGTCTAAAATCAGGGTCCCAGGAGCCTCTTCAGAGCAACCAGAGATAGGGGTGAGTCACTCCAGCTAAGATACCGTCCCCTTACTCTGCATCCAGGGATTTCTGGAATTCTTATGGAATTTGTTTTGGTACCTGCACCTGAAGGCATCCTATTCCAGTAGGGGCCAAGCACCAAACCATCCTAAAATGCCTTGAAAGACCCAAATATTGGCACCGAAAAACTATCACAGACTTTTCTTCCTCTTCACTCTGTTTCCCATTTCAGGTGCTGTTTGCGCTCACACCACGGCGGTTGTGCTGCAGCTGCCCTGAGCTGTGGTTCCTCCACAGCTGGACACATCTGTAATGGGGTTTTCTCTGCTCTGAACAGCACAGAGCCCATCAGACACACCGTGGGGACACAAAACACCACAGGCAAATGTCTCTGCTGCTGCTTACAGCTGGTAGGATTTACCCCAACTTCCCAGAATCAACAGAATCATAGAATATCCTGAGCTGGAACTTGGCGTCTCCATGGCAACACCGACCACCCTAGAATTATAGAATCATGGAATCATTAAGGTTGGAGAAGATCTCTGAGATTATCGAGTCCAACCATTAACCCAGCAAGGCCTCTAAACCATGTCCTTAAGTTCCATGTCCCTCTTGCCTCGCTGCTGGGTGTTTTAGGCTCTGAAATGTGCCAAGAAGTGCCTTCCTGCCTTCAGACACGAGGCTGAGGAAGATTTTCAGGCTCTTGGCCTGGAAGCAGTAGTTTAGCCAGTTAAATTAACCAGAGAGGCTCTGTAGGCCCTCCAGGGTGAGGGAAAAGGCAGTGGCACCTCCTGAAGACAATTTAGCGCACCAGAATTAGGCTCCTGCTCTGTAACACCCCCTGGAAAACATCCCACTGAATTTAGTGTTTTAAACCGGCCAGGATGGACCCTGCTGCATTGGTTACCCTGAGATGTCACCTCATCCTTCTGCACCCTGAAGTCCACAGGCTGGATGAACAAGTCAATCAAAAATACCCTCCAGGAAGGTACCAGGGATGCTCCAGTGCTGTAAGACACACGTGAGCCTGGGAAATGCCAGCTGGACATTAGGACAATCCTGCAGAGGATTGAGGCTCTGGAATGGCCTCCCAGGAGGAGCAGCTGGGACAAGAATCCCACCCATCCTACACACGGACTCTGAGCAGCCTCTGGTGTGGCGACCCAGAGTAGAGGCTGATGCTGCTCCTCCCTGTCCGCTGTCCCCTGTTCCTGGACAAACAGTGCCCAGTGATAAGGTGACCATTTGTGAAAGGGGTGGGGACTCAGCAGCCTCAACAAGCGTGGTCAGCTCCCCATCACCTCGTTTTCCACCCTGGTCAGCATCTCCTCGCCCAGTGCCACCCCAGGAGCCCTGCTGGGTGACAGGGTGAGGCTCTGGCTTTAGCCCCAGGCCAGACCAGGCTGGAGGATGGGGTGGGTGGCTTTTAGCCTTCCCACACCAGGAAGGAAGGATGGATTTTTGTGCATCCTGTCCTGAGAAGTTTTTAGCCCTGGGTCCCGTCTTGTTGGCCTCGTGTCAAGAAGGAGGAGCATGAGCTGAAGGATTTTGAAGGAAGGCAGAAGGCACCACGCCAGAGGTGGGATTTGGGGCATTTTTACCTGCATTTGGGTTCTTTGCCTAATTAATGAAATCTCACAAGGCAAAGGTGCCAGGCTCACAAGCCCCCTTCTTGTCAGAGCAGGTTTCACCTGTTCATGACAGTGAGAAAAAAAGGACATTAGCTGGCATTTTTAGGCATGCAAAATTTGGGGGTTTTTCTAGCTGTCAGAGAACCAAGAGCATCTTTTGGGATTGAACCAGTTCATTTCTGAAGCATCACCACACTCCAGTCTCTGTTTTGAGCCTTCAACATTTTCCCCTCCAGCCCCAACGGTGCCTAAAATCCTGGATTCCTTTTGGATTAAATCCATCCAAAAGATGCACTACAGCTTCCCATGGGTCTGTTTCCTATGGGACCAGAGCAAACCCCTTCTGAACCACCTGCAGTGGGGACATCATGTGCTCAAGGCCAATATTTCGGCTTCTTTGTCCTACTCCTACACGGCCACCTCCCCTCTTGCTTTTCCACAACTCACTGAGTAGGACTTGCCACGTAGCAAAGGGACCCCGCATGAAAAGACAAACACAGATCAGGACCAACTAGATTACAGCATCCCATTCCTTATTCCTGATGGCTTAATGAGCAGAGAAAAAGAAATATAAGCAAGAAAAATAAAAGTATTATGAGTTCTGCAGTTCAAACAACCTCCAGCAAACCAGGTATTGGGAGGGAAGGAGAAAAAAAAAAAAAAGAGCTCACAAAGCAATTTGACACTTCTACCTGTAAGCAATTATTCATCCAAACTCTAATGATAAGGACATGACACTCTCTATGCAGATTAGGACCTCATAGGAGAAGAAAACCCTTCTTGCTTCCCCTCTTCCCATACTGTTTCCAAAGAGTTAACAGCAAAGCAGGTCTGCAATTACCCGGGAATAATGGGGTGTGATTGGGGCACTAAAGAGCTGGAATTGATTTTTTTTTTTTTTTTCTTCCAGGCTTTCAGCTCTAGAAGCCCCTCCCTGACTTCCTGGTAACTCATGACCAGCAGGGTCAATAGAGCAGAAATCCTTCTAAAGGGCCAATCTGTATTTGAATTATTTAAACAATGTCGTACAGCCAAGTTAAATGGGGCTTATCAAGCGTTACACCTCTCCAGGCACAATTGGAGACAGAAGGATATTAACTGCTGAACACTCCACGGATGGCCTGGAGAGAGCTGAAAAAAAGGGGGAGAAAAAAGGAAAAAAATAGGGGGATCAAGGCAGGCTGGTTTGGACAAGGGGAGAAGAAGGTGTCAGCCCAGAGATGGTCTTTTCCCCCATTTGGAGACTCTCCATGCTGATCCTGGAGACTGGCTTTACCATCCTAATAAAACCACGA
>VZTI01005531.1:703502-721192 GCA_013397865.1 Struthidea cinerea
TTGTTATTATTATTATTATTATTCTCCTTCAAATTTGGGACCCAGACAACAAACTTTCATCCGTTGAGAGAGGTTAAGGACCTTGCCAAGTAGCCCCAAAAGGTGGCCGAGAGTATTTTTTTCCATAAAATTCATAGAGTTGCCTTAGGTTTGGGAGCTGAGAATTCATCCAGGAAAACAGCTCTTGATTTTCTTATGAATGTGGAAGCAAACAAGAATCCACCTGGGACTTCCTGGACATTTATCCTGCTTTACCCCAAAACTTTCCTGGTATTTCAGGTGACCGGATGTCCATCAGGAAGCTCAGGGGGTCCCAGGTGGGACACAGGGAGGGTAAACAGTTCACAGGTAATTCATGCCCTGACATTTTCACATGACTTATTTGACCTGGAGAGAAAACAAATGTGTTTGCAAGCAAGAAACAAACTGCAAACAGAGCCCAAGGGAGCCTAAATTCACTGGATGATGTATGGCTGGCTGAGAAATAATTCACCCACATACAGCTCTGCAGTAAGGATGGAGAGGGAAAGGATTTGTAAGGATTCATGGATCAAAAATGTATAAATATTGTTTAACTGAGCCACAAAGGTTCCAGCAGAAAGCCTTGAGCTTAAAGCAAATGAGAAAAGAGGGGGAAAAAAAGATTAATAACACTGGCTTAAGGACACACATCCTTCACTTACGCAGCTACCGTGCTGCCTCTGAGATAATTAACCCTATTAATTAATGGGGATTCAGGTATCAACCCTCTGAGAGCTGATCTTTGTGGGGGCAGGGGATTTTGCCCACTCTGATCTGAGCTGCCATGCCCAGGCTGGACCTTCAGCTGGAACGTGCAGCCAGAGCTGGCCAGGAAAACCCAGAGGGAAACATTTCCTGCTGTGAAAGGCTCTCCCATCCAAACTGGAACATTTCAGGAGACGTTGCTGATTTCACTGAGGTTATGTTTTTTTTTTTTAAAGAAAAATAATGAGGGGAAGGAGAGGAAAGTTTTCCTGACTCTGTTCCATCCTTTTTATCAGAAGTTAGGACTATAAGAAGGTGCCTCGCGGCTCAAATCCAGCCCGGTGCTATCTCAGTATTTGACATTATTTGTCATTTGGGGAAGAATTTCAAAATGTTTAGATTTCGTTATGGTTCAAAATGAAGCCCCAAACTCAACCCTTCCTCCCCCTCCTCGCCCAGCGGCGTTTGCCACCCATCCCCAGCCACGTTTTTAGGGACTGCAAATCCCAAAAATGGGTTTTCTGGGGACAGTATCCGAAACACAACCAGGCATTGGGTTTGCTCACTCGGATCCAGCCCCAGGCAGCCTCTGCCTCCCCTCCATGGGGGAGTCCTGTCCCTGCCAGCCCTGGACGTCACATCTCCGGCAGGTTCTGCCACCTCGGACGTCTTGGTGAAGGTCACTGTGGCCAGCAGCCCCTGCTTTCGCACGCTGCCTTCGCCGGGCGATGCCGGGAGGGGATGGGACGGTCACAATATTGGGAAAGCTCAGCCCAAGCAAGCTCAGGGTTTATAAACTCCTGGCCTACCCCGCAGGCTGCAAGGTCGCCCCTTATCTGAGTTTGCAGAGGGTTTGCAAAGTGCTGGCGGCCCTCCAAATATGTTTGGGAGTTTTTCACTCGAACCTAAGGCTGCCGGACTCCCACATTTGACATTTTCCAAGTGCCGCGGAACGGCGAGGGAACAATGTGTGGTTATGGCAGCCGGCTGGGATCGGGAGAGCCGCCGGCTGAGGCTTTCCAAGAGCCGGAGCAAGTGTGAAGGCTCGGCAGCCCTGCAGGAGCCACCTTCATCAGGGATGCTGCGGGGTGGAGGGGGTGTCGGGCAGAGCCAGATCTCACCCTTTGGAAGCCTTTAAATTGCAGCCCAAGGATGGAATAATAAAGTTTTACAAAGGGGGGAAGGTTGGGATAACCTGGTTGCCTCTGCTTTGCCTGTGCAGTTCTGGTGCAAGACTCTGCAAGACAGCCCATGGGGTGTGGGATGAGGCCCCCATTTCACAAAGAAATGAGACAAAAAGTAGCCACAAATTGGTAAAAAGGAGCTTGTGGACTCGAACCAGGGTTTCTCCAGCTCTGCGTTAACCCCTGCATTGACTCCTCTTCCCTTTCTTGCCTTAATTAATCCATCACTAGCAAGGGCTCGCCATAATTAAAGAGCTGGGTTTATTAACAGGTATTCTCAATATTGTACCATAAATGAGCCGAGGTGCCCTAATTCTCAGCTGGGAATATTTCCATTGTTTGGGGGGGATAAAGGGAAGAGAGGAAAACCACGCTGAAGACAGATAAAAAAACCACACTCACTCGTTGTTTTATTTCCCCTTTTTCTTCCTTTTATCTCATTGGAAAACTGAGAGTGCAGGACAGGGAGTAAAAAAAAACAAAAGAAAGAGGAAGGAAAACCAAAAAACAAAAGTGCTGTTTTTCTTTCTTTCTCAAGAAAACAAGTCCAGAACATTTCTTCCAAAACAGTTTTCCACCCAACAGCCGCCTGCACTTAAAAATAATTTTTTTTGAGAGGGGGAATGAAAGGAGAGGAATGGCTGGGGAGAAACGGGATGTGCTTAAATCCAAACTGCACTGGAAGTGCAAAGGGGGTTATTAGTCAGATAGGGAGGATTATTTTACATCTTGACCACCTCCACAACCACGCGTGCAAGTGCCTGCATGAAATGTTGCCTTAATCATCCTGGTCAAAGTCCTTTGGCTACAAGCAAGGCCTTGTTGCACTGAGGATTAACCGGGGGGAAAAATAATAAGGGATTCTATATATACAATTTTCTGGCTTTGGTTGGAAACCCCAGGGTCAGAGCAAAGCTCTGATTTCAAACAACTGTATTTTGAGTGATCCTGTTTATTCCAAGTGTCTGCTGAGGCTTTGACTCCGAGCTATTAATACAAAATAAATAATTTTCGCACAAGCTATTTTTACCTCCCTTGCCAGAAAAACGAAGCAGAAGCGACATGTGTGAACAGCAGAGAGGGAGCGAGGTGGGGCCGTGGGCTCCTGGGACTTTTTTTGGCTGCTGGATGACATGTGGAGCACTGCTGGCTGAGGATGCTGAGGGAGACCATCAGCCAGCACAGTTAAAGATGCTTCTGCAACACACAGGGGATGGTGGGACACTCTCGGGGTGTGTTGGACCACGGGTTTTATGGCATTTAAACTGCTGCTGTTTGAGAGAGGGTCTGACCCGGCCCTCTGTGTGCAGGATGTGAGCTCAGATGATGCAGATGTGAGCCCAGATGATGCAGATGTGCTGGTACAAGATCCTGTGGCGCTGCAGATACATCCATGGCACTGTCCTTCTACGTGGCTCAGTGAAAATGTGGGTTTTTGGGAAGCACCATCCCTCCACAGAGATCCCTCGAAGTCTCTCATTCCCTGTGGCATGGGAGCCATCCAGGCTGGCTGGAATGCACTTGGACCCACAACATTTTGATGCTCAGGGTGGGGAGTAGGAGGACAGGAGATAAAAGCAGAGAATCCCTGCTCAGCTGTGCTCCCAGCAGATGCCAGGGGTGAGCTGTATCTGCACACCTGGAGCCGAGCCCCCTCCCATGCAGGTGGTTGTGCAATCACAGCCCACTTCCCTCCTCCAGCAGCTGCTTCCCTGCTCCCCTTCTCGCAGGTTGATGTCAACTGGGTACAGAATTTCAGGCCTAGTGATGGAGTGAAATGGGAGGGGAGTTCAAATGGTGCCATGCACGCCACAAACGAGGGCCTCAGGGATGGCAAATTATCCTGCAAAGCCTGTGCAGAGGCCACTTGGCTTCCTGGGCTGTACCTGAAGGGCAGTCTCCTGCTATTGTTGTCCAAAAATGACTTTAAAGTCTTTACCACTTGTTGTGCATCTCGTAATAAACGGGCTTCACGAGGGTTTAGGGGTTCAGAAATGAGGATGGGCTTGGGGGCACCAGCAAGGCGAGGAGAAGGCAGCTGGTGAAGGTGCCAAGTGATTGCCTCTCAAAATCCCGGTCCTCAGGAAGGAATTCTTCCCTGTGAGGGTGGGGAGGCCCTGGCACAGGGTGCCCAGAGAAGCTGTGGCTGCCCCATCCCTGGAAGTGTCCAAGGCCAGGTTGGACAGGGCTTGGAGCAACCTGGGCTAGTGGAAGGTGTCCCTGCCCATGGCAGGGGGTGTGACAGGATGATCTTTAAGGTTCCTTCCCACCCAAACTGTTCTGTGATTCCGTGGTTAACCTGTGTCCATGTCAGGCACCAAATTCAGCCTGGGAAAAGGGGGAATCCCTGCTCCCACCACGGCCCCTCCATCAGAGTAAGCACCAGAGCTCTCCCATCTCTGCTGGATGTGGATCAGGGAGGGATGCACCTGACCCGGGGGTGTTTTCCATGCTCAGACTCAACAGGCACAAGGAAGGACCTTCAAAACTGCTGGACCAAGGACCTGGTGTCCAAGGCTCCCTCCAGAGCCAGCGGGGGAAGCGGCTGCTGAGGAGATGTGGGAGGCACTCGCTGGAGTCTGGGAGTCTGCGGAGAGAGCAAGCAGCTGGAAAAGTGCCTGCATTCATGTCTGGGTCCTGTCCCTTTGGTGCTGGGTTTTAAGATCTATCGAACTATGTATTGATCAATCTGGAAAACCAGTTTAAATCATCAGGTTATAGAAAGACATAAATTTATTTAAGCTGTAAGGTCTCCAAGACAGGACCGTGTCCCAAAGTGGTGTAAAATCCCTGTTAAAACTACTGGGATGCAGAAGCAGACAAGGCTTTAGATACACAGGGGCTTCTTAAGGGAAAAAAAAAAATTGAAGATAAGGATTTTAACACATTTATATTGATTCTGGTTCTGGATATCCATCACTTGTAATTTTCCATAGGCAGGGGCAGTGCACCAGGGGAAAATCACTGCAAGATCTACTCGCTCTCATCTTTTTCCACCAATATCTCCTAGCAGCCTCTCTTGCCAGCTTGGAGGAAGGAGGTATGAGCACAGTTCGTCACTGTCACAGGTTATACATTTCAGTTTTCCATGTTTGGCAAAGTCAGGGCTCAGCTTAACCCTAGTGCAAAGCACCAGCTTGATTTCCCTGTCACCCTTGGAGCTTCCAGATGTCACGGTAATGAGGTCTGAATCTCAAACAGAGCACCTGGACACCCAATAACATAAATAAATACCAATAAAACCATATGGATCCTGCCTGCCATTCCTGACACAGCTCAGGATCTCCAGTGTGCCAAAGGAAATTTAGGAATGACCCAAATCTGGGGTCCCACCAGCACCAAGGCAGGAGAGCAGAGGGGCCAGCTGGCTTTCCGTGAGCCATAGGCTTCTATTAACAACCAGCTTTTGGGCTCCTCTAAGTGCACTCAGCCTGACTTGGTTTTATTGGCATCACCCATCTCCCAGTAAATGTGATAACAGAGGCTGATTAGCCGTGGCCATCAGGCTGGGCTCGGAACAAGTCTCCAGCACAGCTGTCTGAAGGCTCCTGACCACATGTGCTTCCCATGCCACGCTTCCAGGCCCAGGAGGCTCTAATGAAGATTGCCCCTGGACCTCATTGTTTACTCTTTAGCAGGCATCAGAATTAAGAGCAATTTAGCTGCCCCTTCTTTTCCTTTTGCTTTTTTCTCCCGGTCAGTCTAAACATGGATCTCGAGAAAGAGACTTTTTTTATTGCCAAGACAACACGTGATAAGGAAAGATCATATGTCTGAGAGAAAATGACTTCTGTGGGGCTCAGAAAGTGGTCCCCAGGGCCTGATTCCAGCACAGGAACAGCCCCTGGAGAACATTAAGGAATTATAACCCTCACGATAAGGCACTTTTCTTTTATAGTTTTTTATTTCATAGCAATAGTCACAGCTCAGAGATAAGGGCAGCATACATTTTGTTTAACTAGGCTCTTGTTCCTTGGTGTGGGGCTCGGAGTGAACTGGCATCCATCAAACCCTTTTGTGATTTACATGAATACCTGATTCTTCTGATAAGGGAAAGTGTAAGTCAACACAGTTCTGTTGTAATTGGGTGTTACCTGTTTAGATACTGAGCTGCTATCTCGGCATCAGCTCACTGCAAGCTCCACTTTACCTTTCCTTGCTAGGTGCACAGAGAATGTCTCCTGCTTCTGCACTGGCCCCAGGTGTTGCAAGAAGCTGCCTGGATCCTTTCAGTCTCGTGGAGGTGTCCACAGGATGCTGGTGATGTTAAAAGTCCATGAGCATTCAAACACTGACAGGAAAAAATTACAGAATTAAAATCCCCACGTTAAACCCCAAATCCCCACTTCAGGCTCAGCACAACCCTTGGCCCCTCTCCGTGTGTTCTACCAAAGATGTGCTGCCATAATTTTGATTTTTTTTTGGAATAATAATTTATCTTGGTGAGCAACATCTCACGTTTATAGCGTACAATAAATATTCCTGACGTCTGTATGAGGGCAGCAATCTCTGGCCCTCGGCACACCAGGACTCCTTTGCAGTAGGTGACAGGGATACCAAGGCATCTCAAAGCCTGAGAGGTTTGCAGCCTAAAATCAAACCAGAAATGGATCCCAGTAAAGGATTTGATGACTTCCATGGAGCAGGAATTCTCAGAGGAGAGACTGCAGCTCCTGCCACCATTAATTACATGTCAGTGCCCCAGGAGCAAACTGCTTTACTTCTAAAAGCACCTGGACTTCCATAACAAGCATAACTTGAAATGAAAAAAACAAGGAAGGAAAGACCACGAAGAGCCTGCACCTCCCACCTAAAGCCTCTGAGGGCCAGAGGATTGAAGAAATGAAATGTAAATCACCAATCAAACCCACTCATTTTGGATAAGGAATGAACCAGAGGTTGCCCAGGGTTTTCTTTCTGCGTGACATCTTCAGGAGAGCTGAGCTCAGGACCCTGCAGTGGAGAAACAGAGGGGAATTTGGCCAGGTTTTGATACCAGCCTGCCATAGTTCTGATCTCCCTGGCCCAAGTGACACAAAGCTGCAGGGACCTCGCAGCAGCTGCTGGTGGAGGGGTCAGGAGACCACATCCCAGTGGGATGCAGACTGGGAAGATCCCAAGGGCTGTGAATGGATATTTGGATGTAAGTCCTTCCCCAAATCCAAAAACAAATCGGAGTGATTTGTCACCTCCCAGCTGGGACGATACAGGAACACCCAAAGGTCTTTTATTGAACCAAATAATCCTCTTGATGTAGCAGCACCTCCTTGCCATGAATGGGCTGCTCGTGGCAGATGTCCCCAAACCCCAGTGATACCCGTGTGCTGATCCTGCATGGCAGATGTCCCCAAACCCCAGTGATACCCATGTGTTAATCCTACTCCACTGCCCACATGGGAAGAACGTTGTTTTCTGCCAGCAAACACCCAGGGCTGGACGAACGAGAGGAGAGGCAGGGCAGATGCAGCCTTCTTCCCTGAAGTGGGATCCAGGTCTCCAACAAGAGTCAGACTCAAAGCCTGATCCCTCTTCAGCCTTCCCAAAAGCTTTTGTTCCATGCAAAGCCTCGATGGTGCCTCCTCACCTGGGGTCATGAATCATCTAAAACATCATTGTGGCCACACCTGGCCAGGGGCCCTCTCTGTGGAGCTCAGGATGGGTTGGGTGGGCACCTCTTGGCAAGGAGGGATCACAGCTCTGTCGGCTTCAGGTGTCCTTGGAGGCTGCGGATATTTGGCACTGGCAAAATGCTCCAGCCCATGCAGCTGAAAAGGTTGTATCGGCTTGGGTTTAGGAGTTTAAAAGGATTTCTTGGCCGCTGCGCAAAGAGCAGGATTTTATGGTGGTACTGAGAAAGGCAGATGTGTAGATATGTATTTATATAAAATGCTGCCTGTACCAGCACAGGAGAGCTCAGGTTTAAGAGGCAATTTCCTGGCTCAGTCTAATTCTCTCATTAGATGTTTTCCTTCACACTAAGTGAAATTCTGACTGAATTAAAGACCCACTTTTCCTCTTATCTACTGCTGCTCTTATCTAACTCTGAGGAAAGGCTGGGAGCAGAGACAGCCAGGGCTTGCCATTTTACAGCTCTCCTTCCCACTTTTCCCCTGGGCTTGCATCAAACACCAGGAAGAATTGTTAAAAACCAACTTGTCATTCTCAACACATCCATACAAGGGGAACAGCAATGGAAAAGCCACCAAGTAGGTCCATTTCCTGAATATATACATATATATATTTTTTTTTTTTTTTTCCCTGGGGAGATCTCCCAAAATCTCCCACAAACCCCAGTGAAATGGTCTCCCTGGAGCAGGGACCATCCTTTCTATTAGAAGATCCAGGTCTATCACTTGTGTGAGTCTCCAAGGGTGTCATGAAAAGGTAAAACACCAACCCTGCTCATTATTTACTGCCACTGCTCCTTTCTGGGTCCTGGGCCAGGTCGGTACAACCAGCAGGAGCCAAGACACCTCAGGCCCCTCCCTGACTCCACCACTGACTCACTGCTTAGCCCTGGGCAAGTCCCTTCACTTATTTTCATAAAATCATAAAATAGTTTGGGTTGGAAGGGACTTTTTAAAGGTTTCACCTCTTTCTCAGCAAAATCTCTGTCTTGATTATTGAGTTTGTCAGTTTTAAGGGACAGTTTAAGGACATGCTGGTTCAGCACCAAACACAACTTTTCAGCTCCTACTTCCAGCTGCTCCTCTTCATGCCACGGTGAAGCAATGCTCGTGCCTAATTAGGGTAGCCCTTAACTAAGAACTATCTTTTATCCTTGGATTTTCCACTGGAGTCTTGTCCCACTGTTACTCAGTTTCATCCAGGTTTCCTCCACGTCCTCCCTTGTCCCAAGCCTCTTCCACCCTCCGTGTTTGAGTGTCCCAGACTTTGCAATGGAGAGTTGGCTCTGCCAAGAGCTGCACTTCTCACTCCGGCCAGCTTTATCAGGGCCGCATTTCCACCGTGTGACGTGTCTGTTCCCTAAATTCCCAACACACTTCCAGGCACAGAGGCGTTTAGAGCCCTTGAAACCAAATTAGCCACTCTCCATTTTCCTCACATGCAGGTTTTTTACGTTTCTCCCTAAGTCAGGGCTCTGGCAGCCCAACTCCTTCCAGCAACCTGCTGTCTCTGACAACATCAAACAAAAAACACCCCCAAAAAGGGTCCTTTCTCACTGGATGTGGACATCCTCCCAGGAAGGGCCCTGCTCCGTGGTCAGCTGGGAACTGCAGCAATCTTTAGAAGAGGAGGATCTGGGGAGACCTCGGAGCCCCTTCCAGTGTGTAAAGAGGCTCCAGAAGAGCTGGAGAGGGACGTGGGACAAGGGATGGAGTGACAGGACAAGGGGGAATCCCTTGTCCCAGAGGGCAGGGAGTGATTGGATATTCTGCTTGTCCTCCCAGCTTTCCCCCTCACCTCCTGGTGAATTTTAGGAAAATCTCCTGCTTTGATTTCACCCCCTCTAAAACCCAAGAGAAATCTGCTTCCCCTGAGACTGTAGTGAAAAGGGATGCACAGCACCATGAAATGATGGTTCCTGGATGGATGTGCCTCCTCCCAGTTGGAACAGACACAGATCTGGCACAACAATTCCACAAAAAAATCTCAGTCTGAAAATCTTTAATACACTGATCTGGTTTAAAAAGAAACAGAAACCTGGAGTGAAAAAGCAGGTGGGTTTTATCACCTCTTTCATTATTTAATTTGGCTGGAATGTCCTTTCTTTTCTTTTAAGATGAATGAACATTCTTGCTGACAGCAACTCCCTTACTTTTTGCTTTCAAACTAAAATTGACGGGATTTTAGGGGATTTTCTGCTAGGAAAAAATAAAACCCCTTCCTCATTGGAAAGTGCATTTACCTGCAGCCATGAAAAGCTCTGGAAAACCACAATACCCTTCTGGAGAAGTTACACCATGTTAGAGTAGAATCATGGAATGGGTTGGGCTGGAAAAGAGCTTAAAGATCCTCTTGTTCCAATCCCCTGTCATGGGGAGGGACACCTTACACTGTCCCAGGTTTCTCAGAGCTCCATCCAAAATGTCCTTGAACACTTCCAGGGTTGGGGCAGCCACAGCCCAGAACATTTCTGGTGTCTCTTGCTCCAGGTTTGGATATCCAGTCCTTCAGTTGTCCATATAAATTGGGCCATGGTGAGGACAATTCTAGGGTTCCTGAGATCAGGTGAGCATCCCTGCACCTACATCAGGGCTTGGAAACCCTTTAGAGTTCTGATGGATCAGATTTGGGGCACTTTGGTCAGTCAAGTGTGCATGAGCCCCACATTGGATCATCACAAGCATCGCCTCAGTGACAGCTAAGCAGGGATAAACCTCTGGATTCCCGGTATTTGCTCAGTAAAATGCTTTTACAGGCAGGAAATTTGTGGCTTAACCTCCAGACAAATTCCTTCTCAAAGTACTCCATCCAGCACAGCATAAACTGGAGACCTCCAGAACTTTCCTGAACTACATTAGATTTTCCAATAGAAAATAACAGAGTCACTTCTTTGCATTTCTTCTAGTTCATCACATGGGCCTGAATAAAAAATGCAGCAGCCAGCTACATATTTTCTTTAGACAAGGCTTATCCCAGACAGCTGGAGCCTGGACTTTGCTTCTTCCCATCCTGTGGATTGCAAAGGCTTTTTCTTGCTCCAGCAGTAGCCGCTGCTCACTAGAAGCCATATCTGCATTTCATGGGCTCTGCCAAGCAGACAGGAAATTAATGAAGTTTAAATGAAGAGCTGCTCCCTCTTCCAGCTGCCTGATCCTTGCTTTTGATTCAGTAAAAGCCTGGCTGAGGACTCCTGATCTAATCACGGGAGCTTGCACTTGGTGATCCAATTACTGCCAAGTTTCTGGACCCTGGTTTTTCCTTTGATGAGAACATTTAAAGGTGTGAACTTCTCAGGGGCTGGCTGACGGCTGTCTTGGCTCTGCTATCTCATTTGGGGAAGGGAGGAATAAAATACCGTGATTTTCTACAGATTTGGACTTCTTCAGCCAGAGTCTGTGAATCCTGATACCCAGTGCTTATTTCTGCTCTTGCCTACAGGTCTCCACCCCTCTGCCAAGCCTGGCTTGAAGGAATCAGTCAATGCAAATGTCATCTGGGGAAACGTGCAGCCAGCACATTCACACAACCGCGTTTTTAGAAGGGAGGCTACAGACACAGAGATAACATCGAGACTCTTCTCCAGCAGCCTGCTCCAGCCCAAACGTGCACAAGTTTACAATGGCCATAAACTAAAACACAAGAAGTTCCACCTCAGCATGAGGGAGAAATTCTTCATGTTGAGGGTGGCAGAGCACTGGAACAGCTGCACAGAGAGGTTGTGGAGTTCCCTGTCTGGAAACATTCCAAACCCACCTGGACACATTCCTGTGTCGCCTGCTCCAGGTGATCCTGCCCTGGTGGAGGCGTTGGACTAATGATCTCCAGAGGTGCCTTCGACAATTCCATGATTCTGTGAGCGTTAGGCTGAGAACTGATGATTTCACTTCATGAGAGAGCCCAGGACACCTGCTCTGCCCACTGGTTTTCCAGCGCTGTTGCCCAAACACCCTCACGTTGTACCCTCAGTCTTTCATGTCTGGAGGTTGCCGCAGTCACCGATCCCACCATGCAGGGAAGACGTGCTCCCAAGGTCTGCCCTGTGAGATAGCATCACCCCAGTGACTCCCAGAGCCTTTCTTGAGGTGCCGCTGCCCAGTGTTTGCTCATGTCCTGGCATTGTCCCCAGCCCCGATAACGCCTCTGGTCAAGGCTATCAACTCATCAGCACGGCGGCATCAGCCCCCTGCGTTTGGCGGGGAGGACACCAAACCCTACCCGCTGATAGACTCATCCCTAATCCCATTCAGGAGTGTTTTGATCAATGGACAAACCTCTGTTTGCGCAGCCAAATCCCTCCCTGCCTTGTCTGCAGGCCGGGTGTGGGGATGAACGTCCTCAAAGTCCCCCTGGGCTCATGCCATCCCAGATCCTGACGATGTGGAGAGCACGTCGCAGTCCAGGATTAACCCGTGGGGCTTTATTACTTTGATTTGAGCGGATGGACAGCTGAGGTCCCAAAAAAGGTGCAGTGGCCTCTCCAAAATCCCAGGACAACTGAAAATTGAGCTGTGATTTCCCAAACCTTAAGGACATCCTTCTCCTCCAACAGCACCGCACCAGCTCAGGGTGCTTTTTGTGCTGACAGCTGAACACAGAAGCCTTGGCCAGAGACACTTTTCCACCTGAATTCCGGGTATCTTTTGAAGACGTGACCATTTGCTAAGCTTTATTTACCCAGCAAACCTCTTCCAGTCAATGGGGAGGAGATAAGGACATGTAGAGATCTTGATGAGATCAGGACTCATCTGACAGGACAAGAATAGGCTGGAGAAGAAAGAAAAAAAGTAAAAGTAAAAGCTAAGGATGATCCAGGCTCCAAGAGAGGCCAAATCTGAAGGGAAGAGTTCTCCCCTAAAGAATTCTATTTTTTCACAGATGTCAGCATAAGGCATTTGGGCTCTGGCATCAAACCAGCAGCAGAGAGAAAAAAATGAGAGAGGAGGAAAGAGAAATCAGAAAAAAATTTGATAAAAATAGGAAAAAAAGCTCTCTATACTTTCCTTCCTTTTTTTAATTTTTCCAAACATGAAAAATATTAAATTGGCCCAGAATTATGAAAAAAAGAATCCCAAAAGCCAATCACCAACAGAAGGTGTTTTCACCGCATGGTCAATGTTGGTGGTCAACTACAAGGGAAGGAAACAGGGAGCATTTCACAAAAGGTCCTGCCCTGGAGGCCCAGCTGGACCCTCTTCAGATGCTTCCCAGTGGTGTCCGAATTATTGTCAGTAACTGGCGGAGAGGGACAACCCTTGGAGGTGTCCGAGGAAGGACTGGACGTGGCACTCAGTGCTCCGGGCTGGGGAACAAGGGGGTACCAGGTTGGACTTGATGATCTTGGAGGTCTTTTCCAACCTAAATGGTTGTGTGGTTCCACGAGTCTCTGATGTGAACTCATGGCATCTTAACTCACATCACCTCTGATCTGGGGATGAAATCCCAAGGACAGACAAAAGGCAGGAGATGAGGCAGGCACAGATGAGGCCCAAAGATGTTCCTCACACAACCAGCCACTGAGAAACGGAAGATTCTGGGGTGTCCTCGAAAAAACCCCTGTGATTTATTCCAAATCAGATATGAAATGTGGAGATCAAAGAACCATAGAGCCATGAAATCATAGAATGGTCTGGGTTGGAAGGGACCTCAAAGCTCATCCAGTTCCACCCCCTGCCATGGGCAGGGACACCTTCCACTATCCCAGGGTGCTCCAAGCCCTGTCCAACCTAGCCTTGGACACTTCCAGGGAGCAAATAAAAAAAGTGACTTCTTATTCATCCTGGTATTTGTGATGGAGATCTGTGGTTCTCATATTTTTAATTTTCCATGTAAGAGGAAAAGCCAGGAATAAAGGATTAAACACAAACAGCCCCTTTTTTTTTTTTTTTCTTTTTTTTCCCCCTTTGTGTGTTTGGTTTTTGCTTGCAATAACATAAAATGTATCAACTTTTGCCCCTGCTGTGGTTTTCCCACTGCACGCTGTGAACTGTCAAGGCTTTTTCACTGCAATAAGAAGGCTGAATTCTGAAAATGTTCTTTATTCTCTATATGAACTACCCTCCCCCAAAACAAGAATAGATAGATGTTTTTCATCTATCATTAGTAAACCCCATCATGCTCCCGTTAGATTGTCTTTTCATGAAAAAAACCTAAATCCCAAACATAGCTGAAAATTATTAGAAACATTTAAACCTCTTGCTTAGAGCAGTTCAAGCCCAGCTTTCCTTTTTATTGAGTTTAAACAGCAATTCATCCAGAAAGGTCTTAGAAATTTCTGAAAACAAGCAAACCAACCAACCAAAACCAAACCAAAAAGCCAAAAGTGAAAGTAAAATTCAATTAAATTTTAAAAATTTTGAAAAAAAACCCCTATAAAATTTTGGAGATTTGTCCAGCCAGAAATGACAAATATTGAACCTTCCAGTTTGCTGATTTTGTCTTTCTGCCTCTTTCAGATGGAACACAAATGACATTTTTCCTGATTTTGGGAGGATTTTCCACTGAAAAAAAACCCCTGTGATCCTTAATGAGTTCTACTTCTGCCATGTGTGTTTTCCTGGAGTGAGCATTACATGAGCAGTTTTACCACAGCCTGGACAGAAAGGTGCTAAAAATTATCCTTTCTTCACTGCCAGAAAAAGACAGTTAATCCAAAGCAGATATTTTGGGAAGGAGCCCTCCGTGGGGTGCCTGCAACCATTTCTCCATGGCGGTTTAGGCATCTTTGGGTGTTAACAACTGGAATATGCTCCGATGCCTCCGGTGTCCCGCTGGAACTACAGCGAGATTTCACAGCTGTTCTGCCAAAAATCCATAATCCTGTGAAAAGGCACGGGACTAAGTGCTCTGGGAGAGATGGGTCCTGTCCTGGATCTGCTGTCCCCCACAAGGCCTTTAATCCCCCTTTCCCTTGTCTTCCCAGATAAAGAGATCCACCTACCCTGCAGCGTTGTTGGGAGGCTTAACGTGGTAATCTTTATAAAGTGCCGTGGGATCTTCTGGAAAAAGGAAAAGAAAAGAAAAAAAGAAAAATGTAGGGTTCAGCCTGATGCTGGTGTCACGTGGCCAAGGAGTGACTCCCAGGGAGATACAGATGATCTCTAAGTTCCCTTCCAACCCAAACCATTCAGTGATTCCATGATTTTGTGACAAAGACAAGCCCAAGGTCAGCTGTCCCTCTCTGAGTTATCACTGCAGAGCCCAGCAGCCATCCTTCATTCATGCTCCTGGGTGCCAGCGAGGGTGACACTGCAGGGACATTTTTCCAGTCCATGGAAAGACCTGTCCCTTTGAGGTGTCTTCACCCTTCTGTGCTGAACCAAATCTGCTTTGCTCACCTTGTCTCTGGTGGGTAGGACAAGATGGGGCTGAGCCTGAGGTGCTCTGTCGTGCAAGTCAAAAGCCAATTTCTGGAGAAGGGAATTCTCTGGAGAGACCTCAGAGCCCCTTCCAGTGCCTAAAGGGGCTCCAGGAGAGCTGGAGAGGGACTTGGGACAAGGGATGGAGGGACAGGACACAGGGAATGGCTTCCCACTGCCAGAGGGCAGGGATAGATGGGATATTGGGAAGGAATTCTTGGCTGTGAGGGTGGTGAGGCCCTGGCACAGGTTTCCCAGAGAAGCTGTGGCTGCCCCTGGATCCCTGGAAGTGTCCGAGGCCAGGCTGGACAGGGCTTGGATCAACGTGGGATGGTGGAAGGTGTCCCTGCCCATGGCAGGGGGTGGAACTGGATGATCTTTAAGGTCCCTTCCAACCCAAACCTTTCCATGATTCCCTGATTCTGTACAACAGCCAGAACTACACATTCAAGTCCAGGATTCTCCTGTCTCTGATTGGTTTGGTGGGATTTTTGTTCATTTTGACTAAAACCCTCCAAAACTCAAACCATTGTCCAGGATTCCACCTCTCTTTCATGGCAAGTCCCAGGACTCACATCATTCCCGACTTGTCCAGTGCAGGAAAACTCAGAGGTGCATCAGTCGCCCAACAGATATCACAGTTTATTAGCAGTATCAACACTGCAATAATGATCCAAGAACGAGGGCTAATTGCACATAAATTTGGCAACACACTTGAGTATTCTTTCCCCATGTGCTGCCCTGGAGTTTTGCCTGATGATAACAATATCATTTCCTGATAAAATGAACTTTCATGTTGTTGTGCCTTTTACAGTCACAGCCTGTGGTGTATATTTTCCTGCTTTTCCCCATGGATGACAAAATGCCACCTTTGCCCAGGGTTTTCCATCCTGGACAGCATTCCTGGGTGGGTGTGAAGCAGCAGGATGGGTCCAAAAGCCAAAGAATTTCAGCAGATTTAAGGGACCATCAGCTCTGCTTCTCTCTGGTAGTGCTGATTTATCAAAAGTATTATACCAGAGATCATTTTCTTTACAAAGTCAAAAGAGGAGAAGAAGGAGCAGGCTATTCCTGAGGGTGGAAGAAAACTGGGAGCTTTATTTTGTGCAGCCATAAGAATCTCAGTGGCATAGTCTGAATTCCTGCTGCCCTGAGTGAGGCCAGGGAAGGCGGCACTGTTCACTTGGCTGGAGAACAGCAGTGCGAGGGGGATTTTGGTGGGATATTTCTGGAAATTTGGGTGGATGTTAATTAGGAAACGAAAAAAAATCCCATGTTGCCGCCTCAGCTACAGAAATTGTTGTGTAAATCACATGGAAATTAAATATAATCCAAAGGAGCTGCTCTGGCAGCACTTCATAGAATCATGGAACTGTTTAGGTTGGAAAAGCTGATATCACTGAGTCCAATCATTCCCCCAAAACTGCCTAGGCCACCACTGACCCATGTCCCCGAATTCCACATCCACACGTCTTTTAAATCCCTCCAGGGATGGGGATTCCACCACTGCCCTGGGCAGCCTAAGGCAGGGCTGGACAATCCTTTGGGTCCTCCTTTCCTTTGCAAAGCTGAGGCCAGGGGATCTGGGAGAGGCTGAGTTCCAGTCCAGTGTCCCAAGTTCGGGGAATTCATCTGCTCAGGGAATTCAACCATTTGCAGATTCAACCATAGGCAAAGAGAGGAAGATTCCCAGAAATTCCCATCTGCCCCCAGATGGGAATTTGTCCTCCCTTGCTGGAGGACATTGCCAACCTCAGATCACAAATTCACCCTGCACCAGGGAATTTTTTTCACTGTTGGAAAAGAACAGACATTTTTCACCTTTTTTTTTCAAGTTTTCCATTTTAAAGCTGTCAAGGTTTTGTGGTTTTTTTGACTGGCATCTTGTCCAAGGTCAGACAGACCATCCTCCTGCATTGCCACTCAGCCCTGCCAGCACTGCCTGCACATGAAATCCTTCTTGTCCTTTCCTCATGTGAGTGCATTTCACAAGCATTTGGGCTTGGAAGTTCAGTGCTTGGAATTTTTGGTGCACAAAAAACTATTTTGGCTTCGTGGCTTTACTTTTATGTGAAATCTACCTCTTTTTATTGCTCTCCTCTCCTGAATAAGTGGATTAATTCAACCGATGATACATCAGTGCAGAGAGAGAAACAATTTTTTCAGCCCAGAAGGAGCTCAGCGATGAAACCTCCGTCCTGACCCTGCATCTGCCAGCCAGGGGCGGAGGATTTGCATCAGGATTGGCTTTTTTTCATCATCGCATCCAACCTCGGCGCTGCATCTCCCAGCACCCGGAGCCCGGTGCGCGATGCTCGGAGGGAGCGCAGGGGCATCGCCTGCGGCTCCGGCCCTGCAGCCCTTCCCTTCCCGGCGGCGGCGGGGCTGCCCGGGGCACTGACCCCAGCGCCGGGGAGTCTGGAGCGGAGCCGGCGGCCGCCGCTCGCCGCCGTCAGCCCACACCTCATCAATAGGGGCTGACAGCCCCGGCCCCGCCGCCCCGACGGCACCGCTGCCGGCACGGCACGGCGTGGCACGGCCCGGAGTGCGGGCTGCAAGCAGGGAGACCCCCGAAGGTGGGGTTGGAGGCAGCCCCATCCATCCGGGATGTGTTTGGAGAGACAAGCGGCGGAGACGGGGCGCAGAGAGCCCCACGGGGGTCAGGGCGAAGGTAACCCCACAGGGATCCAGGCATTCCCGCAGGCAGCAGCCCCATGGGTCTGGGATAGCGGCAGCATCACTTGTGAGGGGGTACGAACTTCCCAGTGGGGCAGATTGAGGGGGTCAGGGGGGCTGG
>VZTI01005531.1:728488-766599 GCA_013397865.1 Struthidea cinerea
CATCGCTCTGGATCGCGGCCGGGGAGCCGGCCGGGCTTTGGGGAGGCCCTGCACGAGATGTACCAGAGCTTAGCCATGGCAGCCAACCCCGGCCCTCCGGCGTACGAGGGCGCAGGTGGCTTCATGCACAGCGCGGCCGCAGCGTCCCCCGTCTATGTGCCCACCACGAGGGTCACCTCCATGCTCCCCAGCCTGCCCTACCTGCAGAGCAGCGGCTCTTCCCAGCAAGGCAGCCCCGTCTCCAGCCACTCCATCTGGACTCAGCCCGGAGCCGAAAGCGCCGCTTACAACCCTGGATCTTCTCACCCTCCCGTGTCACCTCGGTTCTCCTTCTCCACCAGCACCCCCATCCCGGCCACGTCTTCCCGGGAAGCGGCGGCGGCTTACAGCAGCTCCTTGAACCTTTCTGCCAACGGGAGGGAGCAGTACAGCAGGGGCTTCGGCGGCTCCTACTCCAGCCCCTACCCGGCCTACATGAGCCCCGAAATGGCCACGACCTGGACTTCCTCGCCCTTCGACAGCCCCATGCTGCACAACCTGCAGAGCCGAGGGACGCCCGCGGCCGCCCGCCACGCCAACATCGGTGAGCACAGGGCTGGGAGACGGGAGGGAAGGTTTCATCCCATGACCCCCCAGATTTTGGGGCACGCACCTCTGTGCATAGGCGCAAAGGGCAGGAGGGAGGAATTTGGAGTATTGGGGTTGGCACTGTCGGAGTGGCCTCTCTGGCGGGAAAATATTGGGGTCCTTGTTCTCACTTATTCTGCGAAATCACCGTTCCAAAATATCCTCAAAGGCCGCAGTTTCTAAAAAGTAAATGAAATTTAGGGCAGGCCCGGAGCAGCAAGGAAGGATGAGCCGAGCTCCGGAGCGAGGGCCTGCTGGCTCCTCAAACAGCTCCGAGGGGATTTAGGGGCTCTGATGGGGATGATTGTGGGGTGCCAGGACCACGATGTTCCCTGGACACGCAGGTAGCCCTTTCCTGAGCTGGCTGTAGGTGTAAAACTGGGAGCATTAAGAAATCAAAGTTCGGTCCATGAATCCCAAATCTTCCCTTTGGGCTGTTTTACATTCGGGTCATCTTAAAAATTTTTTTTGAAAGGTCAGGCTACAAAAAGGGAGAGCAAAGAGAAATTTCGAGCCGAGGTGGGAGAGATGATGGAGAAGGATTAAAAGAAATGCATCCACATTTATATTGGTGCCTTTTGGGGAACACGGGCACATCTGAACAACACAACCTTGGTATTTCAGAATCTCCTTACCCCAAAAAACCTCACCCTGATCTCTTGTGCCGAATCCAGTCTTGGAGCCTTTCATTTCATTAAATTCCTCTGGTTCCTACAACGAAAAATTGGTCCAAATGGCTTAAAATATAGCTTTTATATTTAATGGGGTGGAAGAGGGATAATAAGGGAGAGAAATGTGGGCACATCTTTGCATTGTGGTTTCATAAACCCTTTTTTCCTTCCCGCCTTCTCTCCGTGAAGGTATTTCTGTTGGCTTCTGGGTCGGGGTTAACAAAGGAAACACCTCAAATTTGTCTGCAGATTTATTTTATGATCATGTTCTCTAAACTGAATTTTGGAGAATGATTTTTCCATCGTGTCCAGCAGGATTTGTCTTGTCTTTAGCATTAATTTAAGATGTTAAAAGAAGGGAAGCTGGTCATCGTTGAAGGCTTGGCCTTGCCAATGTCTTGTGCTTTTCTTTGGGTGCTATGAAATTTCTCAAAACGAGGAACAGATTATGGATAAAATTTTAATCAGGCAATGTTTTTTGGGAGTCCATGAGAAGGTAGAATGTAGAGGGAAAAATCAGGATAAATTAACAAATCAAATATTAATCGAATATCCATAAGCACATATGAACATTTGTATTTTACCACGGTACCATCTCTTGGGGGAAAAAAAAAAATCACCTTTTTGCGGTGGTCTCAGAAGGGCTCTTAATAATAAAAATAACCTAACCCCAAAATAATGCAAATGAAGATTTGCAGTTGCAAAAACACCCACCAGCTTTCAAATCACCAGGGGCTGAACGTGGGGGTTTGGGGGTTTTGAGCCCGGTGGTTTGTGCTGCAGCTCCGCATTTTGATGGCAAAAAATGGGGTTTTAAATAGCACTGGGAAGAAGGGATGAGATGAGCCAGCCCAGAAGTTGGTTTTTAACTAAGGAGGAAGGAGCCGGGACTCCTCTCCACGGCCAGGTCCTGACTCGGGTGCCGGATTCTCGGCAGCGCGGCCGAATCCGCGGGACTCATTAGCACGGGGCTAATTACGTCTCTGCCTTGGATATGGAAAAGCACTCGGATTTTAAACCAAAAGTGCTTGGGTTTTTGTGAAATAAATAAATAAATTAAATGAACTGCCTGAGAGCTGGCGAGTTTTAAACTCAGGATTAAAATGGATTTTTGGAAGGCAGCTCCTCCGGGAAGTAGTTTAAGGTCCAGACCTGCCCCGTTCCCTCCTCTCCCTGAGTCGGGACGCGGCCGCTGCCGGGTCCCTCCCGGAAGCCGAGCGATGCTTTGGGCACCGACGGGGTTGTGTGAAGCATGTAGAGGCTGCTGGGGGGTTCTGAGCTGGGAAAGGGTTTCATTTTAATGATCTTAAGGATAAAAACCCTGAAAAACTGAAGGAACTGAAAGATGTAGTGGGGGGAACACCGTTGTGGATTGCTCCCATCACAGACCCACTTTAATCCCACATCCGAGCCTGGTCAGCACCTGAGAAATCCCTGGCACGGTGGAGGTGACTCCTTCTTTGCCTTTTCTGAAGGCTAAAAGTAATTTTATTCTCTGCACAGCGAGGAAACTCACGGTGGAAACGTAATCCTTTTAAATCAAGTGGTATTTGCAGCGCTCTCATTTTCTTTTCCTAAAGAGCCACCACCTTCGGGCAGTGCTAAATGCAGAGCACCCCTGGGGTCATTAAAATTTTAATTATTATCTTTTTTTTTTTTTTAAATAAAGATCAAGTCTAGGCAGGTACAGCTGAATATGAATTCACAGTCCATGCAATTGGGCATGGCTTTTCCCCCCTGTTTTATATAAATATATCCCTGTAGCAATAAAGCAACACACAGGGAAAAGAAGATTAGTGAAAATGTATTCGAAGAAAATACCACTACAAGAAATAAAAATCTTCTTGGTTTTCCCTAAATTGAGGAATTTTGGCTTGGCTTAAACCGTGGTATAGAGCACTGGGAAGGATGGGTGGGTAAAACACACGGGCCCGTTTGAAAAACTTTCCCTGGTGAGAGTTCAAAATGCCAAATTTGGGCTTTTCAGGGTAAGTTTGGTGACTGATTTCATTACCCTGAAGAGCAGGATCAGACCCTGTGGTCGCGGCAGTGAACTTGCCCCAGGCATTGCCTGGGATGGAGTTACTGTGAATTCCCGACTTAATGAGGCATGAAAAGGACCAGCTGCAGAATCCCCTCTCAAAAGACTTCCCCGCCAGCACCAAAAATCTCTTGAAATCGCTCCCAAAATGAGCCTGGATGGGCAGTTTGGCTCTTCCCCCTTCCCCGGGCAGAGGGGAGCGGGGATGGAGCGCGGCACGGGGGTCCGAGCGCGTCCATCCCACAGCCCCTCGCTGCCTCCTGCATCTTTCCAGGCTGGGGATGGACGCTCAGATCCCAGAGCGCCATCCCCATTCCCTCTTATTTTGCCCACAGCGGGGGTTTTACTTTTGCTGTGGCATCGCGGAAGTTGCTGTGATTGGGAATAAATCGGGGCGAGGGCTGTGGGCATTCCTGGTGGGGGCTTTTTGGGTTGTTTTGTTTTTTGGTTTTTTTTGGCTAAATCCAAGTCGGGGCTCCTCAAACAGGCGCTGCTGGAACACAGCAACAGCATCTGCGAAGATCAAAGCCTGGAGCAGACACTGGGTTGGAAAATGTCCCTTCTGCTGCTGGTGGGGGAGAGATTGGGAACCAGATCTTAAGCTTTCCCATAGGGATGCTAAGAGATCTGCCCTGTCGCATCCCGGGGCTGACATTTCCAGTGATTCATTGGCATTTGTTACAACCCTCTGCCCTACAAGCAGCCCCCGACCTTCCCCACGCACCAAAGGACAAGGTGGCCGGTCCCTGCGGGGTGGCAGGCGATGAGGGGGGCCCAGCACCTCTTCTGTCCCTGATCCCGGAGGGATGGGGCTGCAGGATTGAAGGATGGGGCTGTAGGACGGAGGGATGGGGCCATAGGACAGAGAGATGTGAATGTAGGATGGCAGGAAAGGCTGTGGGACAGCGGGAAGGGACTGTGGGACAGCGGGATGGGGCTGTAGGACGTGCCTGCATTTTTCTCCATCCCCCGTTTCGCAAGCGGCCGCATTTCTCACCTCAGCCCCGCCGGCGGGGAAGGTTCGCCCAGGGCTTTGTTCCCCCCTCTTCGGGTTTGAATCCACCTTCTGCTCTCCCTCCTAATTTAATTGTCACCCGTCCGTCTGGGATTTGGGATGAAACCCACAGAATCAGGGTTTTGAATCTTTGAGCAAGATCAAGCTTGAACACACAAGCGTTTGTTCCCCTCTCCAAGCCCCCCAAGCAGTAGAATTTAAATTGCAAATAAATCAACGATAATAATAAAAATAACACCATCACGAGCCTGATTATTAATAATTCAATTCCTTAATTAAAAATTGCACTGTATGACCAAATACAATTCCTTATGTTGCACAGATCAGCCATGGGGTAGAATGTAATATATTACAAATATTCACAAATTTTCGTAGAGCAGTAAAGTTTAAGGCAGTGGATGGTGGTGCTTAATTCAAGATTTTATTAAACCAGGATTAATTCTTTTTCTTCTCCACAAATATGCATGTGCATTTCTTTACCCCTGTAACAGTAACAGCAATATTTTTTTCAAGAGACAGCCTGTATTTTGCTCTCTCCATATTTTTTTGCCAGAAATTTTAAGGGAAAAAGGCAAAGTTCTTGGAAACAGATGAGTGTTTATCAGGCAGTGTATTCCAAAGGAAACCAGGCCAAATCCAGACACCTCTGTGATCTTCTGATGATGGGAAAACCTTGGCTTGGCCAGCAGAAAGGGGTTCCCCAAAACTGGTTCTCCCAAATGCAGAGGGGTATTTTGAATGGGCAAACCATCCCACTGAAAATTTAAGGATGCATAGGAAAAAAAACAGCAACAAAGCACCAAATAGCAAATAAAATCCCAAACTTGGTGAAAATGTGGCATTTTATGTGCCTGAAGGTCGGCAGCCTGTTGTTTGTGGGGGAGGATTTTTGCAGGGGCTGTTACAAGTGGGAAAATGCAATTTTAAGGAAAATTCTATTTAAAAAAAATTTATCGTGTTACCCCAAAACCTTCAGAGGTTTTGTTTCTCATCGGCGCAGGGCTCTGGGCTGAAACTTTCGCTCCTTGAGCCCTGTGGAGCTTTGCAAGCATAGGAATAAAAGGAATGCAAATATATCAACCTTGAGAGGTTTTATTCCCAAATTCACGCACCAGCCCAGTGTGTCCTTCCCTCCCTGCAATTTCCTTATTGAAAAGGAGGTGCAGAAATGGGATATTCGGGGATCTCCCCCTGCTCAGTGACGCTCCCGGGCATTCATGGGGCAGAGGAAGCCGAAATCTTGGGTTCTTCGAGGCTTTTGCAACCCAGCTGTAAAAAAACTTAACAAAGGGTCTGCCTCCCCTTTGGGGCTCATCGCTGGCTGCAAAGCCAGGTGGGAATTTGCCTCAAGAGCTCAGTCCACAGGCTTAGAAAAGAAAGTTTTGCTCATGCTGTGAGGGAAAGCCAGAAATGCAGATTTTTGCTGCGCCAGCCCCGTGTTTTGGGGACGCGGGATCCTGAAAAATGCGATTAGGCCACCAAAAAGCTCTCAGTTGTAACGGCCAGGTTGGGTTGTTACAGGTCTGAGTCGCTTGGGAGTGGAGAATGTGTGTAATTATGCCTGCAGGATTGCAAAAAGGGAGATGGGAATATCTGGAAATGCCAAATATCCACCTTGCCGGCGGGTCGGAATCCGTGCTGCCGTCTGGCAGGAAGGTGTAAATTTGCCTTTGGTGTGCGAGTGTGAAGCGCTGCTTAAATAACCAGGGAAATAGGTGAGAATTTGCTCTGACCTCCCAAATTAACCCAAATTATAGAAGCAAGTGTCATTATAAGGTCGGATGGAGGTTTTTTTTTTAATTTTAAGAAAAATTGGTGTTTCTCCTTCGTGGGACAGAACCCTCGCAGCTGTTTACGGTCACGTCCCACATTATGCCAAAATATGAAAACCTCTCCTGCCTTTCCAAGTCTTCCCCACACGGTTGGTCACGGTGACCGGGCCCGAGCTGTAAATACATCTGTAATGACAAATTAAACCCAATTATCTGCCAGGCCTGAGCACTGAGGTCTTTCCACACACGGGCGCTTGCAAGTGCGTGACAGCCCTCGAAAATAATTCCATCACCGCTGGCATGAGCGGCATTAAAGGCTCTTTTGAAAACGCCTGTGGTTTTCAAACCTACTCCAAAAATGTTGGTTGGGTTTTTTTTTCCTTTTTTCCCCTTTTTTCCAGGAGCTCCTTGCTGTGGGATATGTTGAGTTTGCAGCATTCCCCGCGCTCTTGCGCGCTCTTTAAACGCTCGCGGCGCTTGGCGGTGATTTCTTTTTCAATATGATAAGCTCAGGCTGGATTTTCTCATCCCCCAAAAAAAGAACTGGCGGGTGCTGGGTCTGCTCCAAAAGAAGAGCCAGGCAGAGATTTTCCAAGTTGGATGCAGATCTGACCCCGCCATCACCGCTGAAATGTTTCAGCTTTGGAGTTTTGGCAAGACCTGGATTTTAAAGCCAAGTTTGGGGCAGCGTCAACTGGAAGTGAAAATAACTTTTTCTTTTCCAAGAAGTGCCCCGTGATTAATTTTTTTCTCAATTATTTTCTGGCACAGAGGGTTTTTTTTGCTTAATGAGGTGGATACCTAATTGTATAATGAAGTCTTTGTTTGGGGGGAGCAAGATGGGTCTTTCCCACGTCTTCCTGCTTTCTCTGTATTTCTAAGGCCAAACCTGCCCAGGTTTTTAGGATCAGCCATCCCCTAAAAAACAGATTCCGTATGGACTGTGACAAAAAAGAAAAAGCAGCTCAAAAATACCCACGTTCCTTGCTCAGAGCTGAAACCGTCCCTGTTTTAAAGCACAGGGAGGTTCACCGGCAGCTGGTGCAGGATCAGGCCCATGCAAGTAGAATCCATAGAGAAGAAACTCAGCCCACTGCAAATTACATGGGAATTTACATGTGTTCTCAGAGAGGTGAAACCCCCAAATCCAGTGGGACCTTCCTTTTTTGTCCTGAAAAGTGGCCACTTGGTTTCTATGTTGCAGCATGAAGGAATTCGTGGTGTTTTTTAAATTATTTTTAGTCACCCCTAAAGCTTGTGAGACCCTTATCGGAGCCAGCTGGGCTCGAATCGCTCACACCAGCCTTGGGACAGACTCAGTAATTCATTTTGTTTGTGAAAGAGGAAAAAAAATAACTCCTGGAAAGCCAAAAAATAATAATTTTTCCAGCAGAGGTGGGGTGAGGGCAGCGGATGAGGGATCCCGCAGGGCTGATCTCCCGTCTCCACCAGGGACTGGTACTGGGTTGCTTCTGAACCTGGGATAACAAAATCGCTGCCTGGAAATGCTCCCTCCTAATCCCTGGGAATTAAGTTGGTGTCTGCCGGGGGAGCATTTCAGGAGAGGTCCCGTGGTGGGACGCCGCTCCCTGCTCCTGCTCTCCTTCCCAGAGCTCAGCCCTTTTCCGCTGGGCGATGCTTCCAGCACGGCGGATTTACAGGGAGCTGCCATGGGGCTGGGTTCCCATTGCCATTGGACTCTCCTAAACGGTTAAAACCCAAATTTGGGGGCAGAGATGAAGCAGGGAGGGAGAAGGAGACCACGCCAGCCCCTCCAAGCAAGGTTTTGCCAATTCTTCCTGGTTTTTCCACATGGAGCTCTCTGTGTCTGGAGCATTTAAGCAAATTCCAGGTTGTGCTCTGACCTTGAGGGCCAGGGGACTGAGATGTTGCCTTTGGCTCTGCAAACACCTCCAGACAGTTCAGGAGACATCTCCCCCTTGCTGGATTCCCAGCTGCCCACCCCCAGCTGTCACCAGCCCTCATGCTTTCTTGCACCTCAATTTTCCTTCAAGCTCCAGCTTCTGGAGTCCTGTTATCATATGTCAGGCTCTTTCAGAAAGCAAAAGAACAGCTTTCCTGGACAAGGGAGAGGCTGGAAAACCCTGATTCCTTCATGCTGAAATCCTAGACAAGGCAAAAAAACAACCAACCTAATATTTATTATTTAAACTCCTATGAGTTTCCAAGCCAGACTCCTGGATTTGCGAGCCAGTGAGCCACCATTATTCAACATTCAGGGCTTGCAGTGCTGGAGCTGTAAAAAAAATTAGTGAGGCCCTGAGCCCCAGACATCAGGACTCCTCCGAATGACGTGTGGTCCCAGATGTCTGAGATTATTTTGGGAAGGGAGTGCTGGCCCCAGGGGCTGCCTGCCCGGGGGGCTGGCTGCTGGGAAGGACTCTGAGTCTGGACATGCCTGGGTGGTGTGGAGCATGAGAGGGGCAGATGGTTTGGAGGGGGGGGATGTCTCTTCCTCACGCTCCCCTGGACTGGGATGATGCTCTGGATCCTGGGCATGACTTTTCCCATGTTCATTCCTTCATTACTTCCCTGGGACAGAGCAGTGATGCTGTAATTTATCCTCCTCCTCTCGATATGAAGATCTGGTCTTGAGGGTCTTTTCACTTCCCAAAACCAGTAGGACCTCAAGCAGGAGGGTGAAATCCCCCTCGCACCCCCTTCTCTTTGCCTCAAGCCAGGGAAGGGTCTCACTCTGCCAGAGCTGCCTGCCCTTCCCAAGCACTTCTCTTCCCAAACCCACATCCCAGTCAGGCTCTGCCACCTCCCTCCACACAAATCAATAACAACGGGTGAGCAGGTTAATTATAATCACAGAATAAACGCCGCAGTCTCAAAGTTCACCCAACTTCAGCAGCATTTCAAAACGGGCGGACGGTGCCAAGAAACTTTCATTGATTCCTCTGGGGCAGGTGTGGGAGTTTGAACCTGTCCCCAGGCTGATCTTGATTCGAGGCCTACTCAATTTTCCTCCTTATCTCGACTTTCGCCTATCTTATAATGCCTGTTATTTTAGATAAAAAGTCCAATCAATTGAGTTAGAAAAACTGCAAGTTATATGTGGCCCTGATAAGTCCGGTACCTGCCGTTTTATTGGCCTGGGCTGCGAAGTGACCTTTGCAGATGCTTTATCATCCCCTCCTCCCGCCCCGCTCGGGGGCTGAGTTGACTTAACGTCCAGAATAACTAATAAAAGAGGAAAAGAGAAGGGCCAGGGGTTAGACAAACTCACTGTCCCCTCTAACGTGATGAGCCGTAGTAAACACCTTTTTGTTTGTCCCTGGCTGGAGTCCCGCAGGGAGGCCGGGATGTGGCCTGGCTTGTGCTGGTGCAGCTCCTCCGAGTGGGATTTATCAGCAGAACAGCTCAGAACTGGAGGCAGAGCCTGCGTCTAAAGCAGTAAAATTAGAAGAAAACTGGAACAGGGGTTTGGATATGTTGATATTGGTCAGTGCCCTCATGCCTAGGGAGGAATTGGACATGTGGAGTAGCCCTACATATTCCACATATTCCTACACATGGTGTAGATATGTTTCATATTTATAAAGTGAGGTTTTTTTAATATATCATACATGTTTTGCACATATAAAATGAGTTTTTTAAAAGATATGTGTGTGTGTATTTGTGCACATATACAGAAATACACATGCACACATCATTCTATATAGCTAAGTTCTATGCAGCCACACAATAATGATAATGATTTTAATAGCAAAACCAGAAAGAATTGATTGGAGATGATTCCTACAATGGCATTCTTAAGGACATCCCAGGCATCCCTGCCTCTGAAAGAGGGGCTGGAACGAAATGATCTTTAAGATCCTTTCCAACCCAAACCATTCTGTGATTCTATGACATGCTATGTGTATATATACAAATATATACATTTATAAATATGTATAACACACACACAAATATAATAACAGTAATACAATTGATTGTATTCCTACAAGAAAATTTTGCCCATTTGCTTTGGATAAATGTCTGTCCTTCTGATCTGCACCAGTCTCAGGAAAAAAGCATCCCAATCTTTGAGTTTCTGGAGTTGTAGGATTGTAGAAATGCACGTTGTAAGATCCTTAGCAGGACAACCACCTCAGTAATAGCTGAGGGCATGTGGATGAGGCTTTGGAATGCCCAGGGATGGACACTGCCCCATCTCCTAACGAAAACCCAACAAATCATGCTCTTCAATCATTGGTGAAGAATCATCTTGGGGTGTCCTGTGCAGAGGCAGGAGTTGGACTCAATGATCCTTGCGGATCCCTTAGATCCCCCAGAACAGCTCAGGATATTCTGTTATTCTGTGATAATTGTTAGCCCCTGGCATGGTCCAAGCACAGACCATCTCAGCCTGAGCCCAGTGTCTCCTCGTGCAGCTCCTGGGCAGTTTGGGTGCAAACACTCTAGATTGGGGTCCCAGAACATCTGAACATGGCCAGACTCTGCTGGTTGGGCTCAGGGTCAGGGTTCACCACCTACCCAGTAACTGGCCCGGGTTCACCAGTTACCCCATAGCCATAAGGCCAATTCCCATGGCTCAGCCACGGGGCAGCGGCTTGGCAGGACGCCACAGCACACCTGCTTGTGGTCCCCTGTGGGGACACCAGGAACAGCTGCCCATGACCTGTTCCCAACTCAGAAACAGCTGCCCAGGACGGATCACGGCACTGTAAATCCCAAGCTATCCCATTCCTCTACATTTTTCCCTACTGTCCCTTCCCTGAGGCCATCAAAGAAGAGTCTCTTGATGGGCACATCCACTTGGAGATGGGCCAGATTTCAAGGAGGGCAAGGCCGTGGCTCCTTTTCCTTTGTCAAAAAAGAGAAAGACCATTTCCAGGTGCCTCCCTGCCAAGCAGACCCCAGGCTGTGGCTGACCCCATCTTGCCCATTCCCTGGGCTCTCCATGCTAATCTGAGATTTGTTAAAAAATATTTGGACAGTCGATAAGCGGAGGAATCTCCTGTTTATCAGAGGAGCCTCGGATATTTACAAGTGTAAGAGCTGCAAGGAGGAGTGAGGAAGGGGAGGTCACCTTGGTGGGTGGGAGTTCACTCAGGCACAACTTGACAGTCAGCAGAAGCTGCTGCTGGACACCAGGTCGCTCTCAAAGAGGTGGCCGAGAGGCTCCCACCAGAAGACCCTCAGGGATGTCTGCATTCCCGTCTCCTGCAGAGCAGGCTCTGCACCTTTGGGATGTGGGACATGGTCCTTCAGTGTGTGTGTGGACTGTCTCTCCACTCAGCTCTGGGACAACCATGGGGCTGGATGGTTTGGGGTCTGGTGGGTTTGGTGTGCTGGAGAGCTGTCAGTGCTTTTCCACCTCCTGCCCCTTCTCAAAACACTGTTTAGCTCTGATTTAGAGGAATCCAGCTAATTTCCACCCATCGTTCTTCCATCCATTTCTGTGGATGGCCACAGAATTGCCTGGATTTGCAAGCCAGTGAGCCACCACTATTCAACATTCAGGGCTTGCAGTGCTGGAGCTGTAAAAAAAATCAGTGAGGCCCTGAGCCGCAGACTTTCTCTGCCTGTGGCCTTTGAAAGTTGTCCTCTTGCGCTCTTCCAGTGTCACTCCTTGTCACAGGGAAAGGACAGTGTCACCACGAGATGAAAAGCCTTGCTCAAGGGCATCCTATTGCAGAGCCAAGCCTGAACTCAAAGCCAGGCCCAGAATTTGCCCAGCCTTCCCATCATGGCCCTCTTGCACATGATCTCAGCTGGTCCTTTGGCTGCGTCCACCTCCACCGTCCTTCAAAGTGCGGAAAACATATCCACGAAGGAAAGGAGTATTCCTGGCTGCTGGCAACGGTGTGCGCCACAGACCTTGGAGCGCTGCAGGCAGAGCAGGGAGTGCTGCAGGGGAGGGACACAGTGTTCCCTTTGCCTTGACGCGAAACATTTGGCCTGGGAAGGGTTGCACAGGAACTGTCTCGCCGTGACGTTTCGCGAAGCCGGGGAAAAACAGATTTCTTCGCCTTCTGGAAAGCCAGACTGTAGGGTGAATGTTTCCTCAGCAATAAGTAGAGTCTTTATGTTTTCAGAGGGAAAACTGTTTGGTCCAGGCAGCCAAATGGGTACACAGCCATCTTCCCCACCATAGACGTGTCACATAAACGCTAAAACCTTCTGGGACGGCATCAAGCCATTTCTGTGAGGCTGCACAATGATGCTTTTTGCTTGAAATCACGTTTCTGGCTAAGTGTGGGGAATTTAACTGATTCCCCACTTCCTGCAGATCCTCAGTCACACAGGTGGTGCCTTCTGTTAGTCCAGACCAGGGGAGAGCCGGGAACCACATTCCCACAGCACCCAGCCCAGTGATGGGCACTGCTCAGACAGCCACTGTCCTACTCTCCCTGTGTTTAGATCCCATTTGTCTCTTAAAGAGTGGGACCCTGGGTGAAATTCCCCCCAGATTCTGTCAGAGAGGAAACAGGAAGAGAAGAGGGAGCAGAGTGGGAAAAGCCAGTGAGCAAAACCTGTTTTTACAGACACACCCTCGGCTCCTTTAGCTCCATCCTCACTTTCTGATCCCAGCCTGTGTGCTGAGCCGGTGAAATCTCCATGGATAAAGGAAAGGCTCACTGTCAGCTTTCCTCTGGCTACAGAGCTCCCCCATGCATAAATTTGGGCTTTTTAAATTTGCAGTAACTCCCTGCCCATTCCTCTTTTGTCTCTCCTCTTTTTTTTCTGCTGCCACCTTCCTTTCCAGTTCAGTCCTTCTCTGCCACAGTCCTGGACCAACCAGCACTCTTAACTGCTGTGATCTGACCAGAAACCTTTTCGTGGGTTTTTCCCCTTGAAACTTCAGCTTCTGGAATCACACAATTCATGGGAACACCTCAACCCATTCCAAAGAAATAGAAGATGTGACTTTCAGCTCATCTAGCTGCAGCAAAATGCTGCTTTAAAGGACCCCAAAATGCTTGAAGAGTAGTAAGGATTTCCAAACCGCCACTTTTTAATGAAAACAATTTTGGGATTTGGAACAAAGCAGCTGGGAATGGCAAACCCATCTTCCCCTACCATGCTGTTGTGGCTGTCCCTTGAAACAGAAGGTGAGGGTGTCCTGGGTGGGATTCCAGGGTGTCCATGTCCTTTGCCTCAGCTGCGAGTGCCCCTGAGAGTCCATTTGGGATTTGTGTATACACAGGATCGTGGCTCTCACCTCTTATCATAACAAATTGTTTTAGGAAACTGCTTCTCTGCTGGGAAAACTGCTCTCAGGCTCTGTTTAGAGCCTGTAAGTGGCCTGGCTGTGTTTGAAGGACAGTTTCTCCTTTGCTGAGTTGCTTCATTGGGTTGAGAAGACACTTCTGCAGGGGGAACTGTTGATATCAAATATCTCTCCGGCTGTAAACAAAACTCCAGTGCTGTATTAATGGAAGTCTCTTTCCATCCAGAGAGGGTGAAGGCAGGAGGGGGCTGGAGGGACGTAGAAGGAGGGACGTAGAAGACAACCTCGTTGTTTCTCATGCAGGAGGGTCTGACCCAAACCAGGGTAGGGAGGGCTCTTTGTCCCCTTCCACGGGCTGGTTTGGGAAGAGAAATTTATAAATTGGATGCTGGCTCTGAACTGAAGGATTCAAAATATTTCCTTTTTCTGTTATCATTCCTTAGGGTCCTGATCCATGAGGTTTATGCGTTCAAGATGATCTCTCCAATGTGAACAGATTTAATCACAGAATCCCAGAATAGTTTAGGTTGGAAGGGACTTTAGGGATCACTCCATTCCAACACCCTGCCATGGGCAGGGACACCTCCCATCAGACTAGGTTGCTCCAAGCCCTGTCCAACCTGGCCTTGGACACTTCCAGGGATGGGTTGCTAAAGAACAGCCCAAAGGTGTGGACCTAGGAATGGAAGTAGTTCCAGGCTGGCAGAGTTGGGGTTTGCAGAGATGGTGGGAAGAAGTCACTTCAAGCCACTCTCCAGGCTCAAGCCTTGGGTTGAGTTGCGAGTGGGTATCTGGTTCTCCTGTTTGGGAAGGCAAAATTCCTCAGACTTTTGGTGAGCCAGAAGTGCTGGAGGTGTGGGCTGGCTGGGGGGGCTCTGATCTGCCTTCCTCTTGATCCCAGCAGTGTCCGTACAGGCCGATCTCGGTGGATGTGAAGGACCCCTCCCAATGACCAAGTGTCAGGAAGGGCCACATCCAAGAATTCTTTTTTCCCTACCAGACCCCCGTGCCCCGCTTAGGAGTCACTCCTGGCTCCCCGGGGACTGGATGTCCCATTGTGGAAAGCATTTCTGACATGAGTGTGCTCAAGGCCTCACCCAAGATTAGGAGGCTGTTGTGCAACACACGAGTGACATTTCCTGCCCCGGGGACCTTGCAGTGCTCATAAACAGTAGATGTGAGGGGAAAAATCTCACTTTACACAGCAAGCTGATGATGACCAGGATAGGGATGGGACACAATCCATCCTCTCCACTGGTCATTCAGTGAGATTTCATGACCTTCTTTCAAGTGAGAAGCTCCTTCATTGACTAAAGGCAGGGTTTTATGAAGAATTAAGTAGAAGGCCATCAGGATTAGTCAACACCAGGGACCCAGCCCATAAAAAGGACCGAATGATCCCAAGATACAAGATAAGGGCTCGACAAAGGCACGTGGGGAAGCTGAGCATTCAAAGAGGAAGATGAGGCCACTCAGCACACACGAGGCTCCCCCAGCCGTGGGCCGATGTCCTTCTCAGCCTGATCAGCAAATCCTTTCCTCAACCCTGTCCCAGTGCTGGCTGTACCTGGCTACGGGAGAGGGAGTAAATCTTTCCAGCAGAAAGGCCATTACAGAGGTCACCGGATGGACCCATAAATCTCCATTATCAGGCAGCGGCTCCTGTGCCACAGAACGGAAATTATTGCCCTGAGTGCGACTGGGGGAGCCTTTCCTTCCCCCCTCATTGTTCAGGGCCCTCCGGGAGCCGCTCGGGCCATTTGCTGCCTGAATAAACGTTTCCTTTCCCGGCTGCAAAGTACAAGGAATAAGTGTCAGGGGATCTCATAACGCCAGGATTTAGAGCTCCAGCCCTGAGCCAGAAGCCAAGAAAACACTTTGCTGCTTTTTCCTGGGGAGTCTCCTTAATCCCCATTATTCATAACAGTGACAAATTAAAAAATTAGTGCACTTGAAGCCCGGTGATCTCCATGCCCAATACAGCTCAGCCTGATGGTGGATCCCAGCTCCGGTGGGCTCTGAGCCCTGGGAATATTTGGGTTTCCTGGTTCCACCCACATCAAACTGCACAGGCTGCAGGTCTTCAGGTGATACTTTCTCATTATTTTGTAGATCTTCAGGGTTTTTGAGAGCAGGGGGGATGTGTGGCCAGAAGGACAGCTCAGAAAGCTCCCCTCAGCAACTTCATCCTGGAGTTTAGTGATGCCGTGAAATTATATATATACACAATTATATATATATAAAAAATAATAATTATAAAAACACTAATTTCTTCTAGAAAGAAATCCAATCCCTTGTTTCCCACTTTCTTAGGGCCCAAACACCCTTTGTACAATAAATGACATGCCCCAAGCCTATATCATCATCTCTATGCCAACATCCAGCAGTGCCCAGGACACCTCCTGTGCCATCCCAAAGCACTCTTTGAAGCAGGTGAGGATATTTCTCCTCCAGGTGATATCTCCTGAGGTCAAGGAGCTCTCCCTGCTCTGTCAGGGCTGCAGGAATGGTTTTAATGAGGTTGCGCTGTGCGGATGTCATCTGACTCAGCACTGGGTGGTGCCCAGAGGGGACACACCCATCTGATATGGGCTGTGATTAGGGAGAGCCACCCAATGTATGGGGCCTCGGTGTCCCCTGGGAACAAAGTCTGCCCCTTCCCCTCCCAAACACCAATGATTCCTGTTTATGAACATCCACAAGGATCACCTTTGCCTGCAGCTGAGAGGGGAAAGTCTCACAAATGTTATTGCCATGGAGGCAGAAGGGGACTTTTGGAAACTTCAACCAGTGAATGTTTGGATGGGGCTTGGAGCAACCTGGGACAGTTTAAGGTGTCCCTGCCCATGGCAGGGGGGTGGAATGAGATGGGCTTTAAGGTCCCTTTCAACCCAAACCATTCTGTAACTCTATGAAAGTTCCTCAAGAGAGACGGTCCAGCCCAAATCCCATGGAAACTGGGAAAAAACCCCTAAACCCAACCCTAAGGCACCAAAGAAATAGGGAAGAATGTCAGCCAAATGCAGATGGGAAAGGAGACCAGGTCTCAAGACAGGTTTGCACTCATCTTTTGGATGTTGATGAGAAACCAACACGTTAAATATTGTGGGCACTGGAGCGGAGTGTCCCGCTCTTGGGAAATAGCAATCAGCATCTGACAACAAATTATTTATCGCCAGAAAATAGGAGACTTACATTTTTCTAAAACCAAAAATATATCCATACTTGACATTTTTTTGAGGGACCTTCTTATTCAAGAGCTGGTCCAAGTCTTAACATTTCCGAGGGACTGTTAGGAATTTTATTCTTTGATTAAAAACTTTTATATTTTGGTTTCCTGGTGGAAAAATCTCTGAGAAAGATTGTATTTTGTAATTAGTCACAGGCACAACTCAAATCACTCAAGTTTTAACTTTTACATTTTGGTTACCTCTGCTCTGCTAAATTCTCCCTGGATTATGTCCACAACTCTGTACTGAATTATTTTCGAAGAAGGGATTTTTTACAGGACAAAAATTACTGTTAAAATACTTGGGCTTTTTCTTTGGAAAATTATAATTGAAAACCTCAACAACTTCTAAGATGAAAAAAAAAAACCAGTGAAATGTTTTCCTTTTTTGAGATTTTTCAAGGAAACGAGTTCTTTCCTGACCAGCTGTTCCAATCCCTTCTCTTTTCAAAGGAAGTTTATTTGATCTAGATTTTGGCTGTGACTCAATTGTCATTTTAAGGGGGAAAGTGAGGGTTATTGTATCACTGAATCTGTGTGGACAAAAATCGCCTGGAGGGATTCCCATCTTTTCGAAACCACCAGAATTTCTCCAGGGTAATGAGATTTTCCTAAACTGCTGGGAAGATACTGGATTCCTGCTTTTCTGGCTCCAGAGCTGCTTGGGTAAAATAAATTACTGCTTTCTACCATTTCCTCGTGGGCACACAGTGTAATCTCCTGCCATTTTTAGCCTGATTTTCTAGGGAGAATTAGGCTCACGTGAATATTTTTCTCTGTCTCTGTTTACTGGCGCCACTTCATTAATTTTTTTGTCCTTTGGCCGCTTCACGGTTATGCAGTTTCCTGCAGATTTTCCAAAAATAGTCTGGGGAAAAGAGAAAATAAGGCCATGTCTGAACATAACCCTTGCTAGACATCAGAGAATCCACATGGGATTGAGGCACAGCTCAGCAAGAAGCCAAATTCTGTTGGTTTGCTCCTTGGGGAGCAATTGTCTTTGAGCAGGAAGCTGAGATTTTCATGTAAAAAGCAGGTGGACAAGCAAAAAATATAGTGAAGTTCTTGGCTTCTGGAAGGCTTTGTATGGGACGGGGAGTGAGCGGTGTCTTTCCAAAGGGTGATGCAGTCGAGCTGTGCTGTGCTGACCTTTGCACCTCCTGGTCCTGCCACAGCCAGAGGGACTGGACTGGCCCAGCCCAGGGCAGTTCACAGAATCCCAGAATGCTTTGAGTTGGAAGGGACCTTAAAGTTCATCTCATTCCAACTCCCTGCCATGGGCAGGGACACCTTCCACTCTCCCAGGTTGCTCCAAGCCCCATCCAACCTGGCCTTGGACACTTCCAGGGATGGAGCAGCCACAGCTTCCCTGGACAACCTGTGCCAGGGCCTCCCGACCCTCACAGGGAAGAATTTCTTCCTAACATCTGATCTAAACCTGCCCTCTGTCGGTTTAAACCCATTCCCCCTTGTCCTGTCACTCCATGCCCAATTGTCCTCCCCCTCAGAGCCCAGCTGCAGCCGAGCCCCAGTGCAGGAGGTACCAGGAAGGCAGTGGGTGAATGCAGCAGGCCCTGGAGCATGGCATCAAGCACAGTGCAGATTTCCATCACAAGCTGAGCCTCTGACACACATAAATTCCCAACAATCCCTGTTATCTGTCAGCCTGAGCTGGGGTTAGAATCCCAGAACCATGGAATGGTTTGGGTTGGAAGGGACCTTAAAGACCATCCATTTCCAACCCCCTTCCATGGGTAGGGAACCTTCACGTTGTACGTGTGGATTCCTGTAACTCAGGAGATGTTTCCTGTGCAGAGAACGGGGTGAAGACACATGAACCTCCTCTCCCTTGGCTCTCTGCAGCCATTCCTCCTGGCAGAGGGGTGGGTGAGGAGCATTCCCATGGGGAGCACGGCACATGGAATGGTTTTCCCTGCCCAGCTGAGATGCAGCTGCCTGATCTCTGGGCAGTTCTCCTCCGTGGGGTTTGTGCTTATCCATGATCTCAGGAATCTGCCTTGATTTTAAACAGGGCTGCTTGCCCTGGCCATGGTCATTCTCGAAAATTGGATAATGTCAGAGCAGAAGGGAAGGTTTCTCTTTCTGTCTCCTGGTATCCATGTCCCTGCTGCCACAGAAGTCCTGCAGCCATGGCAGGGAAAGGAGCCGCTCTTCCCAATAATCCCTGGGGGCTTCCTTGGGGAAGGAAGAGCTGTTTCTTGCAACCTGTAAAATCTGAATATGATTTCTTGAAATGTCCCTTCTGGGCTAAACTGAGAACCAGAGCAGTAATTAAATGCACGGCCACCTAACTAACCGAGTCTTTTCCCTTCTCTCCCATCCTGGCAGCAGAATTTTTTGATGATTATTCCGAGGGGCGAGAATGTGTCAACTGTGGGGCCATGTCCACCCCGCTGTGGAGGAGGGACGGCACGGGGCACTACCTCTGCAACGCCTGCGGGCTCTACCACAAGATGAATGGCATCAACCGGCCCCTGTTCAAACCCCAGAGGAGGCTGGTAAGTGAAGATAACACACCTGGGGTGAGGAGGAGGCAAAGAGACCTCGGCCAGCTGGAGATGCCAGGGGTGTTTCAACTCCATCTGCCCAGCTGAGGTCCAGATTTTCAAAACAAGACAGATTTTCTCATGCTTGGGACACTCCATGACCTTGTACTGCCCAGAGCAGTCCTCCAGATGCTCAGCCAGGCGGCGGAAGGGGACGTAGGACACAGGGTGATTTTGGGATCTGTGGTGTCGGTTCAGCAAAAGCCAGTCTTTGCTTTAGTATCCTGCAGGCATTTTAGGAGGATGGCAACTCTCCCCAGTTCCAGGACAGTACCAGTCCATCTTCTCTTACCCACAGGGGTCCCTGGTCACTGCTGGGTGACCCCCTCACTTTCATGACTTTTCTGGATGCCTTTTTTGGATACTCTGCTCCCAGATCTGTTGGGTGAGGTGAAGCCCCCACTGCAGGGCAGGTCATGGAATCCCAAAGCCTGTGGGGTCAGGGTGGGGTATGCACAAGGAACCTGGGGGACAGGAACAGGATTGTTCAGCCTGGAAAAGAGAAGGCTTTGGGTTGACCTAATTGCAGCTTTGCTGTAGAAAGCCTACAGGAAAGATGGAAAGAAACTATTTCCAAGAGTGACAGGACAAGGGGGAATGGTTTCAAACTGCCAGAGGGCAGGGATAGATGGGATATTAGGAAGAAATTCTTCCCTGTGAGGGTGGTGAGGCCCTGGCACAGGTTGCCCAGAGAAGCTGTGGCTGCTCCTGGATCCCTGGCAGTGTCCAAGGCCAGGCTGGATAAGGCCTTGAGCAACCTGGGATAGTGAAGGTGGCTGGGACTAGAGGAGCTCTAAGGTCCCTTCTAACATCTTAAAATTCGATGATTCTACAATATTCTACAATTTCATAACGTCCTATGATCACGAACCCAAGCCAAAAGCAGCCACCAAGCCACCCCCCAGAGCCAGGTTTCCTTGCTCCTTGTTTCCCACGAGGCTCCATCCCCACTCTGCTGCCCTGTGCATCGCTCAGCCCCGTCTGTGCCCAAACCCAGCAAGTGACAAAAGTGAGACGGGCAGCCCGAGCGCTGCCAGCAGCCACGGGCGCCCAGCGCCCTCTTGTGAAACGCTCTTCCAGGCACCGACTGATCCCGGCAGGATCTCACCCCGGCACCCAGGACCTTCCCTCTCTCACTCACCGGCCTCTAAAGCCTGAGCTTTGAAGGATGATGGGAAGAGTCATGCAGGAGTGGGGGATGTGGCTTTTTCTTCCTCCACCTCCCACTCTGCTTCCAAGCTCAAAACTTGTATTTTATATGGCTTCAAGCCCGTTGCTTTCTCCTCTGGCCTTCTGAGCCTGACTAAACCAGTTCACCCAGAAAGGGAACTTTGGGTCTGCTCCCTGAACTAATTCATTAGTGAGAATTCCTATTAATTATCCCTCTTTATCAAGAGGACGAAAATGCTGCTGGAAGCTTCTTTTATTTTATCTTCCCCCCAGGCTCCTTGAGCAACATAGCATAATGGAATATGTAACATTTATGGCATTGGTTAACATTTTCTTGGGATAGCCACGAAGGCGAAGGGCTTGGGAGCTGGAAAAATCAGGATGGTCTGAGATCCAGACACCTCAGTGTAGGTGTGGACACGTACAGGGGGTCTCTAAGCTGCCACCAGACCTGCTGGAGATCTGGAGAGCTGTTCAGGTGATGTGGGATTCTGGAGAAAGGAGGCTCAGGGGGCACCTTGTCACTCTCCACAACTCCCTGACAGGAGGTTCAGCCATGGTGGGTTTGGACTCTGCTCCCAGGGAACAAGGGACAGGACAAGAGGAAACAGCCTCAAGCTGTGCCAGGGGAGGTTCAGGTCGAACATCAGGAAGAATTTAGGTGATCAGGCATTGGAATGGGCTGTCCAGGGAGGTGGTGGAATCCCCATCTCCAACGGTGTCCAAGGAATGGCTGGATGTGACACTCACTGCTCTGGTCTGGTTGACAAGGTGAGGATCAGTCACAGGTTGGATTGGGTTGTCGCTCTTAAGTACTGAGAACAGCGAGAAACGACACGATCCAAGTTCAGGAAGAAAGTAGTTATTTAATTAATTATAATTTGGTTTATATAACTTGGTTCCTAAAGATGACAGGCGGTCATTGGATCTTAGACCAGCCACCCCCTGTCCCATTGGCCAAAGCTCACAACACCTACTTCAAAATATTTCACTGTGTACCATAACAACTCTGAAAAACAGACTCCAGGTGCACAGATAAAACCCAGTTTACAAAGAACCCGTAGCAGTGTTTTTCATAGCTTTCATGAGAACCACAGAGCTCTCACAGAATGCTGCAGAAAGCTGAAAAATTTCTCTACCAAAGCTTTTCAGCATCTACATTGGGTGGTCTTGGAGGTCTTTCCCAACCTTAATGATTCTATTTCATGTCTCTGGCACCACCTGAGATGCCTCAGGACAGCTGAGACCTCCTGGAGGCCGTGGAAAGGCAAGAGGGGCAGAAAGAGGTAGTTGGACAACTGCAAAGGGGAGAAAAGAGAGGCAAGAGCAGAGGGAACCCCGAGGCGTGCCAGAGCAAGCTGGTTGCAATCTGGAGTGCTGCTGGTGAGGGCATTGCAGGGCTGACATGTTTCCTTGCTCCGCTGTCCCCACAGTCAGCATCCCGCCGCGTCGGCCTCTCCTGTGCCAACTGCCACACGACCACCACCACGCTCTGGCGCAGGAACGCCGAGGGGGAGCCCGTCTGCAATGCCTGCGGCCTCTACATGAAGCTCCATGGGGTAAATCCTCGCTGTGGGGGGGGTGTCCGTGGCACCAGGCTGGGGGCTGGGTTCTTTGCACACCTCTGTGCTCTCCTGGAGCTGTTTTTCCTGCTGTCCCTTGGGTTTAGTCCCCCTCAAGGTTACATCATGTTTATACCTGCAAGGGGGGGTGCACACTGGGTATTTCTCACTTACTCATTAGGTCCCCTTTGCAAATGAGTCTTAAAACCTAACAAAACCAGGCCCAGATTCTTTCCACATAAATGCAGGCACTTCAGTTAAAAAGCCAAGTCAGAAGCACAAAGAAGGGCTGAGCTCCTTCACACGAGCTGTCAGATCCCAGCTAAGGCTTGGCTGTAAACTTGTCAGGGACAGATGGGTGATTTTTCTTGTACAGGTGTCCAGATAGTCTCTTCCTGCCAGAGGTGGCTTCATGTATTGATGTCGCACCTGATATATCTAGAAGAGTCCTGCTGGAGTCCAAGGCATGGCAGGAATTCAGGATGTAAATCTCCAGCTTCTCTCCCATCGCTCAGTGGCAATGGGGCCACCCCCATGACAGAGACAGAAGCCCTCAACACCCTGGTGATTGCTCAGTGGCAGCCCCCTGACCTATTCCTCATGGCACTGGCATCCCTGCCCACGGCAGAAGGGTTAGAACTGAATGGTCTTTAAGGCGCCTTCCAACCCAAACCATTCCTGGTTCTGTGATTGCTGCTCCCAGGGATTTTATACACCTTTACACATGGAAAAAAAAAACAACATAAAAGGCAATAAATAATTGCTTTACATTTTGCATTTCTTGCTTGAACAGTTTGTGCCTGACTAAAGATGCTCCTGGTGATGTCCAGTGCCTGAGAGTAGATGACAGAATATTCAGCGGGGCCAGGTCAAAGCTGGAAGTTATGGTGGATGAGGGGAAGTCTCACCTAACCCAAAAATTCTTCCTGGAAATCCCAGTGTCTTTGTGACCACCTCAGTGGGATAAGCTCCTAAGGGAGGTCACCCCACATAGGTTTGGTGCCTTTCCAAAAAGTAGGTATAAGCCAGACAAGAGTTTCTGCTCTGAGTTAAACAGGAAAGTCAATCAGAGCTGATCTTCCCTTCTGACCCTAAAACACTCAGAACCATGGTGTGAACTTTCTTCCTATTCCCAGTTGGATGCACATCTTGGATCTCTCTTGACCAGGGAATTTGGGCTCCATCTTGATGTTGCTTTCAATTAAACCAGCTCGACCACAAGTTAGAACTGGAATCATGTTCTCTTAGACGACCTTAAGACGTTCAGAAACCAATGTGCTTTTCTATTTGGATCCACAGGTCCCGAGGCCTTTAGCCATGAGAAAAGAGGGAATTCAGACAAGGAAACGCAAGCCTAAGAACCTTAACAAAACAAAGGCACAAGCAGGTAAGCGTTGAATGGAGGAATTTATTTTATGATGTGTATTTGTGTGTGCACTTGTGTTTCTGATCACAGTGCCCTGCAAGTCAGAGACCCAGTGACAAAACAGGCCAATTTTCAAAAAAATGGGGGATGTCTAAATACCTGAATATCCTTCCAACCACTTTTAAATTTATTTTTGCCACGCTAACTTCTGGGTGGGTGGGCAGAGCTCTGTGCTGAAAGGTCTTTGGAAAGGGCCTTTTTTACCACCTGATTTCTCCCAGGCCCATCCAGCAGCGAGAGTCTTACCCCGACCACCAGCTCCACCAGCAGCAGCAGCAGCAGCACCACGACCACCGAGGAAATGCGCCCCATCAAAACAGAACCCGGGCTCTCATCTCACTATGGGCACCCCAGCCCCGTTTCTCAGGTATGGAGGGGAGATGCTGGCAGAGGAAGAAAAAATGGGAAGTAGGATGGTAGACATGGGGAGAACATCCTCAAAACCTTAATTAGGTCCTTAAAGATAAGTGCCTGAAGGGAGGCTGCAGGAAAGATGGAGAGAAACTATTTGCAAGGGCCTGGACTGATAGGACAAAGGGGAATGGCTTCAAACTGACAGAGAGCAGATTTAGAGTGGATATCAGGAAGAAATTCTTCCCTGTGAGGGTGGGGAGGCCCTGGCACAGGGTGCTCAGAGAAGCTGTGGCTGCCCCTGAATCCCTGGAAGTGTCCAAGGCCAGGTTGGATGGGGCTTGGAGAACCCTGGGATAGTGGAAGGTGTCCCTGCCCATGGCAGGGGGTTGGAACGAGATGATCTTTAAGGTCCCTTCAAACCCAAATCAGTCTGTGTTTCTAGAATTAGAAGGAAAAGGAGAGAGCAGGAAAGAGCCTGCCCAAAGTATCCCAGGTTGGCTGCAATCTCCAGCCCTGCACCAAATCCAGACACATTTTTACAACAGCACCAGCTCACACTAAAGGGATTCACATGGTCCTCTAAGGTTTGAAGCTTTTTTCACAGGATTGTCCTTTTTCCATAGGCATTCTCAGTCTCTGCCATGTCCGGACATGGATCATCCATCCACCCTGCGATCTCAGCTCTGAAGCTTTCCCCGCAGGCTTACCAGTCAGCCATGAGCCAGTCTCCCCAAACCAGCTCCAAACAGGACTCCTGGAACAGCCTGGTGCTGGCTGAGAACCACGGGGACATCATAACTGCATAACCTGGCCCTTTCCCCATGAACTCCAGGCTGATCCGCTCGAGAGATGAAGAAGATGCCACGTAATCACGAAGTCAATGTTGTCTCCCACCTCCCCTGCTCTCCTGCCTTCTCTCCCTTTGTGAGATGTTCCAGCAAAGAGGTAAAGAGAACTCATCCGAGGTGTAGGGGAGCTCTCATGAAATGAACAGCGAAGACTCAAATCTCAAAGTAACTCAAGGATTTGAAGTCTTTTTTCCCACTTTGTCACCGCTTACTATGAAACAGCCAGAAACACAGAGATGGACACAGTTCTTGAGTTTTATTTAACAGTATCTGGCATTTAAGACTCAGACAATGGTGGAGCAGAGACACTTCTTCTGTCACCACCCATTCTTTTCCTGAACAGAAGAAAATGCCACCGTCTTCTCATGACCCAGTTCAGTGATCTTCCACCAAACAGAGCCAGTTCCAGCACAGTTTGCTGAACAGACTTCACTAGAGGTTCTTTAGTGGCTTCAGTGGATTTGATAAGACGTAGGGCAGAGAAAAAAAAGAGACATCCCCCTTCCTCCTCAGCTCACACATGTAGAGCATTGTCTTCATTTTCCTAGATGGTCTGGAAAGCTCATGAATGTCCGTATTTAATAGTAACTCCTTTCCTATTTATCACTACGAAATCGTGGGACTGTGTTTCCAAAAGGTCGTTGGCTAAGCCTGGAGTAGGTCTGTCCAAAGTCAAAGAGGGATTTTGGAAGAAGGAACCTTCTGGAAGAAAGTAGATGAGACCCAAGCTGGTCATCAAATCCTGGAGGAAATGGCTGGGCTCTTCCCTGATGGATAGCAACAAGCCAGGCTTAGAGATGATTCAAGAGCACAGCAAGTGAAAGATGCTCTTCTAATGCTGCTGTGCCATTTCTTTTCAGACAGATAATTTAATTATTTTGCCTATTTTCATGTTGGTTTGGATGCCACTGATGAAATCTGACTGTCACTTATTTTTGGCTGTACTGTGAGTGCCCACTGTCCCCCTAACAGCTGGCTCGTGACCATTTCCCACATCTAATCCTTTAGGATTTCACTTTTTGCAACAAGCAGTGGCTTCAGCCCCTACTGGAGGTGGCAGGGGCCGTTTTCTTTACCAAGCATGTGCACAGACTTGCTTGCCTGCAAGAGAAGCACAACTCCATTAAACAAGACTCGTCTGTTTGCTTGCCCATAAGGCTCTCAGCTACCGGGGAATCCTGGCAAATGGAGTCGGAAGAGATGCTAAGAGCCCGCTGGGATCAGTCCTGCCTAATCCAGCCCTGACTGCTCTGTCTCTGGCTTAACAAACTCAAACTCCAGCACTGCAGACGCCACAGCTCCCCTGGGCAGTCCAAGTGCTTCACCAGATGTTTCCCATGACGTTTGCATCAACATTTCCAAGGAAGGACAGCTTTGCCTGTCCGCACAGAGAATTTCTGAGAGACCTCATCCTGCAAGATTCTTCACTCTTGTTTCTGTCTGCTCCCAAGCTCTGTAACCCTTCTTGCCCTCCCAGCTCCTCTCTTTTGCTCCCCGCATCCAGAACTCGAGTACTGAACTACCAAGTGAAAAATCTCTAAGGGGGATTGTGCATCCCTCCCAAATGTGCCACCCTCTGTCTCCTACTGTTCAACATTCCCACAAGGAGTGTTTTTCCACACAAACACTAAGGCACATGGCTTGCTGAAGAGAAGAGCCATGGACAGGTTTGAAGCAAAAGAATGGCATTGTGTTGTCTTTGCTTGAACTCACCCTTTCCCTCCTGGTGGTGTAAAAGCTTCTCTAAGGAGAAGGATTCAACTGGACTGCTGGTCATGACTGGAGAGTCCTGGACCCTCTCACATTCCCTGTTCTCTCCATAGCTCAGATTTGCAGGGTTTTGGAGGGATGACAGCCTCCACACTTCCTAGAGAAAAACACCATGGCAATGATGCCATGGGAACGGCTGGATGGTGTTTGCATCAGTTCCCACTCTGTCTTGCGGAGCTAATGCAGTGTTTAGCCTCATTAGTGCTAATTACAGATGAGGGAAAGATATTAATGGATAAATAAAATCCTGTGATTCTGTTCAGACCTGCTAGGCTTCAGAGAAGAGGCCAGAAATAGCACTGAAAAATATGAATTTGAGGTGAAAACACAAAGATGTTCCTCCATTGGCAGGAAGATCTTTACCCAAACTCTTCCTTGAAGTAAATCCCTTTGTAAATGGCAGTTGAGCTCTCCTGGGATCTGGCTGTGAATTCCTGGCCATAACACAGCAACCTGCACCACAAAATCCCCTTTGGCTCATGCCAACTTCTGAGATATCCAGAACTACCCTGGAAAGCCCAAGAGGGCGTAGAGCCTCCTGGCGAGGAGCTAAAGTCCAGACCAACACCTCCCATCTCTCCTTCCGTCTGGAGGCTCACAGTGGTTCTGCCCACCTTGTTGCTGTGTTCCTCCTCCTTCCCTCAAAGCCAAATTCCCCAGTGGAATTTTTCTCCTGCCCTTAAAACCCACTCAGAGATACCAGAAAGGGCTCTGCTTGTAATGCTGGAGGGAAAAATCCCTGCAGAACATGTCTGCCTTACGCCCCCTGGGTAGAGATTTATAAACTGGTTTTTAGCCTTCCTCAAAGCCTGAAAAACAATTCTTGAAACAGAGTGAGGAGCATTTACAAGTCCCCGGTAACAGAACAAGACGTCTGCTTTCAAAAGGTGAAGCTTTGGGGGCGTGAGGACAGCTTTAGGGGTAGAGGACAACTCTTTAGGGGTAGAAATCAGCTCTTTTGTCCCCGCTTTTGCACCAGAAGCAGAAGTTTGGATACCTGGTGTTCTGTGGTTCTTTTCAATCACCCAAAACTGTTGTAGAGCTGTTGTTGGCCCGGGAGAATTTGTCTTTTTCAGGCCAACGCTGACACCAAGATGGTGAGAGTCTGACCTCAGATGCAGCATCACCATTTCAGATGGGGTACAGACACACCATAATTGATGGGTCCCCTTCTTCAGAGCTTCTAATGATCAAAAAACAGAATAATTTAAATCAGAAGGGATGAGATCAGGTTTCCCAGTGCCCTATTCAGGCAACTTTTGAATATTCCTAAGAATGGAAATCTCACCACCTCTCTGGGTTCCTGTTCCAGTGTTTGACCACCCTCATGCTGGGACTTTTTCCAAGAATCACTGGCAAATTAATTGCTCAGACTGGGGGATTCCCATGTAATGAGTCATTGTGGGAGGCTGAACGTGGTCTCCAAGCCCAGGAATCACTCAGAGCCACATCTTGCAGGTGGGGGCTGGGATGGCAGGATGGCAAACTCCAGAAGTGACAGACAAAGGGATACTTTGATGACAGGACAAGAGGATTAAAGTGCCACCACTTTCAGGACACTCAGCTCCTTCTAGCAAGAGGGGCCACTTAAAAAATTCCAGGTTCCACCTGAGCTCTGCTTTCCTGCCTGTGATGGGGGAGGCAGTTAGAACCTGCTTTGGTAATGAATTAGATACCATTATTAGAGACCCATTAAGGCAAAGTGATTACTAGTTTCATTATTGCTTTTATTGCTGGAGAACCCAGCAAGATCCATACCAGGTCCTACACAAATACAGGACCGAGAATTAACCCTTCGCTGAGAAGCAGGGAAGGGCCCACTCCTCCAAAACACCTCAGCACGTATAAAAACGCTTTTGTGGGATTTGTTCCCCTCAAGATCATCCCTAATCATGAAAATTTTGATGCTGAAGGGTTTGCAGCACAAGGTTTGGTTGTGTCAGACCAGACCTTGGCACTGGCTCAGTGGCCACCAAAAGGAGATGGGCAGGTGAGAACCAGGACAGGGAGCCAAGAAAGGTCATTTAACCACTTCTAAATGTCTTTGCTCTTTGTGGAAGTGCAATATCTTGATTCACTTCAGTTATTCTTTGTAAACTGATCAGACAAGATCCACAGATCTCTTGCAATCTTATGGGCTTGGATGGAGAGGGTGCAATCAGGAGGAGCTCAGGAATATTGCAAGGGAACTTTAAAACCAATCGACAACTCTCAATGTAACACTGAAGCTGTGACTATGTCAGGGGTGGTGTTTTGTTTTGCCCTTTTTTTTTCTCCCCATGTATAAAGTCTGAAGCTTCCCAGGCCATCTGGGAAGGTCTCATGGAAACAGACGCTTATTTGTAAGGGGGAGAGGGAAACCAACCAACTGAACAAGCTGTAATTATTTAAAGATGTAAAAAAATATCTATTATGAAGTAGTATGGCTACCAATCCACGTAACTTCTACACCTTTAGAACTAATGGAAATAAAACAATGATAATAAAACCAGAAGGTTTCCGCCTGACTCTGTCTACCCTCGTGGGCTTCTTGGAGAGTGCTGGGGTAAACGATGAAATATTGAAAACATATTAAATGCACCTGGAGAAGAAATGGTGCAGTGGATCCTGTCCCAGGGAGCTCACAATGAAAGAATCACAGAGTAATTTTAAGCCAAAAGAGATGAAATCAGGTTTCTCAGAGCCCTGTTCAGTCAAGTTTTGAATACTCCCAAGGATGGAAATCCCACCACCTCCCTGGGTTCCTGTTCCAGTGTCTGACCACCCTCATGGTGGAAATGTTTTTCCAAATCATAGAACGTTAAGGGGTTGGAAGGGACCTTAAAGCTCATCTAGTTCAACACCCTGCCATGGGCAGGGACACCTTCCACTAGGCCAGGTTGCTGAAGGCCTTATCGAACCTGGCCTTTGACACTTCCAGGGATGGGGCAGCCACAACCACCCTGGGCAACCTGTTCCAGTGTCTCACCACCCTCGAAGTTAATAATTTGCTCCTAATATCTAACCTAAATTTCTCCTCTTTCAACTTGTACCCATTACTCCTTGTCCCACATAAATGCCCTATATAATAAATATTAGATTATTAACGACAGCTAAAATCTTTGGTAAATTAATTGCCTAGACCTGGGGATTCCCATGCAATGAGTCAGTGCAGGAGACTGAATGTCGTCACCAAGACCCAGAGCCTACAGAGCCCCTTCCTTTATGTAGGATTTGGGATGGCCAATACAGGCTGACAAACTCAGAGGTGACAGACCCAGCAGTAACGCAACTCAAAGCCAGGCTGGACAGGGCTTGGAGCAACCTGGGATAGTGGAAGGTGTCCCTGCCCATGGCAGGGAGATGGAACTGGATGATCTCTGAGGTCCCTTCCAACCCAAACCAGTCTGTGACTGATTTAAATACAAATGAGGAAAAGCCCCAGTACTGGTAACACCCCTAACACAGCTGGAGGACCCAGCTGTGAAAGAGACAGGGAAAAGCCCTTGGGGGAGCTTAAAAACCGTCATGACTTAGCTTTTTGGTCTTCTCACTGAGTTTTACTCAGTAGGCCTAGTTCAGCCTGAATGCTTCCAGCTGAACTCAGAGACAACACCCTCGAGCCGAAATCAGGCTGTCAGCAAGGGCTGTGCCCCCACAGAGTGGGAGGTGGCTGAGCACAGCCCTCCTTTAAGCACCCAGTGACCCTCCCAGGGTGCCCAACTTCCTTCCCAGTCCGACCAGTTCCTACAGACCGGTACAGCTGGCAGGGTGAGTGAAGCCAGCACCTGGAACCCGCCCATTCCTGCCCCAGCAGCCAACTGGGGAGTTCCCCTGCTATTTGGGGGGTGGATCTTCGTCCCCATAAAAGGAGGTGGGTGGAAGGGGTTTGGCTGTGGGAAGTCTTCTGGAGGGTGGGTAGGGGTGCTGTGGGAGGTTGTTGGGGGCAGAGGAAGGACTGTGAGGAGTAGAAGGGAGGCAATGAAGCAGGGGGGGAAGGCTGCCCAGCCTGCTTCCCCAAATGGATGCACAGGTGGGCCTGGGGAGAGAACTGGATGAGAGCTGGAGGCAGGAATGTGGGGCTTGGGGGGAATGCTGAGGGTGCTTTCACTGCCCTGGGGAGGCGTGGGTGAGAATGGGGTGGGAACTCAAGGCTCTGTTTTTTAGGATGGCTGCAAATTGGTGCTTGGCTGAGTGTGAGAAGGTGGGGAGCTCTGCACCCCCTGAGTGCAAGCAGAGGGTCAGAGCTGTGCCTTAAAGTCCCTGCAGGAGCCTTGCCCAGGGGTGTAAGGTCACAGGGATCTTCCTGCAATCCCTGGGTGCAGGCAGAGCTGAGGTGAGCTGCATGAGCCTTGTCCTTGCTGTGTTCCCTTGTGGGTGCTGGGTTGCTGTCCAGCCACAAGGACTGGGAATGAGCCCATACAGGGAGAGGATTTCTCCTGTAGGCCTGGCTCCCTGCTCCAGACCTGCAGAAGGCACCAGCTCAGGTGGCCATGCTCATGGAGAAATGGATGTCATGCCCTGTAGAGAGCTGGGGATGGTTTTCCTCCTCTTCCTTCTTGGAAGGTAGAGCGTTTTGGATGAGACTGAAGTGAGTCTGGACTAAAAAGATGAAATAAGGAGGTACAAGGGGATCAGAGACAGCAAACACTGTTCTTTCAATGTCCTGGGAAACAGGGCAGTCCTCCTTCTTGAGGAGGAGTGTTACTTTACTGTCAGACAGGCTACAGCTGGGGCAGAGTGAGCATTAACGCCTCCCAGCACTGGAAGCTCCCGATGCTTCCAGTCTCTCACAGTGAGCCTGTGGAGAACTGACTCAGCAGCAGCCAGAGCTCTGCAGGTGATGAACTTCCCTGGGCTGTGAGCTCTGGGCTGTGTGAGCTGTCCTGGAGCTCTCTGTGCTGCCTGACATGAAGCCAGTGCCTGGAAATTTGAGGCAGACCCCTCGGATGACCGGTACCCAGCTGCTTCCAGGGATCCAAACTGCTGCTGGTGCCTTTGGCAGCAGGAGTGTCTCTTTAGCTGTCTCTTGATAAACATAATATGCAAATTTTTGGGTGCAAATGGAGCAGGCCTGTGAGTGATTATCACATGCCCTTGAAGGCAGAGGACTAAAGCTCAGTCTTTTACCCGTGCTAAATCTAGTTTTGATGACCACTTAACATCTGTACCTGGATGTAAGACATTAAATTAATGTTCCCTGACATGTTTTCCTCTTGAGCCCTTCCAAAAGGGATTTGGTTTGTGCTGCAGCACAGGAAGGCCTTTACAGCCATGCTGCCATGCCTGCTGCTCCTCCTCACAGCATGCCAAGGATGTCCCCTTGCTGTGGCAGGAGCGTGTGGCATTGGAGGCTTTGGTTTTAGTCACTCTGAGCTGGTGTGAACGTGGGCTGCTGTCTCTGAGCCAGCCCAGGCAGTGGAGAAGCCAAGATGCTGGCATGAGGTGGGAATGGCTCTTTTGGTGGGGGACCCCAGGACTGCTGTTGATTTTCTCATCAAGATGTCTCACAGCTGTGCCAGGTGCCTCAGAGCCCTGTGCTGAGTGCTGTGGAGCTTGAAGCTGGGTCTCTGGGGTTAGTCTGCAGGGAGAACCAGCACTGTGGGATAAAAGCCAAACTGAGCTTTCCCTGTACACCCACAGCCAGCAGAAGTCCTCAGAAGAACTGCAAGTGGCGGGGGCTTCATGCCTGAAATAACTCCTTATGTATTGGTGTGACTTCCTGGAGGGAGCTGCAGGATGGTGCTGCTTCATCTCCTCCTCATCCGGAGCCTTCTGCTCCCAGATGGCTGCTGGCAGAGTGTAGGAATGCTCCCCAGCTGGTTCCATGCCATTGCAGTCACTGGGGCAAGCAGTGGGTAAAGCAAGGGGTGGGGATGTTCTAATTCCAGGGCTGATCTTTCCATGGGAGCAGCACTTCCCATGGTGTATCAGGGAAAAGATGGGTCACCGGCCTGTGCTGGTTCTGGGTCCTTAATCCAAAAATCACAGAATGGAATGGGTTGAAGGGACCTTAAAGATCATCTACTTCCAACCCCCCTGATGTGGGCAGGGAAACCTTCCACTACCCCAGGAAAAAAGACTTTGGGAGGTTCCCAGGCCAAATTCCTGCTTGTGGGGTGAAAGCTGCCACTAGAGCAGGTTGTTCAGGGCTCTGCTTGGATAAATTATATATATCCACTAGGATGGAAACTCCCCTACCTCCCTGGTCCTGAAAGAAATCTATTCATCTTCATGGACTTTGCCACAGGGACATAAGGAAGAAAATTAGGAGAATGTTTTGTGTATTTCTGAGTTGCAACTTCCCTTCCAAGTCTAGGGCAGAGTGTGACAAGGACCTGCTAATCCCTCAGCAGCTGCTGGAGATGCCAGAGGGCCCATCAGTGAGGAAGTTCCAGCTGCTGACCTTCCCTTTTGTGGGACAAGTGGTGGTCAAGGTGGGAGGAAGCAGCCGGAAGCTCAATGTGAATGACCTGAATGCCCTGAGGCTCCAGGACTCCCAGGTGAGCTGTGCTAAAGTTGAATTTACAGATCCATGACAAGTCTGGGGGAAGCCACCATTGCCCTGCACCTGGGTGACAGAAGGTGCAGAACCTGTGAATGTTTCCCTGAGGGTTTCACCTGGCTGAGTTGAGGTGTCTGTGCTGTGGGCACTTATCAGAATTCACACTGGGTTGGTCCTGCTGGGGCTTCACTGGCCTGACGCCCCCCAAATGGTGATTTGGACCAAACCCTGGTGCAGCCTCACCTCTGATTAAAGGTGGGGAGCAAAATGAAAAGCACAAAATGCACCCAGCACCAAGTGGGAAGGTAAATCACAAGCAATGGTAACAAATTTCAAACCACTGAGCATCTGTCCTGGTGGGCCTGATGGGAGCTCCTGGGAGGGATTCAGAATTGAGTGGCATCTGAACACCTTATGCTTCAGGCAGGCAAAGAAAGGAATCTGCAAGGATGACCCCAGCTCTCATGAGAATGGCTTGTGAAGTTAACACGCAAGGGCATGGACTCTGCACAAGATGGAGAAGCGCAAAGCTGTTTATTGTGCAGTGAATTTGTCTTAAATACTAGAGTACAAACAGGATATAACATCACGTAAACAAGAAGGATGTCTACTACAGTGTTCTCAATCACCTAAGCCATTGCACCGATATTGCCTAATACGGTAATTAATAAACAATACCCTATAAGGCTACAAACTACAATTGTCACCTCCTATAAGTGCAACACTGTCCACAGACCCGCAAGCCCCTTTCAGCCCATCCCTGGTGACCTGTATGTGCTCTCAGGGTCACCTCCGGGCCCGAGAAAGAGGCTGTCTGTCCGGCCCACAGGGCCTATTTCTCTATCCACACGTAGTGCAACCCAACAGCTTGGAAGCTGATGAATCCCGTGTTCAGGGTGGGGTGATGTGCCCTCTAATAGAGGCTGTAGAAAATAGGCACTTGTATGGACACAGCCAGAGGTTTTATCCCTGGATGTGCTCAAAGTCAGGTTGGATGAGGACTAAGCAACCCGGTCTAGTGGAAGGTATCCCTGTCCATGGCAGGGGAGTGGAATGAGATCATCCTTAAGATCCCATCCAAGCCTTACTAGAATTCTATGATCCTTTATGGATCATCAGTACATCCTACCTCTTTTCTCAGGTTCATGGGAAGAACTTGTACCTGGCATTTGTGGCAGCCGAAGGTCCCTTCCGACCAACCGCAGAAGAGACAGCGCTGCAAAGAGAAGCTGCTTGTGGGGCACAGTGTCCTGCCCAGGGAGGCCAAGGGCAGATTTGTGCTCCACATCCCCATTCCCAGGATGAGGAGCTGCAGGAACCCCAGCACTCAAGATCTGAAGCCCCAGATGGAGCAGAGGGTCCGGGCAATTGGCTGCGCATCCATTTTGGCATGTTCGGCAGCGTCCGGGCAAACGAGTTCTCAAGGGCGAACAGAGCCAATAAAAAGGGGGACTGGAAGGACCCTGTGCCCAGGTATTTAATGGAATCTTCTCTCTCCCTGCCTTTTCTCCTTTTCTCTTTTCTCCCAACCCAGTTTGTGTGGGGATGCTCTTAGCCTTGGTTTTCTCTGATACATGCTAAAGCACAAGAGATGGTGTGAGTGGATGTGGGGTGTGTTCAACCAGAGAATCCCCAGTGAAATTAATTGTAGGATGTGTTGCCTGCCAGCCTGGGGATCACAGGACCAGTTCTGCTAAGATTTTATCTTAAAGAGTGAAGTTTTAGGATGCCAGGTTGAATCATGCCCTAGAAGTGTCAGTTTCTCCCAATTAAGTATTTTTAAAAAGCCCTGGATAAATAGCAAATGTCTCAGCTGGAATCACAGGCTGGAGTGATGCTGTTGAAGGCAGCAGTGAATTGAAAACATGGCTATGGTTTGTGTCCTATATCCCACTGGAATTGTACAGAGCAAGAGGGAACAGCTCCCAGAGAAGCTGTGGCTGCCCCCTCCCTGGAAGTTTCCAAGGCCAGGTTGGACAGGGGTTGGAGCAACCTGGGGTAGGGGAGGGTATCCCTGCCCACAGCAGAGGGTGGCCCAAGATGATCTTTGGGTTCTCTTCCAACCCAAACTGCTCTATGATTCTGTGGTTTTTTGAAGGATGAGTTTATTTCTATACAAGTATTTTTAGACACAGTTTTGTGTGTTACTTTTAACATCCGTTTCCCTGATTTGTCAACCCTCCTGCTGGAGTCCTGATCGTCCAGGGAGCACAGGGCAGCAGAAGGAACAACTCTTGACCAGTTGTGTGTGTTCACCACCACGTTTCATGGCTGAAATCATTAAAGAGGCTGCCTTGCCTTGAGACCATGGCCAGCTGCAGAATATGGCAAGTGGGTCAGAGATGTTTCTGATGAGAGACTCCAACTTCCTGGCTTCTCCCAGGCTGGTTCTGCACTTTGAGAGTGGAGGCTTCCTTGTCTTCTACAACTGCCGGATGCTCTGGTGCTCCTCTCCGAGGGCTGATCCTGCTTCTGACATCCTGTCTGTGGAATTCCACCGTGGCCGGGCGCTCTGTGCCCTTCGTGCACCCGATCCCATCTGCTACACCCTCCTAGACCAAAGACATTTTTCAGGGCTGGGTGAGTTCCAGGGAATAGTGGCAGAAGGAGAAGTGGAGGAACGTGGGTGGGATGTCTACAGATGCAGAAGTGCACATCTGGGCAGTTTTTTCTTTAGTCTAACAGCTGCTGGTTGGTCCATCTGAGGGCATGTGGTCATCTTCAAGGTCTGTAACAAGGGTAGAGAACCTCTTCCAGCCCAATCCCAGCTCTAAGTCTACTGTTTGGATGCCACCTCTGATACAGGGAATGGCGTTGCTGGCTGCGATCCTTCAGGCAGAAATCACAGGTTGGAGCCAGCAGCCTGCATTACCTTGATTAGAAATATCCTTATTGTCTCTTTGTTTCTGACCCTTTCCAGGGAACATCATTAAGAACGAGATCTTGTACCTGGCCAGGATCCACCCATTAACACCAGGCTCCCTCTTGGCTCCCTCAGATCTGGAGCATCTGCTGGACTGTGCCATTCAGTTCAGCTCTGAGTGGCTGCAGAACAAACTGCGTGGCCAAGGGCTGCACCCCAGGGTGTACCAGAAGGAGCAGTGTCCCCTGGGGCATCCCCTGATGAAGGGGACTTTTGGACCCTTGGGTGGCTTCAAGAGACTTACGTGGTGGTGCCCTCAGTGCCAGCCTGCGGTGCTGCCAGGGGATGGGGACCCTTCCCCAGTCACTGAGTGACCTGTCCTGGAGGGTGCTAGGTGGTATCTCAACCACGCTCTTCATTGTCCTGAAAGGTCTCGGTGGTTTCTTTGAGGCTGTTGAGTTTGGTCCTTAGGGAGCTGGCAGAGTTAAGTGCTCAGTGGGGGTCCCAGGTCCCCTGAGTGGCTGCAGAAAGGAAAAAGTGGCTGTCTGTGGGGTTTTTTTTTGTCACAGTGTAAAGAGTTTGACCAGTTCTGAGGTGTTTTGGTTGCCCTGTTCAGGTAGCAGTGGATGGGAAGTGTGAAGGGTTGAGCAGGGCATTGCTGTGGTCTGAAGTGACCCTGTCCCTTGACCCTGGAGGAGTCAGCAAAACAGAGGATATGCCTCTGCCTAAACAGCTTGATTAATTAGGAATTAAATAATCCTGCCTCTGTCTGGAGCTGGATACCTGTGTGCTGGGCTGTGATGGGTGTGGCTAAACATGAGGGGCTGTTCCCTGTGTCAGATCTGACAGGAACAGCTCCCTCCTTCCACATCAATGTATACAAAATATACGTCAGCAGTGCTTGGTGGAACTCATCTCTGCCACCCACAGGTTTCAGCTTTGTGGCAAACTGCCAATTCCAGATCTTGCTGTAAAATTAATTAAAAAAAAATTAAAAATACATCGTGTGACAGGGATTGCATAACACTCAGGATCTCCAAGGAAACCTGAAAGCAGAAAGGTTTGGAAATAGAGCTGTGTCTCTAAACACTAGGTGGGAACTGCTGCTGTCCTCTCTCCCTGGATTTGAGTTTATTTTAATAATAACTTGTTGAGCAAAAAAATAAAAGCTGGAATTAGAACTGGTGATGTTCATTGCAAGTGTGTCCTTTCTGGCAGTTTCTTGGTTAAAAGCTGAGGTGTACATGGAGATTCCAGCTGCCTGGAGTTGGTTGACAGCTACCTCTGTGGTGCTGCCTGTAGAGGATGGTACCAGCAGCTTTCCTCAGTGGTGTAAGGGTTCTCATTAATGGGAATTGCATTTAAAGATGGATTGCAAATCAGCTGGGAATGCTGGAGGTAAACACCTCCGTGGTAGGCAGCTGCTTCCCAGGCAAGACTTGCACAGCCTCTCCCCTGTGAACTGCAACACCCTAGAGTGGTTGCAGGTTATGGGATTGCTGAATAATAAACCAATTAATGGGGTTATGGGGCCAAAGAAGGTGGTTAATGTCCCTTCTGCAGGGTGTCAGCAAAGTACCCTTTCAGTGCCCTTCCAAAACAAAGAATTGTAGAATATCCTAAGTTGGAAGGAACCCACAATGATGATCAAAGTCCAACTTCTGGAAGAAAACCACCCACAAAAAAAACCCCAAAAGCCAAATCTTGCACTTTGAAGGATGAGGATGGAGCTGGGTAGGTGTTGGGTTCTCAGCCCAGGAAGGATATGAACTGTTGAAGCAAGTCCAGAGGAGGCTGTGGAGATGCTGTAAGAGCTGGAGGACCTCTGCTCTGGAGACAGGCTCAGAGTTGGGGGTGTCCAGCTTGGAGAAGAGAAGGAGCCAGGGAGACCTTAGAGTCCCTTCTAGTACCTTAAGGGACTCCTGGAGAGGGACTTTGGACAAGGGCCTGGAGGGACAGGACAAGGGGGATTGGCTTCCCAGTGCCCGAGGGCTGGGAGAGATGGGATATTGGGAAGGAATTCTTCCCTGAGAGGGTGGTGAGGGGCTGGGAGCAACCTGCTCTAATGGCAGGTGTCCCTGCCTGGGGCAGGGGGTTGGAACTGGAGAGTCTTCAAGCTCCCTTCCTTCGCAACCCTCCCCTGGCTCCATGGCGGTGCCGCTCCCCTCACGCTCACTCGAGGGGGCTCCGCGCCGCCGGCCGCTTCCCGCTCCGCCTGTGCCGACGCGCGCCTCCGCCAATCAGCGCCCGCCGCCGGCCGTCACACCAGCCCCGCCGCCGTCCTATTGGCTGGCGCTGCCCTGGTGCGAGCGCGCCTCCGCCAATCGGCGCCGCGCCCGCCCCACCGAGCGATGCACCGAGCGCTGTGATTGGCTGTGGGGCGGGGCTGGCGCGGCCCCGCCCTTGTCCGGTTAAGCGGCGGGTGGGGTTGGGGGGGCGGCGGGAGCGCGCGGCGGCGGCGGCGGGGTCTGAGCGCGGCCCCCATGGAGCTGCTGCGGAAATGGCTGG
>VZTI01005531.1:767703-791229 GCA_013397865.1 Struthidea cinerea
CGCCCCGCTCTGCCCGCAGGACTCGCTGGGATGTGGCCTCCGAACCTGCTACCGGTACCTCAACCAGACCAGCCGCAGCTTCGCCGCCGTCATCCAGGCTCTGGACGGAGAGCTGCGGTGAGCGGGGGGACACCGGGGGCGGGGGAAGGGGGAGCGGTGACCCTCTGGCACTGGGTATTCCTGGGAGATGGCAGATGGGATGCCACCCCAACACTGGGGATCCTCGGGAGGGGGTGGGTACAGCTTCTCCCCTGACACCGGGAATCCCCTGGAGGTGGTGGGTACAATGCCACTCCAACACTGGGGAGCAGTGGGTGCAGTGGCCCCCCAGTATCAGGTCTCCCCAGGAGTTGGTGGGTGTGATGCCCCCGATACCAGAGCTGGCAGGAGGTGGCCCATGCAGTGCCCCCAAACACCATTGTTCTCTAGTGGAGCTGCTGGGACACGTTCCCTCTCCCATCAGCAGCTGGCTGGGCTCACTCAGCTCAGCCCCACCCCGTGCAGCGGGACGTGGGGTTTTTCACGTCCCAGCTGGCTGTACCACATCCCCCCTCTGCACCGCATCCCCCCCCAAACTGGGTGTCTGGGCTGAGCCTCCTGGCCAGCAGACTGTTAAACACAGGGCCTGGCCGTGTGCCGTGTGTGACACCCTGGGAATGTGTCCTGGCAGTGCCAAGGCTGGCGCTGGACAAAAAGCTGGAGGGAGGAGGTGAGGAAAAACCTGGGGCTGACTGAGAGTCTGGGCCTTGCCTGGGAGGTTCTTTTGGAAGCAGCTGCCTCAAAACCTGCGCAGTTGTCGCCGGGGGTTCATTGCACACTCATTTTTTGCTGCCCCGTGCAGGAAAGCTTCAGATGGGAATAGTAACAGAGGAAGTAAAGCTCAGCTGGCCCATGGGCCTTGTGCCATGTGATTATTCTCCATATAATTCCTTATGTTCATGTGGTAATTACTGATTTCAGTTTGTAAATCTCCAGTTAATCCCAAGATGGGTTGATGATCAAATTTAGTGGTTCTGGAAGGTGTTCTGGACGCAGTTGCAGGCACCGCCCCAAAAACACTGGGTGATCTGTGGGGTTTCTGAGCCCTGGTTTGGCATTTGGGATGGTGCCCCATAGCTGTGTCCGGTGTTTATGAAACGCTGTTTGCAGCCTGGTTGACAGGAAAGGCAGAGAAGTTCAGTGGTTTGGCTGGAATTGCGTGGAAAAGTACGACTGCGGCCAAGAATTAAGCTTTTTATTTTCCATGCTTTTTCTGTGCAGGAATTAAGAAAAAAAGTTAAGAAAACACTATGAAACCTGTTAGCAATGTGCCTGCCCTGTGCTTGCCTCGAACTTCCTGCAGTTTTCTTTGTCTGTCTTTTTTGTCCTTTAATCCTTGCCATGCAGCCCGCTGGGATCAGGATCACCCTTCAGGGCACAGAAACTTCTGCCTGGCATCCTAAAAATGCTCTTGCTGCGTCTTTGCAACCCACGGTCGTGCAGGGATGGTGGTTGGATTACAGCTGGCTCAATAGTGGATCGGGAGAGACTCATTTTCAAAGCTCTGCTGGAGAATTTAGGGACAAACAAGGGAAATACAAGACAGGAAGGATACAGAAATAGGTGGAGCAGCAGCCTTACGGAAGGAATTAATTTTGCTGGATCAGAACAGTGCTTGCATTGATGTTGACCCCATCAGAGAGTTCAGCTGAGCCCCTGTGGTTACAGATGGGCATCCCAGAAGGGCTGCTGGAAGATGGGGAACTTCTGGAGGAGTGCTTGGAGCAGTGCTTCCCTGGCCAGACGGGGTGCTGGTAGCTGAGCTGAAATGTCTGGTTCCTCCTTTCTTGTTTTTTTTGGCCCCTTAAACCACCTGTTTTGCTGGCCAGAGCCCCGTCCAGCTCGTTGCCCCATGGTTAGGGCATTTTCTTGGAAGGTGGGAGGCTCAAAACTGCAGTTTCAGCCACGGCCGAGCCAACAGCATCATAACTGCTGCTGGTTGAAAAAAGTTATGATCTAAGCTCACAGCTCCTCTCCTGGTGATTGAGAGCAGAAGAGGGATGCTCCTGCCTTTCTCTGCTGCCGGTTCCATGGTCCTGCCTGTCCCTGGGACTCTTCAGGATCCATTCCTGAAGGTTCAGCAGAGGCTGCATGTCCTGGCAAGGAGAAAGGAGACCTCCTTACCTGGGCAGGAGGGAGCTGCACCTGGGATGGGGCAGGAGCTTGAGCTCTGGAAGATCCACACTCATTCTTGGGAAGCGGATGCTTGCATTTGTGCCCTGTGCGGCCTGACCTTGAGTGTTTCCAGGGATGGGGCATCCACCACCTCTCTGGACAACTTGTGCCAGTGCCTCCCCACCCTCACAGCAAAGAATTCCTTCATTTGATTTGCCAAAATTGCCACAGATCTCAATTCAGTACGTGATGGAAGTTAGGGAGGCAGGTGAGGTCTGGATGCGGAATTGGGGTTAAATAAGTGCTTTAACTGTGCCGGGCTCTGGAATTACTGCTGGCTCTTCCCTGGGTGTGGTGCCCCTGTGAGAGGTGCCTCTGGGATGGCATTTCAGGTTCTGCTCTGCCTTTCTTGGTGGCTCCTGGAAGCGGGTTGGAGCCTTGGGCACTTGCATCCTGTTGGATGGAATGGAAAAACTCAGTCATGCAAAGGAACAGGAGCACGAGAGAGCTGCCTGCTCATGTGGTTTGACAGAGGTGTTAAATACCCTTCTAATCAAGGAAAAAAAGCCAAATTTAACAGTATTGGCTCTGAGAGCAAGCCAGTTTTCCCTGGATGCTTAATCACTGCTTGCTCGTGTTCATTCCAGGAGCACAGCACTGTCACCTGGTAATTAGCATTTAGCAGACTACTTTCCATTTGTTAAACAATTAATAAATGCCTCGTCTCCTTGACGTATATCCCTGTGCTTATGGAGGTCTGGGGATTATTTTATATAAATCCTGGAGTGGCAAACAGCATTTCTTGCCATCTGGATGTTTGTTTCGGTTTTTTTTTTGCTTCAGCTGCAGAAATGTCAAAGCAGAGATGGGGAAGGCAGGGAATGGGGAAGGAAGCAGGGATAGGGAAGGCAGGGGTGGTGGGAGCAGGAGGGGAGGTGGCTCTGCAGCAGCTTCCTGCCAGGGTTCTGGGACACATGGGCTGCCTCCAGTGTCCTGTTCATGGAGATAGAAAACACAGGGTGCTTTTGGCTTTTCCTGCCAGTCCTAATGTTCCTGTTGCACAATGTGACCCCTTTATTCCCCCTCAACAGGATAAAAGGTGTGCAGAGGGGGGGAAGTGATGGGAAAAACACAAAACACACTTGGTTTTTTCCCTCTTCCCTACTTCACATTTGCTTTTCCCAATACGCCAACCTTGGGCTCTGTCCTCTGGGTCCAGCTGAGCGCTGGCCTTGCTTGCAGAGTGGGGTCTTCCCTGCTCAGGGAGGTCACAGGCCTTGACCCTTCCCTGATGCACATCTTAGAAAGCCCAAAGTCATGCTGTAGCTCTCCTCATGAGGGAAAATCCTGGATTTCCTAAGATGGCTGGTATCCTCCAAAGGCACCCAGGACCTGGCAGTGCCGGTGTGTCTCATGTTGAGCTCAAAGTGCCTCTTCCAGAGGTTCTGTGGTTAATCCCAGCTGCTTGTCCTCCCTCACAGGCACTCCCAAGTAAGGATTACTGTTTTTTCTCCCCTCCCAGACATGCAGTCTGTATATTCTACCTGGTTCTCCGTGCTCTGGACACTGTAGAGGATGACATGAGCATCCCCTTGGATGTCAAGGTCCCGATGCTGCACGAGTTCCACTCCTATCTCTACCAGCCAGACTGGAAGTACACGGAGAGCAAGGAGAAGGACCGGCAGGTGCTGGAAGACTTCCCAACGGTAAGGCAGCCTCCTCCTTGCTCCTCGTGGCACCTTTGGGTGCCTGGTTGTCTCCACATGGTGCCTGCAGAGCTTGTTCAGTCCCACAGCTCTTCCCAAGGGCTCCCATTACCTCCCTGTGGGGCTGGGTGCCAAGCTGGGGTGAGAAACCCAAACACTCTGCAGCTCTGTGAGCCAGAGAGGATCTGGCTGTGGAAAAGTGCCAGCTCTGATCCGGCTTTTTGCCTCCTCTGCTGGAAGAGCAGATGGCCATTGTCTTGTGGAGAGAGATTTGGGGTTACCCAACACTGAGCATTGCCTGTGTCCCTAGTGGGAGGTGTCCCTGGCCATGGCAGGGGGTGTAATGAGATGAGCTTTAAGGTCCCTTCCCACCCAAACCATTCCATAATTCCATGATATAAGACAAAAAGCACCCTCACTGTTATTAGTAACAATATTGCTTTGATTTTTTTATTATTGAGTTGATTTTTTAGGGCTTTTTTCTTCACTCTGTTTAAGAAAAAATATAATAGTTCTAGTGAGGAGCATCTAATTTTCTGAGGAAGTTTTGTTCAAGTTTTTGCCATTTTTAATTTACTCTACCCTTTTCAGGCTTTCCCTAGCAGTGGGAATGGGGTGATTGTTTGGAGAACTGAGGTGTGTCGTGAGTTTTGTTGCTCAGCCTTGGGGTGACCATGGCTGTGCCCTGTCTGGAGGGTGGAGTGTTACAGGGCAAGTCTGTGTTGGGATTCTGGATGTGTAGGGATACAGTAGGGATGTCAGTGGCTTGGCTTTAGAGGAGCTTTAGAGGAGGTGTTTGTGGCACTTTGCTGTTCTCTCTTGGTGTATATGTTATTTATTTGAGGCAATCCGTGCTCAGGTGTGATTTTAATAATCACAGAATTGTAGAACCATGGAATTGTTGGGTTGGAAGGGACCTTAAAGCTCATCCAGTTCCATCCCCTGCCATGGGCAGGGACACCTTCCACTAGACCAGGTTGCTCTAAGCTGTGTCCAACCTGACCTTGAATTTTTTAGGGGGGCATTCACAGCTTCTCTGGGCACCCTGTGCCAGTGCCTCACCCCACTCAGATTAAAAACCTTCTAATAATATTTGCTAGAGGCGCATTTGCAGGCTGTGCTTCTCCGTGCAGGGGACTGAAGCCACAGAGACAGAAGCAGAGTGGATACTTTTATTTTACTGACAAACCCTGCACACAAAACCTGCAGAGGTCGAAATTTTGTTTGCACACAAACCCTGGGCTGGCTGCAGTCAGCCACTGATGGAGAAAAAAAGCTTAGCACAATGAAACGTGATGCTCCACAGTTTTGGGAAAGTGAGGGTGCATTTTTAATATCTTTCTTTTCAGTGTGAGAGCGATGGAGACACTGCAGGTGTCCCTGCCCCATGGCAGGGAGGTCGAAATTAGAAGTTCTTCAAGGTCCCTTCCAACCCAACCCATTCTGAGATTCCATGATCACGTTACTGGACGTGCAGTAGAAGGATTTCACACTTCCCTCACTGCTTGATGCCTTTCCAGTTGTGCAAAATGTGCCCTGTGAAGCCAGAGCTGGAGAGGGCTCGGGAGAACAGAAACCTCCCATGGGTCTTTTCCCGTGGCTGGTGCGATGGAATGTGCTCAAGTTACAGAGGAAAACAACTCTGTGTACCAAGTGCAGTCCGTTTTGTCCTGCAGCCCCCAGATGATACCAGTCCAAGGCCACAGAGCTGTCCCAAAGATTTTGCTGTCTCTGATCTCCTGCCAGAGACCGTCCCGTTTAGACTGGGAACAGGCTGAGCCTGAGCTCCAAGGACCTTGAAACAGCTCAGGTTGGGGGAGTTGTCCCAGATCTCCAGCCAGGGCAGGATTAGAGCCTGGTAAACAGTTATTTCTCTGATTCCTTGATAAATGTTGAGCTCTGTTGTTTTTTTTTTTTCCTGAACATTCTCTTTCTGTTTTTACCACGCTCCAGATCTCCATGGAGTTCAGGAACCTGTCCAAGGTCTACCAGGATGTGATTTCGGATATTTGCCACAAGATGGGTGTTGGGATGGCAGAGTTCTTGGAGAAGAAGGTGGATTCTCAGCTTGAGTGGGATAAGGTGAGTCAGCCCAGACAGAGGAATGGACTGAGCATGAGTAGGATCATGGAGTTAAGGTTGGAAAACCCTCTAAGATCATCAAGTCCAACCATTCCCCCAGCACTGCCAAGGCCACCACAGAACCATGTCCCCAAGTGCCACATCCACAAGTTTTTTGAACGCTTCCAGGTAGGGTCCACCTTGTCACTATGGAAGGAGGAGACAGGGCATCCCTGTAGGGAAAAGCTGTTTGTTTTCATGGGAAGGCTGAGACATCGGAGAGCCGTGAGAGAGAACTTGCATAAAATGAACTGTCAATTGCTTTTTGTAAAACTCGCTGTGGCAAACAGGCAGCTCTTTGTAACTGCTCCTTTTATCTTGTTTTTTCCCCACCCTTTCCCAACTCGGCACCTCCTTGGCAGTACTGTCACTACGTTGCTGGGCTAGTGGGGATTGGCCTTTCCCGTCTCTTCTCTGCGTCAGAGCTGGAAGATTCCATCGTGGGGCAGGACACAGATCTGGCAAACTCCATGGGCCTCTTCCTACAGAAAACCAACATCATCCGTGACTATCTGGAGGACCAGATGGAGGGAAGGGAGTTCTGGCCCAGAGAGGTGAGGGAAAACCTCATCAAATTGCTACTTTTGGCTGTACATCTTGGTAGTAATAGTTCTTCTGATGACAGCTGGCTGACATCTGTCTACAGCTCTCTGGGTACAGATGTGGGGACAAGGTGATGTCACCCCACACTGCCAAGAACTACTTAGGCAGCCTTTTCTCCTCTCTGCTAGGTTTTCTCTAGGAATGAGGGAGGATGAGACTGGCTGAGATCCCAGGAGGGTACTTGTTCTGCTCTCAAAAGCAGGATCAGCTCTGCCTGTGCCTGACGTGATGTCCAAGAATCTTTCTCCCCCTTTTCCATGTGGCTCCAGCTGCCTCACAGGGCTTTTCTTGATGTGTGACTGACCTTTTCCTTGCCCTGCCTAGGAAAGATGTGGAGATGAGTTGCACCCTCCTCTTTTACAATCTCTTTGAGTACACCAAGGCCACTGTCATGTCTCCACAGCCTGCCTTTCCTGCTTTTCCTTATCCCCGTGATGCTCCAAGGCTGTTGTGTGGGAGTTTTTGGTGGTTCTTGTTGCTCTCCCAGACCTGGTGTCTCTCTGATGCCATCGATGCACCCTCCAACTCCTGAGCTCTTATCTTGGTGTTTAGGTTTGGAGCAGATATGCCAAGAAGCTCTCGGACCTTGCCAAGCCAGAGAACATCGACGCGGCCGTGCAGTGCCTCAATGAGCTCATCACCAACGCCCTCCACCACGTCCCGGACGTCCTCACCTACCTGTCCCGCCTCAAAAACCAAAGTGTCTTCAACTTCTGCGCTATCCCTCAGGTGAGTTGAGTTTCCAAGTGGTTCCTCATCCTCTGCAGCCCATCTGGTGAGGAGGTGGAGGAGGTTCTGTATCATCGTTTTTTCTCGTCATTTCTTGGTTCCTGCCGTTTCTGCTGTTGTTGAGCTTGTGGCTCCACTCCATGGATGTCCCTATGGACAAGGTGACCCCTCAGCAAGTTCCTTGCAGTGCAGTAAAGGCTCTTCCTGTCTCTCCTCAGGTGATGGCCATTGCCACGCTGGCTGCCTGCTACAACAACCAGCAGGTGTTCAGGGGGGTGGTGAAGATCCGCAAGGGACAGGCCGTCACCCTCATGATGGATGCCACCAACATAAAAGCTGTCAAAGCCATCATGTACCAGTATGTGGAAGAGGTAGGCTCAGCAGTTGGCTTTGAGTCATTTCTGGCTGTTCCTGTCCCCATTTTTGGGGTGGAATTTGGAATACACGGGAATCTCTTCATTCCATCCTTGGCTCAGTGGTGGTGGGCAGTGGTGACCCTGATGTGGTTTTGGCCTGGACCAGACTGTGCTTGATGTGTTCCCTTGAATGTACCCTTGGTCTGTGCCTGTCGAGTGTTGAGAAGACTGAGGCCAGTGCTGTCCTGGCCTGGATCAGCATTAGTGTGTCCAGCAGGACCAGGGCAGTGCCCGTCCCCCTGACCCAACCCTGCAGTCAGTTCTGGGCCACTCACAAAAAGAAAGACCTGGAGGGGCTGGAGTGTGTCCAGAGAAGGGAACGGAGCTGGGGAAGGGGCTGGAGCACCAGGAGCGGCTGAGGGAGCTGGGAAAGGGGCTCAGCCTGGAGAAAAGGAGGCTCAGGGGTGACCTTATGACTCCTGACTTCAAAGTCCTGTGGAGGTTAAAAGTTCATGTGGAGAATAGACCAGTGGATGGTTTCATGGGAAAAAACCACCCCACTCCCCAAAAACCAACTCCAATGAGGGCTATTAAATAGAAATACTTCACTTCTGCATCAGGGAAACCCCAAACCACGGGTTATTAGAGCTGCCCTTGTGAACTGGCCGATCCCATGGCAAGGGACAGTTACACTGCAGGGCTTCAGCCCAGGAGAGGGTCTCTGCTTGTGCCCACCTTGCTCAGACTCCTGCAGACGAGTATCTCAAAGACCAGGAGAAAAAAACCCCGAATAGCACAGAGTTAGGTGATGATGTGGCTGTTTTCAGGCAGGAATGTCCCCGCTGGTTTGAGGTGGGCTATACAGTGAGCGAGGGTTGCAGGGTGAGAACCACTGGTCCCAGTAACGCCACCAGGGACTGGGGGATCGTGTCCAGGCCCATGTGGTCCGTGTCCCATCATGGGGTGCCCTCAAGAGGCAGCTTAGCTTAGTGCACTTCCCAAGGGAGATGGGCCCTGGACCCATCCAGGTGTCCCTTGCTTCATGGCACTCCACCACCGAGGTCACTCTTGAGGGTGCCAGGTGGCCCTTAAAACTTCAACCTGGTCCCATTTGCCTCCTAAACTCCCTGTGGGAGCCATAACTCCTCCTCCCTTCTCCCCTAGATCTACCAGAAGATCCCAAGCACGGACCCCTCGTCCAACAAGACGCAGCAGGTCATCGCCTCCATCCGCGCTATGAGCCTGCCCGGCAGCCCCATGGCCTCCCGCCACCACTACTCCCCCATCTACCTGTCCTGTGCCATGCTCCTGGCGGCCCTGAGCTGGCAGTACCTCAGCACCCTCTCCAAGGCCACCGAGGAGTACGTGCAGGCAGGCGAGAACTGAAGGGCAGTGGCCGGGTGGGGGGACAAGTGGTGGCAGATGGGCAGCGGGGGCAGGAGGCTCCTCGTCCCCTGCTGTGGGGGTGGCCCAGCACCTGGCACTGGGATGGTGACAAGGATGGGACACCGGGGAGCTGCAGCCCCGGGGTGAGTGTGGCACTGCTGGACTCCATCCTCACCGCCCTTGCTGTCTGCTTCAATGGCTGCAAATGCTGATTGGAGTCTCAGTGTTTGGGGTTGAGTATTTCTTTTTCCCCTTTTTTTCCTGTTCACCTGAATATTTTTGTTTGGGTTGTTGGTTTTTTTTTTTCCATTAGGATGGTTTGAAATAGCAACTACAGTTGTTTCTTTTCTTCCATGAGATTTGAGGCATCTTTCCAGCTCAGAGCTGAGCAAAACCCTGAGGGTTTTGCTTCCCTTTCTTAGGCAGCCTCTTCTCCCTCACCTCTGGTGCCTGCTCTGTGCTGGAAGGACGCTGCTTCAGCTGGGAGAGGAACATGCTTCCTTATCCAGGGAAAAATCTCTGGCCACATTCTGGCCCTCGATGACTGATATCCTGCAGCCTGGAAACAGGCAGAGGCCATAGTCACATTTCTGTTGTGCTGAAGGATGCTGAAATGAGCCCTTTTAATGTTAAATACATGGGAGGTGAGGTGCTCTGTCCACCTGACTGAGCCCCCAGCTGAAAGGCAGCTGTGCAGTTCCCTGCACTGGGACAGATGGCCCCTGCAGTGACACAGCTCTGGTTTCAGCACTGGGGAGGTGGTTAAGATGAGAAGGGAGCTGCCAGCACAGCCCTGAGCTCATAACCCCAGGCCTGACTCCAGTGCAGGCTCTGGGCTCTGCACTAACTCAGCCCCAGGGGAAGGGTGGTTGTGGCAGAGCAAGGCAGGGCAGTGAGAGTTTGCACCCTGCTGTCCCTCATGGGATGTGTTTTTAGGGGGGCATTGGTCACCCTGAAAGGCAGGAGTGAACCCTGCCCTGAGCTGGGAAGGCTGGAGCCACCGAGGAAGTGACCAGGGCAGGTTTCCCTGGCCCACTTGGCTCTGGCGTTGGGTCAGATGATGTGCGAGCTGGGAGAGGCTCCCACTGCTGTCTTCAAACACGGCACGCTGGACTTACAAGAGGAAACAACACTCTGAAGGCAAGTCCCGTTCTCCTGGGATGGATTGTTGTTTTCAAGATCCCTACCCACCCCCTCAAATGCTGCATTGCTGTCATGAAGGGAAGGAGAGCCATGGCCTGGTCCAGGACAGAGCTGCGGGGGCAGGGTGGTGGCCTTTGCAAGGCCAAGCCCCTGTGGCCAGGCTGCTCCTCAGAAGGAGAACCCCTACTCCACAGTTCCTGGTGTAGATAGTTTTAAGCCATTGTACTACAGAAACTCGCAGTAGCTCTCTTTGTGCAGCTTCCTGTCTTGTTGAAATTAAAAGTTTTCTTTGGGAAAAAAAAAAAGTGCTCGATCATCCTTTTTTTGTTTTTGTTTTTTCAGCTGTCACTTCTTTTATACCAGTGATTCCCCCACAAGTTACAAGCCCTCAGCTCATGAAATTCCAGTGCTCCCTTGGTGCCAGCTCTGGGTATCAAAGTACAGCCCGGTGTGCCAGACCTGGAGGAAGAATTTTAATCAGGGGGACAGCTGAGGGTCCATAAATTCACCTTGAAAGGAGCAGTGGCACAGCCCTGGGCTGCAGGCTTGTGCTCCAGGGCCCTGGTGCATCCTCAGGGATGCTGGGGACAAGTCCTGGCTGCTCTCTGATCTGGGTGGAAGCACCCTCCCCCCACCAGCACACGCCAAGGGGTGGCTGTCACCAGCAGGGCCACAGGACTGGGCTGGTACTGACACTGCACAGGGGAGGGGATTCTGCCCCTCTGCCCCACTCAGGTGAGACCCCACCTGCAGAGCTGTCTCCAACCCTGGGGCCAACAGCAGAAGGACGTGGAGCTGCTGGAGAGAGTCCAGAGGAGGCCATGGAGATGTTCCAAGGGCTGGAGCCCCTCTGCTCTGGAGCCAGGCTGGGAGAGCTGGGGGTGTTCACCTGGAGAAGAGAAGGATCCAGGGAGACCTCAGAGCCCCTTGCAGGGCCTAAAGGGGCTCCAGGAGAGCTGGAGAGGGACTTGGGACAAGGGATGGAGGGACAGGACACAGGGAATGGCTTCCCACTGCCAGAGGGCAGGGATAGATGGGATATTGGGAAGGAATTCCTGGCTGTGAGAGTGGGGAGGCCCTGGCACAGGGTGCCCAGAGAAGCTGTGGCTGCCCCTGGATCCCTGGAAGTGTCCAAGGCCAGGCTGGACAGGGCTTGGAGCACCCTGGGATAGTGGAAGGTGTCCCTGCCCATGGCAGGGGGGGGGACTGGAGGAGCTTTAGGGTCCCTTCCAACCCAAACCATTCTCTGAAGACAGAAGGGTCGCACCTGGCTTCCACACCAGACAACCACCTGAGGTGCTGGAAGTCAGGCAGAAGCAACCACGGGCCAGGAGCCAAGACACTGGAGAAATCATTTATTGGCACAGGTGTTCCAGCCAAATACAGCACAGCTCTGCCTCACTGGTGTCTGAGCAAGCAGAGGTAAGGGGCTATTTTACAGTGCATGGAGAGCCTGCTTCACACGTTTCAGACCCGTAGTCTCAGCTCAGTAACAGATTTTGTGCTTTAAAATTAAAAAAAGAAAAGCTCTTTGCTATATTAGTGTTGGCAAATTGCATGATTCCTCCTGTACACAACCTATTACACATCCCCCCAGTAACAAAAATAAGGTTTTTTACCTTCCTTAACGCCTGTGGCTCAAGAAAAAAAATGCTTTAACTGTGTCCAAATTGGTGAGACACCTTCAAGCATCTTCTTGAGCTGCCTGCAGCAGACTTGGGAACCATCCCTCAGCTCAGCATTCAGCACCTGCAGCCCCAAAGCACCCCAAATTTGGGTGCTGCACCCTTGCCCAGGCACAATCTGCACACATCAAGCTGCTCAGCCACGGAGGAGAAGGGCTTTGCTCCTCCCAGCTCCCTCCTGGCTGCTTGCAGGATATTGATCAAAGGCTCATGGAGCTCCAGCCAGGCCCTCCCCCAGCATCAATAACCCCAGAGTACAGCAGATAAAAAAGCCAGTGAACAGCTGAGGAAGAAGTGGTTTGAAAAGCCAGAAGGATGGAGCAGAGCAGGTGATGCACGAGGGACTTGGGGCAGGCAGCTCTGGCCAGAGCCACCCCCACATCAAGTTCAGCAGTATTTTGTCACTAATAGGTCTAAATTTAGCCAATTCAAGGCACGCGCTCACAGGAAGTTCTTCCCTGCTTGTTTCGGGTGCTAAGTCAGATCAACCCATCTGGGGGTGCACAGTCCCCCCTGGCCATGGCTTTCCAGCAGCATCCACCTCTGCTGCCCCACCAAGTCCCTAATCCCAGCACAAAGCTACTGTTTCCTGCCCTCCCAGTAGACTGGGCTGGAAGGGGTCCAGGCTAACCAAATTCCAAGAGGCCAGCGAGCTCTCCAGCAGTCCTCTGAGCAGGGAATGCCCCCAACGTCCTGCTGTGACCCACCAGGAGCAGGAGGCTGGCAGAGAGCAGTTCCACCTCCAGGTCCACCATACCATTTAAAAAACAAACCCAAAACTTTAAAACAAAACCAAAAAAAAAAACAGCCAACAAAAATGGAAAAAAAAAAAAAAAAGAAAAGATAAAAAGCTTTAATAAAGGAACCTGAACTAGAGTCTCTTTTAGAAGGGGGGTCTCTGCACCCAACCCGCTATCAGTTAAAAGCATCAGGGACTCAGGATTATTTGTGGTTTGATCAGAGTTACATCCTCTTCCAGTACTGCTCCGTCCTGGGGATGCCGGCCACAACCTCGGACTCGATGCCACAGTGGTCCTCTCCTCGCAGGATTTTGAAGAAGCCTGGGAGAACACCAAGAGCGAAAAAAAAAAAAAGTCACCCTCTGCATCCATCATCCTGCCAAGGGAACGGGGCGGGGATTCCCAGCGGTTCTCACCGTTCTCCCCCCAGTCGGTGTTCCAGGAGTTGGCCACCAGCCAGTACGGAGTGTCGTTCTCCACGCCCCAGCCCAGGATGCGGATGGCGTGGCCTCCCACCTGCTCCCCAGACACGTGCTGGTAGACCCCTGCGAGGGAAAAACACCCCAAAATGTCAACAACTGACACCGCTTGTCCGCACCGCGGAGCGCCCGCAGCCCGGGGGGCACCCGCTATCACAACCCCCAGAGCGGCTGAGGAGGAGTTTTTGGTTGAATGTGAAACTGAAACTTCGTGGCAGAGTCTGGAGAAAGGAGTTCTGCACGAGGAGATGGTGATAGGACAAAAGGGAAAGGTTTTAAACTAAAAGATGGGAGATTTAAGTTGGGTGTTAGGAGGAAACTCTTCCCTGTGAGGGTGGGGAGGCCCTGGCACAAGGTGCCCAGAGAAGCTGTGGCTGCCCCTGGATCCCTGGAAGTGTCCAAGGCCAGGCTGGATGGGGCTTGGGGCAACCTGGGCTAGTGGAAGGTGTCCCTGCCCATGGCAGGAGGTGGAATGAAATGATTTTTTAATCATTATCTTCCCACCCAAACCATTCCATGATTCTGTGACTGATGCTCAGCACCAGCTCAGCGCGCACCAGAGACATTCCCCAAGGGGCTCAAAGGCAGCTCAGAACAAGAGATTTGAGGCCCTAAAATCTGAGCTGTTGTTGTCAGCTGGACTTTGGGGTGGTTCCCATTAGGGCTCCCTCTCTGATCCAGTCCCAAGCACCTTTCCCCCTTGCTATAAACTCATGGATACAGGAGATGGATCTGCCCACGTCCTTGCCACACCAGATACTCGAGTGTCAGCTTGAGATCTCCTCCCACGCTGGAGTAAACAGAGCAGGGCCACAAAAAAAGGGACCCTACGGATGAAGCAGGGAACAGGGCTCCCCCCACAGCCCCAGTGCTGCTGCTCACCTGATTTGTACACCAGGAAATCCTCATAGACAATGAAGGCTCCTTCCACTGGGCCGTTCTTGTAGATCTCAGCCATGATTTCCTTCTCGCTGCGAGGCACGCCGTAGGATGTGATGCCTTAAAGGAAAAGCATTCCCACCATTAGGATGGTGCTGTCAGGCCACACAGGATGGCTCGACCAAGCCTGCTCAGTGTGACCCTGCAAGAGGCCTCTTGCACCTAAATTCAGGTTAAATTCAAACCCAGCTGCTCCAGAGGCTCCTGACATAGCCAGGCAGGAAAAGTGGGCTCCAGCCACCACTCTTCCACAGGGAATTATTTAATCTGAGTCCTATTCTGTACCCAAAGATCTATTCCAGACAGCTTTAGTGGGAAGGGATATTTTCTCCTTGTACAACCTCCTTTTTAAAACAACCCAAAAGGCTCAAGGAGAAGACAAATCTCCAAGAAACAGCCGGATTATCCTAAATGTACCAGGCTGGCTGCTGCCAAGGAGACTTGGAGATGGCTTTGACAGCAGATGGGGCTCAGCACCACACTCTTCAAGCCAGCCACGTGCAGCACGAGGGCTCAAACCAGTTCCACCAGTTCCCCCTTTCCCAGCCGAGTCTCAGCAAACACAAACTGTGCACATGCTCAGGTTTGCTCCAGGACCACCAGACTGGAGCCCCCAGGGACAGGGCACAGGAAACAACCACCAGGGAGGGGTCCGGTCCTGCCAAGCCCACCCTGATGCCACAAAGAGCAGCTCCCTTACCATAGTGCTTGTCCTCCTTGTACGAGGGTGAGTACCCAGGCTCGCAGTGCCGGCTGCATCTCGGGGTGCCCCCTCCCTCCCCGGTGCAGGGGGGCCGGGTGCCATTGACGTGGTGCTCGCAGGGTGGGATGGAGTAGGGCCGGCAGCCTGTCCAGGACAGAGGTGACATCAACTGGCTGTCCCCAAAGATCCCAACAGCCACTCTGGAGAAAGCACCAGAAGCCCCAAGAAAGGGCGTTTCTGCCCCAGGAACCCCACAAATCAGTGGGGTGCAGGAGAAGGTCTTCCCCTGCCAGATGGGCAATCCCTCCATCAGCAATGGGTTTCCCTCCAGACCTGCTTCCCACCACCTCCCTCTCCAAAAGGTGATGCAAAAGGTGGAAACATGAACCAACTGATGGTCGTGCCAGGACGAGGCAGAGGGTTCCAGTCTGGAAGTTATTTTTTGAAGGGAAAACTTGTCAGGAAGACTCCTGACCTCATCCAAAGTGTATTGAACTGGTTCAAAACCAGCAACAACACAAAATTCACAGCCTGATTCATTCCTGCTATGGAAACAGGAGCCCTGGGAGGTTGTTAAGGGTTCCTGGCTCCCTTCCCAGATGGGCCTCCTGCCTCTGGGTGCTGCTCAGGGACCCTTGTTCCAAAGGAGTGACCAGAAGGAGCCATGGGGGCAGGAGCAGCCAGCTGGGACTGCAGAGGTGCTCGAGATGAAGGAGGGAACAGCCACAAGGATGCAGACCAGGAGAGAAGCATCCCAGGAAACATGAACCTTAACCAAGCAGAGAGGCTCCTCTGCTTTCCCAAGGGTATCTGCCAGGACTTACCCACGTGGGAGTCGTAGAGACCCCCGGACACGAGGCCCCTCTCTGTCCAGTACCTCCACGCGCCGGAGGGGTAACCACCATTGCACCTGGGGGGAGAGGCACCAGCTCCAGCCCCAGCCATCCCACTTGGGGATGAGGCAGGGGAATGGAGCCAGCCTGGGATGGTTCAAGGGAAGCTTTGGGCACACTAAACCTTTTTTTAGTCTGTTCCTGCCTTCCCTGGGATTTGCCGTGAGACACCAAGGCCTCAGGAGGAGAACCAAGAGCACCCATGGCTCCACATCCCAAAGTGCCTCCTTACCAGGTCCCTGATCAGCTTCTGCTGCCAGGAGCAACAGGACTTGGCGACTCAACTCCCCACCCAGTGCTCAACAACTGGAAAAGCCACAGCGCCTGAAAGCCAAGGATTTGGGACTATGAAAAGATCTTTCCTTTGGCTTTGGCAGCTGCCAGCTCTGTGTGGGACAGCGTCACTATGTGCTTGCAGCCATCACCATCCACGATGCTGGGGGCAGGATGTGTCCCAGAGGGACTTTCAGTCCCTGGAATCACCTTTCTGTTCCCACCTAACTCTCTCATCCACTGCACAAACCTCTGGAGGAGCTTCCCGCTCGTTAGGGAGGTAATGAAGGCAGGGCTGAAGCAATCAGCACCTCCAGGGTCTGTCCCTGCTCCTCCCAACCACCTTCCCAGTGCACAAGGACCACGAGCAGCTCACCCCATGCCACACTCGAAGCCACAGCACGACAGCAGGTCCTCAGCTGAGACCTCCACGCTGACCTTGGCATTGGTGTGGACACAGATCCGGTCTGAAATCGCTTCCACGGCGCCAAAAGCCTGAGGGCAACCCCAAAACGCCCATTAGGGATGGCCAGGGCTGAGAAACCAGGAAAGCTCCTGGAAATGAGTGCAGCAGGCATGGCCTGGTTGGGAAAAGCCACCCAGGAGCTCAGACACTGCAGCATCCCACAGTGTCCCCCCAGAAAGGGCAGCAAAGATGCTCTGAGGGCTGGAGCCCCTCTGCTCTGGAGCCAGGCTGGGACAGCTGGGGGTGCTCACCTGGAGAAGAGAAGGATCCAGGGAGACCTTAGAGTCCCCTCCAGGGCCTAAATGGGCTCCAAGAGAGCTGGAGAGGGACTTGGGACAAGGGATGGAGGGACAGGACACAGGGAATGGCTTCCCACTGCCAGAGGGCAGGGTTAGATGGGATGTTGGGAAGGAATTGTTGGCTGTGAGGGTGGTGAGGCCCTGGCACACAGGTTGCCCAGAGAAGCTGTGGCTGCCCCTGGATCCCTGGAAGTGTCCAAGGCCAGGCTGGACAGGGCTTGGAGCAACCTGGGATAGTGGAAGGTGTCCCTGCCCATGGCAGGGGGTTCAACAGCAAATTCAAAAGCATGGGATTTGCCCAGGAAATTTTATCAACACAACATTAAACCGCCCCTGTCCTTACCCAGCAGGAGCCACAGGAGCCCTGGTCTCTTATCTCGCTGATGGTGGGGCAGTTGGGCCACTGCGTCCGTGAGTCGAAGTTATCGGGCAGCTCCATGTCCGCAGCAAAATCCACCCTGTGAGGAGAGGGAAATGCTGTCACAGGAACAGCAGTGACCCACGACTGCACTGCACTCTCCAACCTCCTCTGAAGGTGACCTGGAGGACGAGGGCTGTTCTTTGCTTACTGAAGGGGCATAAATACTTGCGATGTCCTCAGAGGAGGTCAGCAGCTCCTCCGGCGGGTTCATTTTCAAGGGTAACAAATTGCACAACTTGGTCAAGTGTCTGGCAGGACACGGGATGGATTTTCCCCCCTCACGTGTGCCCCGTGCTTAATTCCATGAACAATGTCCACCGAGCTGCACCAGTGCCCACCCTGCTGCCCACAGCCACTCCAGACGCTCCTGGAGGATCCACAGAAGCCTTTACTGGAGCGTCACCTTCTCCTCCCTGCACTCACCTCTCGGGGAGCTTGGGCCCACCCAGGAAGGTGCCGCAGAGCTTCTTCACGTAGCTCATGTCAGCATTGTGGAAGTTGTGCCCTGCCTGGGAAGAGACACACAGAATTGGGACACGACTCTCCAGAGCCACCAAGAGCATCGCTGGGACCGCAGCCCCGGTGCTCCAGAGCTCCCCGAATCCCAGCCAGAGTCTGGGATTGCTGCAAAGCCCAGGGGCCAAAAGCCAACCACCTACAGACACAGAACACAGGCCAGGATCAGCCTATCAGGACCAGTAAGGTCCAGCTCGAGGCTTTGGGCACAGCAAACTGGCCAAGTTTCCCTCCCAAGGAGGGACAGGTCACCAATAAGTGGACACTCGCTGCTTGTTTCCAGCCTTCTGCAGAGTTTCCTCCTCTTACATTGCTCCTATTCCACAAATCCATTCCAAAGAGGAGCTCCACAGGCCCCTGTCACTGCGGGAACCCCTGAGAGCATCACCTCACTGGAAAAGTCAGCTGGGACCAAGGCTGGATTGATGTCACCGCCGTGGGGACACTCCCAGAGCTCGGCCACTAAATCCCACATGGAGACTGCCAGCAGTGCATCCAAAAAGAACCCCAAATCATCAGCCCAGTACTCACCTTCCAGGTGGTGTTGAGCTTGTTTATGTGGTTGACCAGGTCATCGGAGAGAGGAGGGAAGTAGGGAATGCTGCGAGCGTTGGCGAAGGCCACCAGGACACACAGCAGGGACACGGACGGCCACATCTTGGCTACGGAACAGGACACTCCACCTGCAGCCAGATTGGAGCATCATTGGAAACATCCCCAAACTGGGCTCAGCTGCAGCAACACGTGGGAGGATAAAACGTGTGGCTGCACCAGGTCCCTCCAGATCCCCAGTTCCCCCAAAGGTCAGGAGAGACAGGAACAGAGTAACAACCCCCCTCCTGCAGCTCAGGAGAAATCAGACAAGGCAACCTTGTTTGTTGACCACTACAGGATTAGCAGCAGCAGGAAAATACCTTTTGAAGCAGATCCAAGGGATTTGGAAGGTATTAAAACCTGTGTTTACTTCCACAAAAATGGAGAATAAGGACCAGAAGGAACAAGTGACATCCCACCTCCACAGCAAACTTCAGGCATGGGACTTGATAGGCCCTGGCCCTGCTCTTCCCTTTAAAGATATTACTCCAAACTGCATTTTTTGATTTTACAGCCTCATTTTGGCCAGCCCGTTGCCCTGGGGACCCAGACTGGGGTCACAGCCCCAGGTGTGACCCCCTGCCCCTGCACAGGGGGGTCAGCATGTACCAGGGCTGCCTGTGGCTGCTGTCCCCTGCTCCCCTGCCACTGGGGCTTTTCCCCAGGGAGGTGCAGGGCATGAGGAAAGCCCCAGTTTGGGGATCAGAGATGCAGGGGGAATCCAGGAGCAGGAAAGAATGGCCCAGAGCCTCCCGTGCAGGAGCACGAGCACCACCCAGCCCTCAGACGTTCCAGGGCTTGGTTTCCCTGCTCTCCTTTAACCTAATTCACACTGAATTGCCCAACTCCAAATCAACCCCCAGCGCCAGCAGCCACTTGTTCCTCGTCCCCAAGCCTGACTCAGACACATCACGAGCCCACGAGCTCCTTTATCTCTGCAAACACAGCAGGGCACCCTCCTCCTCCTCCTCCAAAGCCTCCCAGCTCCCTCCCACCAGCCCCACATCCACCCCGACGAGCACCCCAAGACCTCGGATCCTCCACGGCAGAGACACCCAGGCCCTAATTCCTGCTCATCTCAGCGAGCTCAACGTGTAATCACCTTTGCAAGCCCGGGCTTAAACCGGACACGCAGCTCCTGGCAGCAGCTCGGCAGCCCCACAGCAGCAGGGCTGGATGAGCAGGGGATGGGGATGGGAGACACACACACACATCCCCTCCCTGCCGGCTGCTTCCACCCACTCCCGGCCAAGTTTAGCCTTTCCAGAGTGGAAAACCCAGCAGGAGTGTCCTACTTTCTGCCAGCAGCGAGCCCAGGCGGCTGCAGCTCACTGTATAAAGGGGCTTTTTTTCTCCTCTCCCACTCCTCCTCCCCACCATTTATTTATTTGTTCCCCCTTCTCTGCGCTTGCAGCAGGACGCTCAGCCCAAAAAAAGACAGCTGGGTTTCAGCAGCACATGGGTCCTCCCACTCTTAAATCTCACCTCTCTGAAGGGGTTTTATGCCTATCTGCAGGGGTTTCGTGAATATTTTCTTTGCTTAGAGGTTTCTGCAGGCAGGGGACTGGCTGGCTGTGCTCCCCTGCTTACACAGCAGGAAGGAGGTTACGCCCAGGAAAATAAATACACATTTCTAATGCAACTGTGCTTTTTGCCTGGGACAGGCCACGGGAAGCCTGCAGGTGACCGGCCTGAGCTGAGGCACCTTTTTAATGAAAAATCTTTAAAAAAAAAAAAAATACACATATACACAAACATCAAACCGCAAAACCCTCTGTACTTCCTGCAGTCAACTCGGTATTTCCCATAGCACAGGCAGGAGGCGTTTTCGAGGCCTGAAGTCACATGATTACACCTTTTTTTTTTTCAGCAGGATGTTTGTAAATCTGCTGACAGGCTGAAAACCACCCTGCCAGGCATCGATGTGCTGCTGCTTTTGAGGGACAGACACGGGACATCTCCCGGCCTCGGGTTACCAGACCACACACTCCAGGCAACCCGAAACCGAACTGAAAATAGATCCCAGCAGTTTCTCCTCCAACAGGCAGAGTTTCAGCTCTGCTGCTTTGCATCTGCACCACGGACATGGCCCAGGGCCAGCAAACCCAGCAAAGCAAATAGCTGGGAGCCAGATGGATCTTTAGGCAAAAAAAAACCCCTCTTGCCAAGTCTCCTGTGGGTATGGAGCCTCCCTGTGGGTCATGAGAGAGCTGGGGGTGTCCAGCCTGGGGAAGAGAAGGCTCCAGGGAGACCTCAGAGCCCCTTCCAGTGCCTAAAGGGGCTCCAGGAGAGCTGGAGAGGGACTTGGGACAAGGGCTGGAGGGACAGGACACAGGGAATGGCTTCCCACTGCCAGAGGGCAGGGATAGATGGGATATTGGGAAGGGATTCTTCCCTCTGACGACGGTGAGGCACTAGAACAGGTGACAGATGGGGGATGCCCCATCCCAAAAAACATTCAATGTCAGGCTGGACAGGGCTCTGAGCAACCTGATATAAAGTTAAAATATATGAAGGTGTCCCTGCCCGTGGCAGAGGGGTTGGAATTAAATGCCCTTTAAACATCCCTTCCAGCCCAAACCTTTCTATTATTCTACGAGGTCTCCTATGGCTATGAAGTTTGGGGTGGCAGGCAGCTGACACTCTCAGCTGGCACCAGGTATCCCAAGATTTGTCTGGAAAAGGAAGGGGAAATCCTCAATCCCGTGGGATTTTTTTCCTCCCTAACCCCCCCTTCTCCCTGGCTTTATCCTGTGTACAGCAGGTCTATAAATAGGACACGCAGGCACGGGACTGGCAGGACGGATTCCCACTGGCCACGGGTCATGTGCAGCCCAAGCACAACAACCCCTGAGACCCTAGAGCGAGAGAAAGCTGCTGGTTTCCTCCCTCACCCCCTGTCCCAGCTGATCCGAGCAGCAAGAGCTTCCCCCGGCAGCGCTATCACGCTGCTGCTTCCCCCAGCACTGCTATCTCCTCTTCACACCATCCTTCCCCCAAAACCTCACAGCCGTTTAAACCCCAGAGCAGCAGCCCCAAAACCAAAATTGCATCACAGCTGCTGCACCCCACCATCTGCGGCCCTTTGGTGCACAGCAAAGAGGTCAGAGGAGCTTCTCCAGGAACCCCAGCAGATCCCTTCCCTTTGCACCCCCCAGCGTCTCCAGAGGCGCCTCAGTTTCAGGATAACCCTGGCTAAGGCTGATGCACAGCTCTCATCCCACCACAGCCCACCAGCCTGGAAACAGAAGCAAGGCTGTCGGGCTTCCCAAGACACGGCAGCTTCACCCTACAGAGCTCCCCAGGTGGTGGCAGGAGGATGCCTGGGGCTTGCAAAGAGCCCCTCAGGTTGCTCCACCTGCCCCTGGACTGAGAGCAGAGAATACTCTGGGATCCAAAGTATCTGCTGATGCCATTTCTTGAAGGATGAGCAGGAAATAAAGACCCACCAGCACACCTGACCCTGGGCGGGACCGGAGACTCACGATTCAGCCAGCTGAGTGCAGCCCCTCTCGAGGAGGGGGCAGCGAGGCCGAAGGCTCTGCAGGAGCTGCTCAGAGCAGCTGCAGCTTGCGAGGGAGGGAGAGCACCCGAAGGGCTGTGGCTGTGCTGGTGCTGCAGCATCCACCCACAGCCCTCTGTGGTGTCGCAGAGGAGGAGGGAAGGAGGAGACACCACCCAAGTGCCGTCTCCATTCCTCCTGACCAGATCTGGGAGCCAGGGGCAGCTCCCTGCCTGTTTCCTCATGGACACAGCTCCTGATGAACCCTGTCATACCAGACATCAGCAGGATCCCACATCGCCCTCCCAGCAGCCAAGGCAGCGCCCACAGCAGCAAATCCCTTCACCACAAAGGTCTCCTTTCCCTGAAATCAAAGCCCACAAATCCCATTTAACTTTATTTAAGGAAAACAACAACAACTACAACAACCCAACCCCCAAACCGGCTATTCCGAGCCCAGCTCACATGACTCAGCCGAGGCAGGTCAGACCACAGGTAAGTCACAGCCCTGAAGCATCTCCCAGCTCCTGCACTGTCTGGGCCAACCCCCTGCAGGCACAGACAGAGGCATCCACACCTTCTCCAGGGCTCTGAGGAAGGTAAAAGCTGTCCCACCCTCCCTTCTACAACACCCCCCACTCCTCCAGAGCCAGGGGTGCTCAGCACAGCCCAAGCCATGTGTCCTGCTCAGCACCAGCCCTTCGCCTGGGCCGAGCTTTGTCCTTTGTTCTCTTTGCCAGGGCTTGTGACTCGGAGCCACAACAAAGCAAAGCCATAAAGGTTCAGCTGCAGCTCCCGATCCAGCTCAGCCTGCTGTGTCACCAGGTGAGCTTGGCAGCACCAAACCCGTGGTCTGGTGACTTCATCAGAGCTCTCGCTGCATTGCCAAAGCTTGAATTATTTTTTCTTCAAGAAAAAAACCCCATAAAACAACATGAGGCGCTCCTCCCCACACTTATTCCCTTCTAGCAAAGCCAGATCACTGGCACAGGTCAGATAACAGAAATCTAGAAAGGTCTGGGTTGGAAGGGATCCTAAAGATCATCTGTATTCAACCCTACCAGACCTGGCTGCTCTGTCTCTGACAAAATAAATCACTCCTGAGACAAGCTGCAGCACTCACCTCTGCAGCTTCCATGCACAGAAAGCACGAGATTCCTCCCCAGTGAAGCTGCACTGCTTTTTTTTTTTTTTCCTCCTTTTCTTACAGACCAATCCATTAACCGGAGTCTTGCACAAGCCCCCAGACACCCCGTCCTACGGAAATCCCTTCCCTTCATCTGCAACCCAGCGGGAAATGCCAGAAGGAAGCGGTCTTTGCTGCATCACGCCCGCAGAGCATCCCTGAGAGTGGGATACGGGGGTGAGAGATTCATTCCAGGCCAGAGGGATGCACGGCAGCTCCTCCAGCGCCATTCCCAAGCCATAGTCCTGCTCCAAACCAGGCTGGGCTCTACATCACGGGATGTTCCCAGGGTGCCAAACCGACCTCGGCGTCAGCTGACGAGCAGGGCTGCGGTGTTTTTCCTGTCTCTATCACAAAAACAAGGTTTCCTCTCTCCTCCCGTGACCCTTCCTGAAGGTTTGATGGGTTTCGAGGGTTCATTTTCCCTGCAACAACCCGCACCCCCGCGCCGCAGCGCATCCCCCTCCCTCACCCCGCATTTCGCATCCCCCTCCCACACAAGCCACGGACAAAAATCCCCCAAAACGCCACTGGAAAAAGCGGGAGACGCTGCTGCTGTCGCCCCCGCGGGTGTTCCGCGGCCCTCACGGAGCCGTGGAAGGGGGTGCCCCATTCCCCCCGCCCCACAGCAT
>VZTI01005531.1:796999-848304 GCA_013397865.1 Struthidea cinerea
TGTCAGGAGGGTCCCAGAGCTGCCCCCAGCACTGGAGGTGCCCCAGCAGTGCCAGCACAGGGGACGGGCACTGCCCTGGCCCTGCTGGACACACCAGTGCTGGGGACACACAGCCCAGGTACCATTGGCCTTCTTGGCTACCTGGGCACACCTGGCTCATGCCCAGCTGGGTCAGGCACGTTCAGACACTTTGGAGCAGACGCTGTGACCTCTATTCCCTTTGTGGTACACGCCTGACTTTGCTCTTGTTCCTGCCATACCCCAGCCTCCAGGGAATTCACGAGTGGTGGGAAATGCTCAGAACTCAGCTGCTCTGCCCTGTCACCTGATGCTGACCTCCTGCTTCCACCACTTGTTGAGGTTGTGCTTTTGAGCCACTCGGCTGCAATCTGTGTCCGTCCATCCTGGCTTGTGACAGAAAACGGGACCTGACTTCCCCTCTGTGCCCCTCTGTGGTCATCCCCTGCTCAGATGACAGCTGTAGGGTGGGGTCATCTAAGGATGAGGACAGCTCTTGTGCTTCAAAAAGCCAGCTGGCTCCAGAGGAGAAAATCCACTGGAAAGAAGAAGTGAGAGAGAAGTGGGGACAGTGACATGTGAGAATTTGCACCCAAAGCACTTTTCTGTGGGTGTTGTACAGAGGGAAACCAAAACCCCTGTTCCGTGTCCTTTGCTCTTCTGCGTGACCAGTGTGTCAGTCCCTTCCAACCAGAGCAACTTTGCCATCCTGACTTTACTGGGAGAGCTCTGGGTGCAGTTTTTGGGGGAGTGTTTCACAATTTGGCCTTTCTCTGCAGGCTCAGAGATTGGCCGTGGCCCAGAGCAGAGCCTGAACAAGGTGGGCCCATGGGCTCTTGGCTCCTCCTACACTCACCTGGGTCTTCCCTCCCAACACGGAGTTGGGAAGGTGCTTTCCCATCGTGTTTGGCCAAGGACCAGGGCTGTGATTGCCCTTGTCTGCTCCAAGAGATCCCCAGACTCTCATTTGTGTCAATCACTTCATCTCTTGATCTCTCCTGCTCACAGCATGAAACGCCCATTTTGTGGGGGGATTCCCTAGGCCCAAACATTTGTTCTGTGTGGTTTTTGGCTTGGAAAGGTGATACAGGGATGGAGACTGTGTCTGGTACAGGAAGAATTCGGCTTCAGGGAGAGGCCAGAATTTCTCTGCAGAGCCACTTTCAGTGTCTGCTTGGCAGAAGGGAAACCAAGGCCTGAAGGCTCCATCCCACAGTGAGTCCAGATGGAGAAAGCCACGGTGCTGGTCCATGGAGAGCTCTGCTGCGATGACTTTTTCATGCTGCTGGCACCCTCTGACTGCCTGCGAGGCCAGAAGGGCTGCTGGCTCCTAGCAGGAAGGGAAACCTCCCAAGATTCTTCGGAAAAGGGTGTTTTTGGTGCTGCAGTGAAAGGTTATCTCATCAGGCACCGTGCCAGGCTCCCGGTGACGTGTGAGGGTCTGTCACATGCCGCCGGCCACTCAGGACCCGCTTTCTCCTGGTAACCCTGTTTTTCCCTGCTCTCTGCTTTGTTTATACATGAGCCTCAGGGGGGAAATGGAAACAGGAGGAGAACTGGTGGGACTGGAAATTGGGGTCATTCGTAAGGAGCTGGGGCGGGAAGGGCAAAGTGCTGGGAGGGTTTTCTGAGGGTCAGCAGCAAGGGACCCGTGAGATGGGCACCCAGACCTGTTTGGGATGTGGAAGAAACTGGAAGTACATTGAATTTAATTTTAATTTTAATTTAATTTATTTAGAAAAAAAAAAATGTGTGGAACGAGGGAGCCAGCAGGGGGTTCCTGGGGCAGAAGGGACATTCCTGTAAGAAGAGACACGCTGTGCCATTCATCCCAGCAGGATGAACCTCCGCAAGTCTGGGTTCGCTGGAGGAGGCCAGACCAGAGGGAAAACCTGTCTGGTTCAGGCTGCTCTGGTTTTTGATGCCATCTCGTGGTTCGGGAAGGTTTTACAGAGGGATGTGTGGAGCAAATTTCCTTGGCTGAGCAGAAAACTGCGGAGCTGGGCAGCTCCTGCTGTCACTTCCCTGGCAGAATCACGAAATCTGCCCCTGGCCCTGTCACTTTGAACAGGTCTCATTCCTGGAGGATGATTTCCATCACCTCATCCCATGTCTGTTTGGGAACTGTCATCCTGAATACCTCAAGGGAGCTGGGCTGTCTCATCCTGTCTCATTTTATGCTCTGAAGCCTAGAGCCCCTCTGCTCTGGAGCCAGGCTGGGAGAGCTGGGGGTGTTCACCTGGAGAAGAGAAGGATCCAGGGAGAGCTCAGAGCCCCTTCCAGTGCCTAAAGGGGCTCCAGAAGAGCTGGAGAGGGACTTGGGACAAGGGATGGAGGGACAGGAGAAGGGGCAATGGGTTAGATGGGATATTAGAGAGAAATGCTTCCCTGTGAGGGTGGTGAGGCCCTGGCACAGATTGCCCAGAGAGGCATCCCAGCACAGAAAGATAAAACACATTCAGGGCCCAAAATGCCAGGGGTGTGTGCTCAGGAATGGAGAGGAAGCTGAACACCATAAAACCTCTACGTCCAAGAGGTTTGATGCCGTGTTGCTGCAAGCCTGGTTGCCCAAGAGCAGCCCACGTGCTGTGGTGTACGGCAGGAATCTCTTGCACAGCTTGCTCAACATCTGCGGCTGCAGGGATTTCAGGGAGTGCCTCCAGGCTGGCACGGACAACGCTCCCGGCTGCGAACTGATCTTCCCAGGGGATGCAGAAAAGTGAGGAGCAAACACTGTCCTCTCTCACTGTGGAGGTGTGGGAGAGGTTCTGTGTGCTGTTCTCCTCTGGCCTCACTGCTACAGGAGAGTGTGGGGGTGACAAAGCTTTTTTAGGTACTTAAATGCACCGATCTCACTTGTATCTGTAAGAACTCCCGGTTTAGGGTGACGATCCCTGTGGGTTCAGAGAGACAGGGTGACAAAAAGTTGATTTGAATAATCTTCTGAGCAGAAGAAAAGTGGCAGCATTTCTCCCTGGAAGTCTCTGTTTGGAGATGAGGATTGTGAAGGTTTGGGAGGGGAGCAGGTCCCCAGCACAAGGACAAGCACAAGAGTGCTAAAGACTTACAAATTATCTGTAGAGCATGAGGAATTCACCAACTGCGGAGCAGCCTCCCAGGTTTACACTGGAATTACCCCGAGGGGGATGTGAGACCGTCTCAAAGCAGCCACATGGGGCTGGAGGTGGCTCCAGGTTTTCTCCCATGGCTGATTTCCAAGGTGTTTCCACCCCCGCTGCCTCCCCAAGCACTTTCCAACCAGCCAAATCCTTCTGATAAATATAGCAGGAGGAAGGCAGGAGGTCTGGCTTGGGACAAGCAGGGGGAACTGGCTCTGAGACAGCTTCGTGCTCATTGCAACAGAGTCACGTGCGCGTGTTTGAACTGAGACCTAAGTGTAAAGTTATGCTGTCCTGGGACTTTGGAGAAGTCTTGGGGTTTGGAGGGGAAGTTGGCAGCTGGTTTTTTTTTCCCCAGCTGATGGGGTAACAAGTCAGCTGGATTGGAATGGGCCTTTTTTAGTTTTGAGGTGACTTTCCTCTCCAAGGAACAGGGTGGCAGATGTCCCCACACACAGCCATGGTGCACAGTCATGGAATCATGACTCATTTGAATGAATGGAATGGAATGGAATGGAAAGGAAAAGAATGGAATGGAATAGAATAGAATAGAATAGAATAGAATAGAATAGAATAGAATAGAATAGAATAGAATAGAATAGAATAGAATAGAATAGAATAGAATAGAATGTCACCATCTCCCCAGCTATGCCTGTGCTGTGGGAGAAACCGTGATCTTCATTTTCCTCCTACCCTCCACTATTCCTCAATATTCTTCTTCCAGGGTCTTTTATTTATCTGCCAAGGCATCACTTGGCTGCAGGAGGTTCCTGGCGTGGGGACAGAGGTGGTGACTTCTGGCTGCAGCCTCCACTGTGCCAAGTCCCCTGGTCACCCACCTTGGGATGGACCTCAGGGTCTGAGGGCTGACAGAACACCACAGGATCTTACAAGAGGGGCCTTACTGCATTTTTCAAGCATCTCCAGCCTGTCCAAGGACTTGTAGCTGACAAACTCTATATGCTGGTTCTTGCAAGAGCCACAGGCTCTTGAGAATGGCCCACTAAGGGTGACCATCACCCATGGAAGTCCCCACATGGCAGGCAGCTGTCCCATGGGATGGGCTGTGCCACCAGGTGCCTCTATGTCCCATCTGAGGGGTAAGGGATAGCCCTGAGTCTTTCCAGCACCAGGCACAGCGAGGTCCTAACCCGGAATTGGCACCCACCCACGGCAACAAACACCATAAAAAGAGGGAATCCTCTCCTGGGAATTACTCTCCCAACATTGTCTCCCCATGGCCTTGAGCATCTCCCTCACCATCACAGTGCTGAGCTGCACGTTCCAAGGTGAGCGGAGGCTGAACAAACAATTGCCCCCTAAAACAACACTGGCGCCTGCTGGGGAAGCCCAGACTGGTGTTTGTGCCAGAAGACACACAAACATTTTGGCTGAACAGCCCTGACCTCCTCCTCCTTCCCCCTTTTTCTGCTTATCTGTGCATCCCTGGGGTAACCCTGGGTGGAGATATTCTGGGAGCCCAGTGCTGCTGCTTCCTCCCGGCGCCGTTTCCTTTGGCGTGGGGTCAGCACCGCCACCCTCTCCTGATGGGACCCCACGGGATGCCCATGGTCCCCCAGGATGCTCGGGGCTATCACTGGGAGGACATCGGCCAGAGGAGGAGGAAGCCCTTCGACAGGAGCTGATGGTCCAGGAGCCAGGCAGGCTGGAGGGTGCTGAGCAAGGAAGAAAAACAGGAAAGTGGCGGCAGATAAGGAAAAGGACCTGGAAGAGGAATATTGAGGAATAATGGAGAGTAGGAGGGAAATGAAGATCACAGCAGATGTCGTGCCGCAAGAGGAAGCTGCTGAAAGGAAAGCAGCCCAGAAATATCCTTCTCGTTGTACTGGGAAATGGGTCTCAGCCTCACAGCAGGGTGGGAGCTGGGGATGCTCCAGCAGATCTGTGTGCAGGGTTTGTCACACATCCACAGGATCATGCCTGGCTGGGAAACTCCAAGCAGAGCCCTGGGAGAGAATGCTAATTAGCCCATTGTGAAGACTGCTAATTCATCTGTTAGTGGCCCGTTTGCCATTGTGGTGAGACCGAGTCACTGCCTTGTGCAAGCTGTCCCTAAAGAGGGACAATCCTGGGAACAGAGACAGTCCTGGAGGTTGGATGGGGCTCTGAGCAGCCTGGTCTAGTGGAAGGTGTCCCTGTCCGTGGCAGGGTTTGGAACCAGATGATCTTTAAGGTCCCTCCCACCCCAAGCCATTCCATGACTCTATGATTCTATGTTTCCATGTTTCTATGACTTGATGTGCACCAGTGCCTTGGATCCTGCTGGGGTGAAACAAGCCAGAGAGAGGGCCTTGTGTCCATATCCCAGGTGTGTCCTGCCTCAGGTACCCTGTGCAGGTGTCCTGGTGTTTAATCTTAATGTGGCAGAACACAACAGCTGCGTTTCCTGGCTGATTTCTGCAGACACCACCACTTTCTGCTGATCCCTCAGGCACTGATCACTTCCACCTTCTCACCTTGGAGCAGGTCACACTTGTGGCACATGGAGATCTTGTCATTACTCCAAGACATTGCCTTTCTTCTACATTTGCATGGATAACTCCCCAGTCCAGATCCATCCTGGTCATGGCTGTAACCTGTGGAGGAATGCTCCCCAAAACACAGATGAGTGCGATAGAGGGACGCCTAACCTGGTGTTCCTTCAGAATCATTTCTCTGGGACCTCTTCCCTACAGGAGAGCCTATTGGGAATGCACTGATGGCCAAACTTGCTGAGGGCTTGTTTAGCTCCGTGCTCACCGGTCAGCGTTAAAAGCAACGAGGGACTAATTTAAAAGTGCAGACAAATTTAATTCCCTCCTGGATAGGAAGGATTATCCCTGTCTTGCCAAGGTAACCTGCCAGCAGTGAGGGTCTGGAAGATGATAACCCCAGAAGGGAAGAGGTCAATCCTTCAGATACAGCAGAGGTTGAGGAGACCTCGAGGGTGCCAGTGTCCCCCGGGATGAGATGGGATGCAGAACACCCTCCTTCACTGCCAGACAAGGGGTCTGGGCAGAGGAGCCTGAGCAGAATCACCCCAGTGACCTGATCCAGGAGCCATCACTGATGGTGTTGGGGATGGAAACTGAAATTCCAGCCTCAGAGTCACAACCATGAGCACACGGGGAACTTGGCCAGGATGTGGTTGGTGACACATCCTGGGCATGGGATGGAATATGAGAAAGTGGTGCCTGGGACAAGTGTGATACAACCTGCACCCAGTTAGGGAAAGAAAGGAGGGCTCAGTGAGTGGTTCGTGCATGGGCTGCAGAGAGGAGCAGCCCCTCTTTTCCTCTCCAACATAAAAAAGACTCAAGTCAAATACACATTGAGTCCCGCTCTGGGGTCACCTGCACAGGAGGGACATGGACCTGTTGGAGTGAGTCCAGAGGAGGCCATGGAGATGCTTCCAGGGGTGGAGCCCCTTTTCTCTGGAGCCAGGCTGGGAGAGCTTGGGGTGTTCACCTGGAGAAGAGAAGGCTCCAGGGAGACCTCAGAGCCCCTTCCAGTGCCTAAAGGGGCTCCAGGAGAGCTGGAGAGGGACTTTGGACAAGGGCTGGAGGGACAGGACAAGGGGGAATGGTCTTAAGCTGAAGCAGGATAGGGGTAAATTAGATATTAGGAAGAAATTCTTCCCTGTGAGGGTGGGAAGAACCTGGCACAGGTTTCTCAGAGAAGCTGTGTCTGCCCCTGGATCCCTGGAAGTGTCCAAGGCCCGGTTGGACGGGGCTTGGAGCAACGTGGGATAGTGGAAGGTGTCCCTGCCCATGGCAGGGGGGTGGAACTGGATGAGCTTTAAGGTCCCTTCCAACCCAAACCATTCAGCCCTGAAAAAACTGATTTGAACATAACCTGGCCTTGAACACTCCCACAGATGGGGCAGCCACAGCAACCTCTTCCAGGGCCTCACCACCCTCATTGCAAAAACACCTTCTCATATCTAATCTTAATTGACTCCCCTTTAGTTTAAAACCATCACCCCTTGTCCTGTCACAGCAGGCCCAGCTAAAAAACTTCTCCCCATCTTTTTTTGCGCCACCTTCATCCACAAATCTCATTTCTTGGTCTAAGGCTGACAAGAGAGTCACTGCTGCAGATCATCCGTGAGAGACCCACTCATCTCTGTCCCATGCCCTCATCACAGAACGTCTCCACACATATTTTGGGATCCACTTTTACCTCAGGACTGTCCAGCTGGTGGCTGGCAATGGCTGGTGGGATGATTCTGCCCGTCTCTGAGGGCATTTTTGCAGTATTTCACCACGTGACTCTGGTGAGTGACAGGGCTGTCATGGGGGCTGATAACTGGATTAGTTCGAACCAGAACTGCTTCTGCCTACTCTCAGCAGGACCTCGGATCCTCCCCCACCATGTCAGCTCACAAAATCCAAGAGCCCCTTTTCCAGCCTGTGCTTAACCCACCGCAGTCTGTCACCCCCCAGGGGACCCTGCTAACGAACTGTGCTTGAAGAGCAGCATCTCCCAGCAGATAGCAGCTCCCAGAGCAGCATCTCCCAGCAGATAGCAGCTCCCGAGGGAACAGGCAGCCCGGGAGCGACGATGCCAATGGTGAAACCTCCCATTAATCACAAAAGCACAGCCGCCACCTCCCCATCCCAGCTACCAGAAGTAATCACGGCCCGAGTAGACAAAACATCCACATTTTTCCCCTCCCATGTGTTTTCCCTCCATGTGCTCTCTGTCAGGAGTTGTCTGGTGCTCAGATAGGGCTGCCCCGGGCTGTGGATCATACATTGAAGGATTGTGTTGTCACCCAGCCTCATCCTTGGAAACATCAGCTTGGAGAGCCCATAATGCAAATCCTTAACTGTTCACGGTGCAGATCCTAACAGGCAAATCCATAACTGTCCTCCCTGGGGAGATAAAACCGTTCCCATGCCAGCAAGGGGGACCTCAGCTTCACCTTTGCTTCCAGAGCTGGCCGTTCCTTTGGGCAATCACCTCATCATGGTCTCAAGACAGCACTGCCAAACTCCTCACCTTGAAGTGAAACCAGGGCAGCATTTTCCTGGGCTTTCCTTGAAAACAGCAGCCTGGAGGGAGGGATTGTTTAATCTCTAAATTTTTCATCCCAGCAACTCTGTTTCATTTGAAGTGGCTGCTGTGGGCCAAGCAGAAACCCAGAGCTTTGGGAGAAAAGGGGCTAATGGCAAACTTGGGATATGCATGAACTTGGAATCAATGTAGTGATTTCCAGAGCAAATGTATAGAGCCTTTGAAATTAGGAAGAAATTCTTTACTATAGGGGTGATGAGGTTGCCCAGAGAAGTTATGGACTCCCCATCCCTGAAAGTGTCCAAGGCCTGGCTGGACGAGGCTTGGAGCAACCTGGGATAGTGGAAGGTGTCCCTGCCCATGGCAGGGGGTGGAATGAGATGATCTTTAAGGTCCCTTCCAAACCAAACCATTCCATGATTCTGTGAAATCACATCTGTATTTTTAGCTTGTCCTGCAGACCTCACTGGGATGTGTTGTCCTTGCAAGTGCTGCCAGCCCCAGATCTCCATCTGAAGACTCACCAAGTCTTGTAATTCCCTAAAATTCTCCCATCACCCAGCTGCAGGTTTGGTTTTGTCCCCACAGCTCCTGCAGCACAAACTTTGCTGTTTCTTGGTGCCACAGGACCATGGCATCAGGTCTTCCAGGCTGGGGATGAACTTCCAGTCTTAAAGAACCATTCCCTACTTGTGCTCCCTCCATCTCCTGCAGATGAAGACTGGGAATGCCAGGCTTCAACTTCTACTCTACAAACCTGGGTTGTGGGCCCCGAGCTTGAGAAAAGTGGCAACAGCAAAAACCCATCGAGATGCAGCTCACAGTTCACAACCACAGATGCAGTGCTGGGTTCCCAGTAGCTCTGTTGTGGTCTGACACAGCTGAGATTTTTTTCACATTAATGTCTTTCCTGCTGGCTGGAGCTTTCCCCAGCCCTGGGAAGGATCTGCCTGACACCAAGGAGGGGTCAGACCCCCTGAGGTCCTGCTAGCCCAGCCAACATCCTTGCAGAAGGTCTCCTCGTTTGTACGTACACCGATATGAATTAAGAGATGCTTCTGCAGGAAGGGTGTTTTCGGATTTTACCCAAGGAATTTAGGACTGGCTCGACTGGGTCAGGAGGTCTTAGGTCTGACACAACTGCTTTGACAACACGTTCCTCCAAAACCCTGTTTTTCCTCTCCTTCTTCCATAGATGTGGGATCATGGGCAGGTGGAGGATGGGCTGGGTGGCCATTCATGCCCAAGTACCTCCCCTCCTTCCCTCCTCCTCCTCCCCATCACCCTCCCCAGCCCCTTCCGCTCTTCTCAGCCGTGATAAGCTCTCTGATGGAAAAAATGTTGTCACATATATCTCACTTCCAGTGTGTGGGAGTCGCTGATAACGACATGAAGATCTGGACAATAAAGACTCCTGACAGCTTTCGTGTCCGTCCCGGGCACGGGGGGGATAGTCCTGGAAGAAGACCTGAGTGCTTGTGGGATTTGGGGAAGGATCCTGCAAACTGTGGTTTGGAGAGGAGGCTGGAGAGGGGAAAGGGTTCATCCACCCTCCTCGTTTGGGGTGCAAAGCCATTCCCTTGCTCATTCCCCAAATTCCACACTGCCCTGGGGTGTCTCCGAACTGAGAGCCACAAACTGAGATTTTGGCTTCAGGTGGCTTTGCTGTCGAGCTGGGGAGCAGCCCAGCAGCTGCTCACCACGGTGTTTGTTTTGGAGCTTCCCCACCAGCCAGTGCTCCCTCCGTGGGGAGAGGGGGCTGCGCTGCTCCAGCGCTGCCGTTCCTCCACGTGGAGCTGCTGAAAGAGCCCGGAGCAGCTCGCCAGAAGGGTGAAGTCATTTATTTATGCCTAGAAGAAAAGTGTACTTTATTACACAGCCTCTGAGATGCTGGGGCTGAGCCACTGCCAGGCTTTTGTGCTGAAGTGGGGAGCTGAGCTCAGCACGGGGCAGTGTCAGTGGCTGCATTTCTTCCCAGTGCCCTTGTTGGGATGTACACACAGGGCATAAATTTATTCATGGAAAAAAACATGCCAGGGTTTGGCTGGCAGAGGTGCATTTGACACAGAATCACACAATCACTTAGGTTGGAAAAGACTTGCAAGACCATTGAGTCCAACCTGTGACTGATCCCCACCTTGTCACCACGTCCTGACGTTCCTTGGACACCTCCAGGGATGGCGACTCCAACACCTTCCTGGGCAGCTCCTTCCAATGCCTGACCACCCTCTCCATGAAGAAATTCCTCCTGATGGCCAACCTGAACCTCACCTGGCACAGCTTGAGGCCACTCCCTCTGATTTTATAGCACTCCTACTTTGTCGGTATCTATTTGCTCATTCTAGTTACAACAACTGGGATTAACTTTCACAGAAAACCTTATTTATTCCAAGCAAAGAAAATAAATTTTATAGATTTTCCAGCTGGAAGGAGACCTACCAGTTGTTTAGATTTCTGTCCCAAACATCAGGGGCTGTAGATGCTCTCCCCAAAATCTCCGTTTCCCTGTAGAGCGCTGGTGTCCGAAGTGAGCATGATGTTCCATCAAAATGGGGGAAAAAATATTCTTTCTAACATTAAGAAATAACACAAAATTAAATCTATTTTAAGACGGTTGCTGTAGGGAATTGTCTCTGTCCTTGGGCTCCCATGTCCCAGAAGACTTTTCCTTTTTGAGGGCTGTGTTGTAGGAGATAGGAAGCCAGCTTTCCCTGGATTTAGCAAAAAATATTTCACACTTTTCTCCTCAAACCACATTTCTGGGGGAGACAAGAAAAGAGGGGGTGGTGTTAGCGTTATCACTATTTTATGGAGAATGAAGGTTTTCCATCCCACCTTGGAAAAAAGTTGCCAAAACAAGAAAAGGACACAATGATCCATCTCAAAACCATTTCCATGGTAAATTTGTACCCAGCTCTGCTTGAGATCTCTCCAGACCCTGAGCTTTGGGTATGGGACAGATGAATTTGTCTCCCTCCCTCTGCCTTGACTTTCTCCTTTGACAGCAAGGGGAATCTCCTAACCTTTTTCAGGTGGATTTTCCAGGTTGTCTGCCTGGGATCCAAGAGGTTAAACCCTCCCAGGAGCAGAGCTGAGTGACACCATCACCCTTGACTTGTCTGGACTTCGGCACAGAGGCGCTTTCCCCTTCTCCGGCGGCTGATAGCCGGCTCCATCCTGCTGGGAGCGATTTCCCTGCGGCCAGCGAGCTCACACACACACACAGACACATCCCTGTGCACACCCAGGCTCTCACAGGGCTCACGTTCAGGGGCTCCCCACCTCCCTTCCCTCGCAGCTCCGGCATCCCGGCCCCGGGATGTCATCCTGCCCCGATAAGGCGCAGGGGCGGCTGCCAGAGGAAGGCTCCCAGTTGCTCCCGGCGCCAGGCTGGGTAGAGGCAGACGTCTCTAACCCTTGCTCCTCTGAAGGGCCAAAAACAGATGACATCACCCCCTCATCATGTCCATCCTCCCCCCAGAATCCCTATCATCCCCACAGAGAGGCTGCGCTTGGGAGTGAGGAGGAGGAGAGAAGGCAAGGGGGAGGAGGCCGGGGAAAAGGAGGGAAGGCAAAGGCTGGAGCTGGAAGTTGGTTACTTTGGCAAAAAGACAAAGATCTGCAAAACTTCACCGGCCAGACTTCAAAAAGGTGGAAAAACTGGAGGCTCAGTTCTGGCAGGTCCTATTATCAAGGGGAGCCTTATCTCTCGATGGGGCTGATGGTTCATGTGAGCCGCAGTGGCTGCTAACCTCTGGCTGAGCTTTCCGAGGTCCCCGAGGAGCCAGACTGTCACTCAACGGAGAGGAGAAGCCTCCAGGAGAGGGGACTGCATGGAGGCATTGCCACCGTGTTCACAGCCTGCAGAGCCACGGGAGCAAGGATGGGATATGCCAGCATGGAGCCCAGCAGTCCCTCACTGCTTCAATTCGTGGTGGTAGGAGGAGTGAGGGGATCTTTCCCGGCTCACAGTCCAGAGATGGGTCAGATCTCCACTGGGTATCAGCTGGCATGGTTGGGTCACTGGTTTTACTGGTTTCCTCCAGAGTAAGACTGGTCCCTCTGGGGTTGACAGCAGAGTGGGTTTAGGTTGAAGCCAGGTGTGTAGCTGGGGGTTTTGGGGTGGGAATTTTGCCCACTTCATTGCTTTCACATCCTAGATATCACACTTGGTGTTTTCCAGAGATGAATCTTCCAGCTTTTCTCTTGGGGAGACTTTCAAACCCTTCCACGCCATCTCTACTCACAGCTTCACGCCACCTCTATTCCTGCTCACCCTACACCACCTCCTTTCCACCTCACCACCTCCGAGGTGAGGACTTGCTGCTGGGGTCTTGCTCCAGAGCAGGCCATGCTGGGCAATTCCCCTCCCTTCAGTCAACAACAGTCCACAGCCAACAACATTTACACCCTGGGAGGAGCTGCTGGAAGTGATCTCAGCTTTGGCTCATTCCCATGCATAATTCCACTCAATAAATCAGCATATGCAGGAAAAGAGGCAGTGATGCCCTTCAAGTGATGCTGGGATAGAGTCTGGAAGCCCTTGCATTATGGAAGTAAGATTTCACCTGGGAATTGCTCCCTGCAGGAGCAGGGCAGATGCAGAACCCACCGCACTCCCTGTGAGACCAGGTGAATTGTTTGAATTTTTTTGCCCACAGGAATTTCCCAGCCACACCCACCTTTACCTCCTCACAGAGGTGGAACACAGAATCATGGAATGGTTGGGGTTGGAAGGGAGCTTTAAGGGTCATCTAGTCCAGCACCCCTACAATGAGCAGGGACATCTTCAGCAAGATCAGGTTGGACATCCTGAGTCACCCACCTGGGTTCACCTTGTTGCTGTGGGAGAGGAAGAGGCACTTCTGGAGGGAAAATCGTACCCCGTCTTGGATCCATCCACTTGAAGAGGATGAATCCTGCCATGACTTCTTCTGAGCAGAGCAAGAAATTGAGGCTGTTAAAGGCAGTGACTGAGACAGAGGTGGAGGAATGGGCTCGAAGAGAGGCTTCGTAACTGCTTGGACCAGCCCAGCAGATCCCTCTCTTGCTGCCAGTCTGGAAGGGCACCCCTTGCTCCTATACCACATCTGCCACCTTTGTGCAGATGTTTTGGATGCCCCAGTGCACCTCCAGCAGCATCAGCCCCCAAGTGTCAGGCAGGGTGGTCCATGTGAGGGGGAAACATGGCTGCACTCCGGACCCAGCAGGATATAGGAAGCCAACAGGTTTATTGGTGACGGACAAACTGAGCTACAAGTGGAGGCATGGAGGTGTCCGAGGGCAGGTCCTATGTACAGTTCTGGCTGCAGGGCCACTGGTCACTGTGCTGGGGCTGTCACACCACCCTGGAGTGGCCATTGTCACCGGCAGCAGCGCAGGCGGCCGTTGCTGCAGCTCCCTTCCCAGCGCTCCATGTGGAAGCAGAGCCTCCGGCAGTGGCCACGGTTGCTTCTGCACTGCTGGGTGTCTGAAAGCCCTCTGGCTGCTGGGGAAAGAGGACAGGAGACCTGGTTAGGAGAGCTGGAACCTACTCAGAACCCCAAAATCTACTGGGAAACCCTCTGGTGTTGGTGACTGAGCAATGGGATGCTTTCAGTCGGCAGCAGGGAAATTCAGCTGGTTCCATGGTGAGGATCAGATGTGCTTGGGAGGAGCTTCTCCATCCAGCAAGCACTGGGAGTCTCCTAATGACTGGCCTGGGTGAGACAGCCAGTTTTGGGCTGGCTCTGTTAGGTTAGATGAGTTAGGTGAGGTTGGACAGCATCAAAGGCAGAGAAGTGCCTTTTGGAACAGGTGTTTTATCTATCAGTTTGTTTGGAGGTTTTTTTGGCTTCTTGGTGTTTTGGGTTTTTTGTTTGCTTGGGTTTTTCAAATTTTCTGCTGTTTTGATAAAAAGGGATGTGCTGCTCTCTAGACACAGCAGAAACACCAGTTTTGGGGGTTCTGGAGAGTCCACCACCAATGGAGTGGGCAAAGCCTTCTCTTTCCCTTCGTTATCCCCAGGACTTCAGTTAAATAAATGAGAGTATACACAGGCTAAGCAAATAAATCTCCTCTTCTTGGTTATCAGGTTTGTCTTCTGTGACTGTGGTATCACCAAAATCCTGTCATAGTGAATGAAACCTGAATACCTGACCTGTGTATACAAGCAGCCAGTAAAAATGCCAAGCCAAGGAATATTTTCTATCAAACCAGAATCCCAGAAGAAAACAGACAGACAAAAAAAGTAAATTATCTGCCTTTACCCCTGCTTTTTCCACCTGAAAGATGGTTTTGATTTTATAGAATCAAAGAAACACAGAATGATTTGAGTTGGAAGGGACATTAAAGATCATCTACTTCCAACCTCCTGCCATGGGCAGGGACACCTTCCACTATCCCAGGTTGATCCAAGCCTCACCCAACCTTGCCTTGAACATTTCCAGGGAGGGAGAGCCCCTAGCCTTTTTGGGCAACCTGGGCCAGGGTCTCACCACCCTCACAGGGAAGAATTCCTTCCTGGTCTCTAATTTACACCTACCCTCCTTCAGCTTAAGACCATTCCCCTTGTCCTGTCCCTCCATACCTTGTCCCAAGTCCCTCTCCAGCTCTCCTGGAGCCCCTTTAGGCCCTGGAAGGGGCTCTGAACTCTCCCTGGAGCCTTCTCTTCTCCAGGTGAACACCCCCAGCTCTCCCAGCCTGGCTCCAGAGCAGAGGGGCTCCAGCCCTTGGAGCATCTCTGTGGCCTCCTCTGGACTTGCTCCGTCAGCTTCTGATGTTGGGGATCCCAAAGCTGGAGGCAGCTCTGCAGGTGGGATCTCACCAGAGCAGATCAGAGGGCAAAAATCACCTCCCTCAACCTTCTGGTCACACTTGAATCTTCCTGCATTTTCCACATCTATATTCCACTCATGGAAAATTTAACAGGATTCTCCTTGTTTTTTGCAGGGTAAGGCTTTTATCCTGGTCAGAAGCAAAGCTCAGGCTCCTGGCTTAGGCTCAGCATTTCTGGGTGAGTTTTGAGGGCACAGAGAGGAGGGGATGCACAGCCTATGGACCTGGGACAGCTGCATTCAGGAACATCATGGAGACCATCTCAGGAGAAATTTTTTCCTTGGAAGCAAGAGTTAGGTCAGCCTTGACTTGAGGGCCTTGTCTTGTCCTCTTCTACCTCAGGTCAGTAACCTGCCTTTTCTCTCTCCACAGTCCTGCAGAAGCCAACCCCTGTGAGAATTTTGTCCTTACCTGGAACACCCTGGAGGAGGAGAGTGACAACGACTGCAAAGAGCAGCTGGAGAACCCACATGGCTCGGTGTGGATGGAGGTTCCACCCCGAGGAGGAGTGAAGGGCCCTAAAGGGAGGAAGAAGAGGGGAAATCCTGGATTTATAGTGGCCAGGGGGGTTGTGTAATTCTCCTGGAGTTGAGGGAACTTTGTCAATCTCAGGTGCATTTCAACATGACAGCAAACAGTTGCACGGGGTGTGCTCGTTCTCAGTCACACCGTGTTACAGACAAAAAGTATAAAGGGGAAATAAAGGGGAAAAAAAAAAAAGAAGAAGGAAAAAGACCAAAAAGGGGGGAAAAAATCAGGGTTTTATTGACAAACAGCACTGAGCACTAGGGAGTCTGCTACTGCTTGCTGCTGGAGACAGGATGTTGGGACTGACCCAATCTGGCTTTGTGTTTGTAGGCTTGAGCATGTGATGTTAAAATCCAATCCAAGTGTTTGCAGTATCAAAGTGCTGCGTTTTGGGTTTTTTGGTTTTTTTTTTCATTTCCAGCTCTCACTCTCTTTGTTTAGCACTGACACAGTCAAGCGTGAAAAAATCCAGAGTCTCCTCCTCAGCACTCCCCAACACAGAAAGTTGGCTTGAAAATAATGGGATCCTTAAAAAAATCGTGGGGTCTGTGTCAATTTCCCAACTTCCAGGCTGTGGAGAGGATGTTTGCCAAGGTTTTGTTTACAACTGTCCAGAAAAAAACGGCAATTTAAGATTTTATTCATTTATGTACTTATTCAATGGGAAAGCTGGGATACCTCCCTGCAGTATTCTGTGGTGTTAGGAAAGCGCATGGATTACAGCTCTCCCAGGGATCCTGGCAGGCTCTCAGGTTTGTACCAGTTCTCCAGGTCAGTTCCAGGAAATCAGTAGAGGTGAGACCTGCATTCCAACTTGGGAAAACAACACAAAGCAAACAACGAGCAGAAATGTCCCCCCAGCCAACAACAAACGGAGGAAGAGGAAATAGAAACTTTATAAAGGGTTTTTTTACAGCAATGACGCAGCGGATGCCAGCACCAAGTCTTCCCTTTTCCCTTCAGAAGTCACCTCAGTGGCTTTTTCTTTGCAGGCTGGATGCCAGGGAGTGCTGGAATGCAAACCCCATGTCCTTCAGGCTGCTTCAACAGAACAAGGATCACCTTCATCAAACAGTGCAGATAAAGGGGCCTTCACCAGTCGGACTTTGGAGCAAGGGACACTGAGCTCTTAACCAGGGTGTCCTGCAAACTGGCCACACGCAGCCTGGGAAGGGAAATGGGTCTGGAAACCCACCTGGGGGAGGGCTGGATGTAGGGAGGTGTGCAGAGCCTCTGGAAAAGTGTTGGTGCTCTGCCAGTCTGGTGGCACTGCTTGGGTGGAAGGCCATAACCTGTGGATGCTGAAAAGCTTTGGTAGAGAAACCTTTCAGCTTTCTGCAGCGTTCTGTGAGAATTTTGCAGTTCTCACAGAGGCTATGAAAACGCTGCTATGGGTTTTTGTAAACTAACTCCTTATCTTGCACCTGGGTTTGTTATGCAAGATTGTTATGGTTCTAGCTTTCTAATATTTTGGAATAAGTGTCTTAGAGCTTGACCAATCCCCTCAAGGGGTGGATGGCCAAGCACCCAACTGTCTTATGCCACTCAACACACTCTTTGCAAACCCGGTTATAAAAGATGAATTAATTAATAAAGATCAGAACTGCTTTCCCTTCTGACCTCGTGACATTCCTCGTCGTCAGTGCCGCTCACATCGACAATAACCCACTCTGTACCTCTGAGGATTGGCATCTCCAGCGTGAGAGATGGTGCAGCGGGATTTCATGGAATTATGGAATCATTAAATTCTTTGGGTTGGAACCTCAAAGATTATCCTGTCACACCCCCTGCCATGGGCAGGGACACCTTCCACTATCCCACGTTGCTCCAAGCCCCATCCAACCTGGCCTTGGACACTTCCAGGGATGAGGCAGACACAGCTTCTCTGGGCACCCTGTGCCGGGGCCTCACCACCCTCACAGGGAAGAGCTTCCAAGGCAAAGAATTTGGGCAGCGTTTATCCGGCAGAAAGGAGATGGCTGCTCCTGAGCTTCAGCCCAAGCAGGGAGGAGTGTGTGGATGCTCCTCTGAGGGTCCTGCTCTGAGTGTGTGACCTGAAGTGTCTGAACATGTGTGTGCAGATGGCTTGGTGTGCTCCAGAGAGGATGTGGAGCACGGAGCCAGGGTACCACGTGGCCACAGTGTTCCCAGTGACGGATGGCAAAATTCCAGGTGCTTGTCTCCAGCTCAGCTGCTCTCCCGTGGTAGGAGCAGCACCATCGCAGAGGGTGAGTTGTGCCTGGAGCTGTTTGGATGCTGCAGGCTCCACGGGGACCAGGATGCATACCCCACACCACCACAAGCCCCTGCTCTGCAGCTGTGGTACACAGGTTGAGTCGCAGAATGTGCCTTGGGAAAGAAAGTCAGGACTAGACAGTACCAACAAAAACCAGACTTCCTCCAGAAATCAGGGGCAGGAAATCTCTGTCCCTTGGGCAACTGCTTGAACAACAGCTGGTCTTGCTCCCTTCGGCGTGGTCCCGCTGCCGTGTTGGCCTCAGCCTCTGGTGAGCCTACAGGGGCTGGCCCAGCAGCCTCCCACCCTCCCCTGCTTCCCAACCTGCCAGCAGATGTCTTTTTTCAGAGCTCACCACGCACAAAGGCTGATCTGTGCTCAGACACGTGGCACAGGAATCGGCTCCTGGGTGCTTTAGAGGTTTTGGGGCTGGGAGGAGTCAAATCGATCTATATCCGCTCTCTGGCCCCAAACAGGAGGGATGTTTCCATTGACTTCATTGCCTTCAGGCCAGGACCTGAGTAGGCTGATTTTTAAATGCATCCTGGGATAAGCTTTTGCCAGCAGGAGCAATTCCTTGGGCGAATGAACCCTTTTGCCAGCTTGTGATGCCACCTCCTACTCCCAGTCCCACTGACGGCTTTTTACCACACCGAGCAAGCACTGACAGAGCCCTGCAATTCAGCCTGTGAAGAAATGATCGTGGGCTCAGCTCTGGGCTCAGCCCTAGCCCATGGCTCTCATTCCAGACCACTATTCATGGCCTCCTCAGAATTCACTCCAACAGGTCCATGTCTGTCTTATGTTGAGGACCCCGGAGCTGGACACAGCAGGAAATGATGGTTTTGCCTCACAGAAAATGGTCAGAGCACACCTTGTGCAATTAAATTCTCCTTTCCAGTGCAGGGCCGCATCCAGATGTCAATTATGGATCATTCCTGGCATTGCCCACTTCCAAACTGTGACAAGGAACAGCGTGGACAAAGGGTTCATTTTCTGACAGCACTTGTGAGTATCCACTGCTTTCTGAGGCTCAGCTTCATGTGATTTGATTTACTCATACATTCAGATACAGCCTCTGAATCCTGACCTATTTTATCTCCCCGGCATGCCCTGGAGCTGGGCTGTGGTTGATGCCTTAAGAGGCCTCCTAGAAACAGAGACTAGACAGAATAAGGGAATAAAGGTGGGTATTTATTTGAAAGGCCTTCAAAGGCACACCCTGGGGAGCCAGAGGCTGCTGCCAGGATGGACCCCAAGATGGACCCTGGGTCATGAGTTCTTCACGCTTTTATAGGTTTGGTTCATTTGCATATCAGGGTTAATTCTCCAATTAAAGCCTCAGTTTAATGATGCCATTTCTCCTCAGCTTTCCTCCCTCTCAAAGGCTTTTGGTTTACACTTTTTGCACCTAGGACGGTCTGGGTGTCCTTGAAGACAAAGCCTGGAGAGGCTTTGTTGTGTCTACCTAGCACCAGAGAGCAGCAGTTAACAGGCTACAAGAAACTTCAGAGTTACACACTAAGCAGTAAAGGATTTGAAAAACATAAAAGTTAAAACCCAAGGCATCATGGTGGGGTGATTTCTTTCACCCCCCAGGAGATGGAAGAGCTCCACGTGAGCAGGTGGAATGCTGGAATGTGACCCCCCTTTTCCGGCGTGGGGTGAAGGAAGATCCAGGCATCCAGATGGTTGCACTGGTTTGCGTGGGATTGCCAGGGATGTAAGAGACAACCTGGATCTAAGGGGCTGCCCACGGCTGTGGCACCTCAGCTTCCCCAAGCAGGAGCCCATCCAGCACCATCCTGCTCCTGGTTGCACATCTCCTCTCACAATGACGTTTTTAGTGCAGAAGAGGAGGATTTGGCTCTCTCTGCCAAACAAACACTGGCCTGTTGCCTGGGAACAGCAAACAAATCCCGGCAAGGGAATTCATGCCATGCTTTGATGGACTAAAATCCCCAGTTATCCAGGAGACTTGTGCTGGTTGACAGACCTGGCATGAGGGTGGGGCTCTATCCTAGCTGTCTGTATGGCTGCAGAGATCCCAAATATACATCCCAAGAGGTCTGGATGATTTTTGCATCTCATTTAGGTATAGATCTGCTATGGTAGTACTAAAAAAAACCCCTATTTTGTGCCCTTCAGAGCTCTATCAGGTACAGACAGCTGGAGTTCAAAGCTCAGTCAAGCATTTCCCACAAAAATCCTCTTTCCCATTTGGCTTTCACCTGTGAGGACAAACCCTTAATGTCTTCTCTGGCCTGGTTTAAACTCTCCCCAGCCAGTATCTCTCAAGGGATGGGAGATTCCACTTTTTCATCAAGTCCCCCCTTATCCTCACTGTCCCTTCTGCTCCCACATGCAACTGGCAGGGAAAGGGTTGGACTCAGCTGAACTCCACTGACTGCAAGAGGGTCTACACTCTGGGAAATGGTCTCAGCTGGGCAGGACTGGTGGTCACGGTTGGAAATCCTCCGGCAAAGGGTCACACTGGGAATGGCTTTTACGGAGTGCCTCAAACAGTGGGTATTTTTTGGCTTTTGGGTTTAAAGGGTTGGAGAATGGTATTTGAGTGTGGTCTCATGAGCAGCTCTGTGCTGAGTGGATGAACAAGGCTGGTCACTCAGGATAGTTCAGCACTTCCCTGGCCGTGGCAGGGGGTTGGAACTGGATGATCTTTAAGGTCCCCAAACCATTCTGTGATTCTATGATGATTTTATGATTCCTCCTCCTCCCCAGGGTTACAGGATACTCCAGATAGGGACTGATTAATTTGAGCAGCATTCCCTATCATACTCTTACACCAAAGCAGCTCATGCTGCTGTTCCAGCAGCTTCCCATGAGCTGAGCTGGGTGCTTTGCCCCAGGTGAGCTCAGGGGTCAAGAAATCACATCAAGAAACAGTTTTGTAAGGTCTGTAAGTGCCATTCTCCACCATCCACCATGTCCTTGGTGCTTTCTCTCTCCTCCCTCTGTGTGAGACCAAGTAGCTGGAGGGGAATTCAGTTCATCTTATCCATAGGGCAAGATACTGAGGATTTTTTTTGGGGGGGGGTTGTGTTTTGGGGTTTTTTAAAAGTTTATTTTCATCCAGATCAGCAAGCAAGGGAACACACAGCAGTGGGACAGTGGGAACATGCCTGTTAGCAGCAGGCTGCATGTCCATTAGTGCCAGAGGGACAATATTCCCTATAAACGGAGCATTTCCACCTTTCCTGATTGAAATCTGACTGGCCAGCAGGTCCAAAACTTCTGGGAGATGTGCAAGGTGAGCATTATGAACCCACTTTTCACTTTCCTAGGAGACCAGGCTGTGACCATGATGGCTGAGCATCCCCAGATGAGGGGCATGAACAATGAACTCTGTGGGTGAATGTGAGAAATAAACTGTTTGATTTGGAGAGGTGCCTCGGTTCAAACCCCTCCCCGTGCTGTCCTCGCACCTCGGCGTGCGTCAGAGGGATGGGCTGGAAACGGGCAGGAGTTTGGCTCCAGTCCCTGTTTTCAGTATCAGTTCCCAAGCCAACAGCCAGCTCTGGCTAATCTGGCTCTCCTGAGGGTTCATCCAACTGCAGGGGATCTCCAGGGGAGCGCTGGCATCTGCCTGTGTGTGCTGGAGTGCCAGTGATGACCCGAGGAGAGTAGCTGGGCTGCTCATCAGTGAATGGAGACGCTTGGATGAATGAATTGTCGGCCCTCTGGCAGTGGGGCCTGGCCCTGGTGAGGTCAGTGGGAATTTTCCTGCTTGATTCATCAGAACAAGAATTTCATCTCCCAGCGAGGACTTTTCCCTGGCTCCGTCTGAGCAGCGCCTCAGCTGGTTGGCATAGCTCTCTCATTACGTCATTGTTTCCTTGCTTTCACAGAAATGATTGACCCAGAGAGAAATATTTTACCTGGAAAGGGAGACCAGGAGCTGACAAAGGCAGGAGAGTGTCAAAATTTTATGTTGAAAAGATACAGAAGGGCTGAGAGTGGATTTGGACAGATAATTAATTTAGGCTGAGGGGACTCATAGGAAGAAAGCTGCTAGGGACAAAGAGACTGATTTCCTTGGGGCTGGGTGAGCAAAAGGGAAAGGAAATGCACCAGAAATGGAGTGCATGGATGGAGAGGGCAGCCCGTCAGGGGCAGTAGGACACAGCTTTCAGATCCCCTCCCCACCATGTTTTAAATAAATAAACCTGGGGTCCTAGGAAAAAAAATTCTTCCCTGTGAGGGTGGCGAGGCGCTGGCACAGGGTGCCCAGAGAAGCTGTGGCTGCCCCTGGATCCCTGGCAGTGCCCAAGGCTGGATAGGGCTTGGAGCAGCCTGGGGTAGTGGAAGGCGTCCTTGCCCATGCCAGGGGGTAGAACTGGATGATCTTTAAGGTCCCTCCAACCCAAACCATTCTGGGATTCCATGATGGCCTTGAGAATCTGGCACAGCCTGGAAAGGAGGAGTGGATGGGGGGGTGGATCTTGCCTGAGAAGCACAGGCCACACTCACCTTTATGTCAAACCAGGTGCCTTTTGCACCAAAAGTGATGCCAAAAAGGCTTCCCCCACTGCAGCTGTTTTCTCTGGGAAGGGAAATAAAGGGACAGAGGCACCCTGGTGTTCTCAGGAGGTGACGGCTCCTGTGGTCACTCCTGGTCAGTGGCATCCCACCACTGGCAGCATTGCTGACTCACAGGTGGGCACTTGCTGCTGTGTTAAACCTCAGGTTTATTGCTCTTAGGTAAGGAGAAAGGCAAGTTTTCACCTGTGCATGTCAGATAACAATCAGAGTCCCAAAAGGGTGACAAATCGTTTGGGTGGCCCCAGTTTCTTGTCACAGTGTTTCCTAAAAAGTCACAGAGGCTGCCATGCAAAAGCAAATTGTTTAGGAGTTTATGAGGGAATCCACAGCCATGTCCTCCCGGGGGAGCAACAGTCACAGAAACCACAAAATCTCCTTCCCAACAGCTGCTCCTGCCGTGCCAGTGGAGCCTGCAGCTCTCCATGTGCTGCAGCTGGCTCCTTTGGAAACCTTCAGCTCTCTGTGGTGGTGGGTGACAGATTTTTGCAGCAGAGAATGATGGGCTCAAAGCAGTACTGAGCCAGGTATTCACCAGAGACGCAGGTTCCCACTCGGCACAAGCCCCCTCTGTGGTTACAGCTGTCTGGTCCATGAGCATCTCCTGGACAAGGAAGCAGCAAATTCGTGGATAAAATTCATGGGGTTCCTTCTGGCACCATGTTCCTGGCCAGCTAAGCCACAGGGAGCACACAGGGAGCCTGGGCACCTCGAGCACACCCGGGATCCCCATCCCACAGGACAGGTTCAGACATCCATGTTAGAAATCCCAAGTTGCCAAGCCAACCTCCCTCAAGGAATGTTTTATCACGGAGTTGTTTTTTCAGGATGTTGGCAAAGACTGTGCATGGGAGGTCAGAGGGGTGGTCCTCCCCCTGCCAAGGAGGCAACTGCAGCCTGAGAAAAGGCAGGAACATTTTCCCAGAGCACAGGGCATCTCCTTTGGGGCTTCTCCTAACTCAGTGATGTGCCCCATTTTCACAGCTTCCTCTTGCTCATTATTTGTATTTGATTAAAGCACAAATTTTCCCAAAGTACCTCACCCACTCTCTCACCCAGAAAACACCTTTCCTCAGCACCTGCAATATCACACAGTGAAGAAAGATTATCCCAGCTCCCAGAAATCCCATTCACCACCCCAGGCCTTCCTGGTCTTACCGTGCTGGGTCAGGGAGAAGAATATGAAAACAAGCACAAGGATCCCCATTCCTTTGGCTCTGCTGGAAGATCTCAGGGCTGGGAGTGAGATTTTGCAGCAGCCTCTGCGTGCTGCTGGCATGCTGGACGGCATCCGGGAAGAGGGAAGGAGTAGGCAGGAGTTAATTATATTCCAGTCCCCAGAGCAACATTTGCTGCTGAGAAACCCTCTCGTGTCGTTCTGACCCAGCGCTGCTGCTCCAAACAATGTTGACTTTTTTCACGCTCACTGGTTACTGGCTTCCCTGATTCCTCTCCTTGGCAGCTGGCGTTTTGGGCTGGTAGAGTTCCAGCTGGAAAAAAGAGGCTCAGAGGGATCCTCTGCCCTTCACCTGCAGCCAGCAAAATTCCCAGGAAGTGACGGGTGGGAGGGAAGCAACCTGCAAGAGAAGAGTCCTGAGGAGCTGCGGGGAGGAAAAGGGTGCAGGCTGGGAGGGATTCGTTTTTAATCTGAGCTCGTGTGAATATTTTCTCCAGCTGAAACCTGGGTGTGATTTTTTTTCCCCCAGCTTTGGCTTCAGAGGGATTTGGGAGGCTTCATTCCTGAGCATGATGAGCACACAGCACTGGTGGAAGAGCTGTTAGTTCAGCAATGCACCCCGTGGTGGTAAATCTATGGTGAATGTGCAGCTCTGGCTGTAAAATATGATGTCTCTGCCTGGCCCTGCTGTTTGCTGTCCCTTCAGCTGTGGTAATAAAACTGCTCTGGGAACACATCTTAAACTGACAGGTGAAAGAGCAAGGTTAGAAGTTCCCTTCTCCCTAAAAAAAACAAAACCCAAACAGAACAATGTAATTAGAATCATTAAGTTAGAAAAGCCCTCTAAGGTCATTGCGTCCAACCATCCCCCAAGCCACCACTAAATCATGTCCCCAAGTGCCACATCTATCTGTCTTTTAAATCCCTCCAGGGATGGGGACTCCACCACTGCCCTGGGCAGCTGTGCCAGGGTTGGACAACACTTTTGGTGAAGAAATTATTCCTAATATCCAACCTAAACTTCTCCTGGGGATCTTGAGACCATTTCCTCTCATCCTGTCCCTGTTCCCTGGGAGCAGAGCCCGACCCCCACCGGCTGCCCCCTCCTGTCAGGGAGTTGTGCAGAACCAGAAGGTCCTCCCTGAGCCTCCTTTTCTCCAGGCTGAGCCCCTTTCCCAGCTCCCTCAGCAGCTCCCTGAAATGTTCAAGGAATGACTGGGTGTGGCAGTCAGTGCTCTGGTCTGGGTGACAAGGTGGGGATCAGTCACAGGTTGGACTCCATGACCTTGGAGATCTTTTCCAACCTTAATGATTCTGTGATTAATTGTCCTCAATCCTGTAAAGCATCCAAGCACAAAGTCAACACGGTAAATAAGATTAGGCTGGTAAGAAGGATTAGGGGATGGGGTTTCCAAGGATGCAACAGCAAATTTTTGTATAATTCTGCATGTGGGTGTAATAGAGAGACATTCTGCCTCTTTCCATAAATAAAAGACTGTTGTACCTGTTTATTTAGCATTTATTGCCTTTTTTATATAAAGAAACATGTCACTTCTGGTTAATTACACACTTTGCATATTGAGAACACCAGACACCTCTGAAACACTTGGAATACAACTTGTTTGATTTCTTGACCACGCATTTCTCTGGTTTTCTGCAATCCCACAAGGTCTTTGTCACACTTCTGTGCAGCACTTCCATCCTCTGCGAGGGCAGAGTCCCTCTTGCTCTTGCAGACACCTGATTTCTGGGGGCACACAATGACCCCCCTCATCCTGGCAGATGTGGAAGTTGGATGTCGTGTCTGCAATTCAAAGGGTTTAAGTCAAACCAGGAAATCTGACACCACCATCCAAACGAGCTCATGCACAAAAACTGTTGGGAAGTTGTGGTTACTGTGTCTCCAAAAGTGAAGACACAAAGATGGATTTTGGGGCTTAATCACAGCACTTCTGTAAAAGAGGGAATTCGTGACCCGGCAGCTTGGAAAAGAATTAATGGAAGGAGGGATATCGTACAGGTGTGAAGAAGATAAATGCAGAATTACTGCATTTTGAGTAGGTGGCACTAAATAAAATTGTGAGGGACGAGGTTTTAAAACAAATGGAAGAAATTCCTAGTCTGTGGGGGAAAAAAATCCAGTAAGGACTTTTAAACACAAGGATGCCTAAATCTAAAAACCCTGAGCTGCAAATTCGTGAAAGCCAGGAGAATATGTAAGGAAACATAATGATATGGTTGTGGTCACTTTCCACACACAGAGTAACTGCAAGGAAATGTCCACTTCTGGCCGTGGACAGATCCAGGACGCTGGATCAGAGGAACCTTAGGATTAGCACAATTGGCTCCAAAGTGATTAATCATTAATGATATATGTTAACTATTGAGGAGCACCAAAAACAAGCAAGTCTGGGAAGATTTAGATAAATTAACAGGGAAGAGGGCAGTTGGCACCTATTAAGCACAGCAGGGTGGGTGCAGCCAGCAGTCCCCCAACAGATGATTACAAGCAGATTTATCAAGATTTCTGTGGGCCAAAACTTTTATTTTGTTCCCCCACTTGGAGATAGAGCTTTGGGTTATTTTGGTCAGCCCCAAATGTTCCACACGGATGTCAGGTCCATCTTTCTACATGGAAAGAGATGGCTTAGACCCCATCCCTGGGAGTGTCCAAGGCCAGGTTGGATGGGGCTTGGAGGAACCTGGGATAGTGGAAGGTGTCCCTGCCCATGGCAGGGGGTGGAATGGGATGAGCTTTAACATCCCTTCCAACCCAAACCATTCCATGATTTGGAGGGAAAGAGAACAAGTTTGTTTCGCTGAGTTTAACCATTTCCCCCCAGATTTTGCCCGCCTGGGCAGGGTTCCCACACATACCAACGCAGCAGGTCCTCCGGCGCCGATAGCAGGTTCCAAAGGCAGCAAATGGCTCTGGGCAGGACTTCAGATGGAAGCAGTAGCCGTGGTATTCCAAACAACGCAAGGTGTCTCTGGGCAAGCCGAGACCTACAGGGAGAATGGGATTCCCAGCTGTGCTGCAGGATCAGTCCATTCTCATGGTCTTCCTCCTGCTGAAACCCCACAGACCCCAGTTAGGGATCTGACACAAATGCCCCCCCAAAACCCAAAAGTTTTGAGGAACTCATGGGACATCGGAGCATTCCAAGGAAGGTTTTTGTACAACTGGAGTGAAACATAGAGGTTGATGGAATTTTCTGAACATATCCTGGCCATTCATGCTATAATGGAAAGGGACAGCCCAGTCTTGGATGCTTCTGAGTTCTGGGGCTGCAATGCTGCAGGGACATGCAAGGGACAGCATGGTCATCATATGCCCTGAAGATAAAATTATGACTTAAAAAAGCCCCCAAAAGCAGGATCTGGCTCAATTAACAGGAACAAGCAGTTTGCCCAGTTCCTTCTTTCTCCAAGGTGAGGAGTTTCATTAGGGATGAAGAACAGGTAGGATAAAAACACAATCAGAAAATGAGTCAATGCAGCAGAAGGGCTGAGGAAGGGGAACCAGAATATCCAGGGATCTGAAGTCAGCGGTGCAGTTCACCCTGAGCAACACCAGGGAGCACCTCTGCTCTCTTCTACCATACACAGAGGGGACAATTTTTAACCCTGGGGTTGGAAGAGGCAGATGATTTCCATGGTGCCACCACCCAATAGTGCCAGAAAGTGGCACAAGGAGACTTCAAAGAGTCACAAGGAGCCAACACCTGGCAGAGGCTTCTGTGGGGAGGTTCTGGTGTGACACCATAGGTTAACTTTTCACTTCTGCTTCTAGACTGAGAAGTAGGGAACTGCTCTAATGAAAGGAGCTGAGGGGGATGTTCTGCACCACCACACGAGCGAGCTGTACCTCCTACACAGGCAGACCCCAGCGTGGGTCTTGCCCCTTACCTGGAACAGCCTGGAGGAGAAAAAGCAGGAGAGCCATGAGGCAGGAGAAGAGCTTCATGGGGGAAGGTCTCAGCTGCAGCGTGGAGACAGGGCCACAGTGCCAGAACCTTTGAGCAGGGGAGGAGGGAGCACTCTGGCATTTATAGGGCAGTGGGAACAGCTGTGGATGTCCAGGGAACCTTGGCAGGGGTGACAGGGGAAGGCAGTGGGTACAGCCTGACCGCTGCACACGGCTAAACCTGAACAATGGCTCGGGGGCACAAAGAGCTCTGCCTCCCTGCCTGGCCACTGGGAAGGCTGCTGGGAGGGCCCCTTATCAATATGGATCCACCCAGAGAGCACTGTTAACTTGAAATATCAATGTGGCTGGTAATGGATTGCCTGGAGGAAATTTGCCATTGTTTGGTGGGAGAGAAGACAGCTGGAATATCATAGGATCATCGTGGAATCATAGAATAGTTTGGGTTGGAAGGGAACTTAAAGCTCATCCAGTTCCAACTCCCTGCCATGGGAAGGGACATCTTCCACTATCTCAGGTTGCTCCAAGCCCCATCCATCCTGGTCATGGACACTTCCAGGGATCCAGGGGCAGCCACAGCTTCTCTGGGCAACACAGGATGCATGGTCCTGCTGCATGTCCTGTGATGCAACAGTTGTTCCCAAGAGAAAGAAATAAAGGGTAATGATCATTCCATCCACAAACATATCAAATAGTTGTGTTTTGTTCTGTGAAAGGTGCTGTGAAGAAAAAACTGGTCTAGTGGAAGGTGTCCCTGTCCATGGCAGGGGGTTGAAATTGAGATGATTTTTCAGGTCACTTCCATCCCAAACCCTTCATGATTCTGTGATACTTGAGGTGCAAATTATTGGTTTGCAGGTGTCACCAGCAGCACCTTCAGCTTTGCAGGTGCACAAAGAGCACATGACAAGTGAAATTCATGCGTTTTCCTCAGGATTTGTCCATACAGGATTTGAACGACATCAACGGAGACATGGAAGTGGCAGCTGGCAGTTCAGGTTCTCCCTCAGTCACTTGCTTCAGCCTCTTTCTATACAAGATGTTTATTGATGTTGTTCTGACCCAGCGGTTTTGGTATCAGCAATACAAACCTCCTCCCCAGTCATGGGCATTGTTCTCTGCCTCCCTGATTTCTTTGTTTGCTTTCCACTGCAAATTTGCAGGCGCCATCCAGTCATGAAGGAGAGGTGCTTGTGTCCATTTCCAGATACTCCAAGGACAGGGAGGAAACAAAGGCTGTAACAAGAACCCTTCGGTTGGCTCGGGTTCCTATGGAATCCAAGGGGATCCTAGTTGAGATTTTCATCTCAGCTCTCAGACAGGATCTGTCGTTGTAATTTGTCGAACTGGAGCAGAAACTCAGCTTTATCAATGATTTTTTTTTTAATTGCAAAAAATGGCCCTGTTCTGTAGTGATGAACTGGAAATGTTTGCCTTTTAAAATTTTATTTCCATGGGAAGTGAAGCACAAATTCAAAACCTCAGGTGTGTTAAAAACCTGGTGGAAGAGAAGTGATTGCCCAGTAATCTTACATTCAAAATCCTTCTCCATCTTTTCCAGAATGTCCTCACTATCAGATCACAAGTGCTTGTACAATCACAACCCCCTTCAAATTAGGATCAGAAATTATCCCAGAAAAAAAAAAAAAAAACAAACCAACAAAAAACTGCCCAAAACAAAACAAAACAATAAACCAAACCAAAACGAGCAAACAAACAAAAAAACCCAACCAACCAAACAAAACAACAACAACAGCAACAACAACCAAAACAAAAAACCAAACCAGTGAAATTCAAGTATCATCTCAGTCTGCCTTGATGCCTCTGCACTTTGTTTGCTCTTTTTTGTTCTCCTTTCCCAGGTTATTCTGGATCAGAGACATGTTTTATATGGATCACAAAAGAAATACTTACACACAGTGGAAGTTCTGCTCCTTGCCTAAGGATCTCTTGTAAGGAGCTGCCCAGGGAGCTGGGAAAGGGGCTCAGCCTGGAGAAAAGGAGGCTCAGGGGGGATCTTGTGGCTCTGCACAACTCCCTGACAGGAGGAGACAGCCAGGTGGGAGTTGGGATCTCCTCCCAAGTAACAAGTGACAGGACGAGAGGAATCACCTCAAAATGCACCAGGGGATGTTTGCATTGGGTATTAGGAACAATTCCTTCTTAGAAAGCTCTGTCCATCCCTGACAGAGCTGCCCAGGGCAGTGGTGAAGCCCCCATCCCTGAAGGGTTTTGCTGATCTGGCCTGGGACTCACATCCCTTTGAGGAAGGGAATTCTTACGAATGGAACTCCTTCATAAGGGAAGACTTCTCTTTTTCTCGGTTTTGCTTTGTTCTCCTTTAATTTTTTGGTTTTTTGTGAGTCTGTTTTACTCAGAGTTTGAATTAGAAAGAGGGAGAGGTGAAGTTTTCTTCAGACTTATGTTTATTATTTCTTATCTATAACACAGCTGCACAGAGACTGCTTTCTAAGTTAACAAAGTGGAAAAATGGCAAAAATGGCCCCTGAGTTCTACTTTCAATGTCTTTTATACTTTAAGCTACCCAATTATAGATTGCAAAGTAACATGTTTTTACTTAAAATCCAATGAATATCTATACCTGACCCACAGTGCGGATTTCTTGATCCAATACCAGAAAACTCAGGTTGGTGAAGAAGAAAGGAGAAAGGAGACAGAAGAAAGAAGAAAGAAGAAAGAAGAAAGAAGAAAGAAGAAAGAAGAAAGAAGAAAGAAGAAAGAAGAAAGAAGAAAGAAGTACAAATCCACACCCAAAATTCTCCATCTTGTTACATACCCCTATTACTATATTCCACAAACCTAATTTCTATATCTCTACATATTCCACCCAGTGACATAATTTTAATTACACAGCAACAATCTCAGTACTATCACACAATCTGGGAAGTTTTTCCCAAGGCTTAAGATCCAATGGAGTGTGCTTTTGAGAATCATCGCTTGTCAGAGTAGAAAGAATGAAATTCTCAGAAGTCAGGGTTCCAACACCTTTTGTTTTGAAGTTTTCAGCCATGGGACAGCTCTGAAAATAATACCTGGGTCACTAAAATTATGGGAAACATCTGCTTTCCCTGCGCACCTATCCAGATTTGCATGGTGGCAATCTAAATCCACGGGATTTGACTGCAGTTGGGGTGAAGTGGTCCTGGAACTGGCTGAAAATCTGTCCTTATTTACATCATTGTAAGGAGCGAGTAGCAGAGTGAGATGGATGAGGAGAGGTGCCGCTGGGGGTGGTCAGCAGGGAAAAATGTGGGGGGGAAAGTCTGATAGCGATCATTGGGACTGAACAGACAAAAAATTTGAGCTGTGGAGGAAAAAAACCCTGTATTTCCGGGAAGGAAACAAGCTGAATTTCCAGTCTGGCCTAGGGATGGAGGATCCTTCACTGAACAAAATTAATCTCCAGCCTGATTTACAGCTCGTGGAGCCCGTGAGCTGGCTCCTGGCTCCCTCTTGTGGGAAAAGGGGCTGGAGGAGGAAGGGACCTCAGGGTGCAGGATTTGCTCCGGTGGAAAGGTAAAAGCAAGAGGGAATGCCTCTTTGCTCCATCCTCAGCACTGGTAATTCACAGAGTAAATGCGTGGTGATTATTAATATGTTTGGGGAGCAGGGATGGGATTTGGTTTCAGACATCAAATTTTATGGAGGAATAGAATTTTTGGAGGGTGTCACATTCAGGGTAAGTGTTTAACTGTAAAGTTAACTTTTTCCTAACTTCATATAGTTTTGTAACATTTTTATAACTTTACCAAACAGCTCTGAATTGATAGTAATACTGAGAGCTCTGCTCTGGCCAGGCTGTGGGCAGGATTAGGCTGAGCCAGGGAGGAGTTTCCTGGTGCTTTTTCCATTGCCCTGCTGGCCTCAGCCACCACCTGTATTGTCCCTCTCCAGACACCCTGGTACCCAGCAGACTGTCTCCAGCATGTTGGGATGGAAACGAAGTTGGGAATGGGTTTGGAGAGGGGGAAGGAAGGCTTCGCCTCCTTACCGACACTCTTATCCATGGCAGCCTTGCTCTACGCACCCGTGAGGAAAGGATTGGGCAGACAGAGGTGGTGGTGGACCTTGCCTGCACTGGTGGGACATCCTGCCCTCCTTGGAGAAGCTCCAGCTGCCACTCCCAGGCAGCACAGGGTTGTGGCTGGGGCAGGACATCAGGAGCTGTGACTGGGCTGAGCCCATGGGTGTTCTTCTCTACCAAAACCTTTTCTGCGTCCACACCCAAAGCCCACCTCGGGCTCTCCTGTGTTTCCCCCTGGGCCACCATCCTCCCTCGGAGCATCCCTGAGCCCAGTTCCTGCCTTCACTGAGCCTCTAGATCCCCTGATCCCACCCTGGACCTTCATCCCGCAGCCTGGACTGGTCTCTGCAGCCAGGCCTTGGCCACCCTCCCCTCAGGTTGCCCCTCTGTAGCCACAGCCCTGCTCCTGAGAGCACAGGGACACCCCGGGATGGTCCCCATGGAAAGGACATTCCCAGAGGCCAACCCAAGGCCCCTGGTACCCTCCACCCCGACCTCGTGGCGCAAGGGCAGCGCGTCTGACTCCAGATCAGAAGGTTGTGTGTTCGAATCACACCGGGGTCAGTCTGGGGCACCTCTGGCACCCCTCTGCTTTTCTGAGGGGCTGTTCTGTGGCAGAGGTAGGGCTCAGAGAGGATCTGGGCAGATATAGGGGCATGGACTATGTGGGGAATATGATGCCCAGAGCTCTCCTCTGAGCTGGATGGAAGTTATGGGTCAGGATCAAAGTAGAGAACAGAAGGAGGTGGTGTGGTGCGTGTCTACCACAATTTACCTCAGGAAGGAGGTGAAGTCTTCCTCAAGAAAAGGCAGGAAACTTTTTAACTACAGGCTCAGTCACTCCTGGAGGACCTGGATGTGCTTGCCTGGCAGGATAACATAGGGCGGTACGGTCAGTCCAGGGGATTTCTGGAGGGGGATCAAGAATAATTGCTCAGTGTAGGATTATGGAAAAAGGAACAAGTTTCTGATAAACAACATGGGAAGATTTTTTTTTTTTTTCAAGAAGATTAACAAAGACAATCTGGAAAGCTCTAGTCAGGGCAATCACAGCTCACAGCCCACATGAAGACTATGGAAACAATCCTCCTGAAAGCCATGCCCAGATGGAGGAAGGATGTGAAAATGACTGGATGGCCAAGGATTTACCAGGGGCAGACCACCCTTGACCAAAACAATAGATTTCTTTGAAGAGATGATTTCTTTGGTAGTCAAGAAGACACTGAGAAGCATAATTTCTCTTGACTTTGGTTTCACCGCTGACAGGGTCCCCCAGACATGTCTCTGCAGCAGGACACACAAACACACGCACACACACAGAGCAGCTGAGCTCGACCCAAAGGCAAAGCAAAGGGCCAGGACCACACACTGAGGGGGTTGGGGTCAGTGTTGGCAGCCATGGGGACCCTTCACTGCTTGATGCCAAACTGGGTGTGGTTTGGGGTCTCTGTGGTGGGTGCAGAGGATGTTCCACAGAAGGAAGGACACAGGCAGCCCGACAGGGACAGGGGAACAGTGAGGGGACAGGGCCAGTGGCGCAATGGACAACGCGCCTGACTACGGATCAGGAGATTGCAGGTTCGACTCCTGCCTGGCTCAACACTTTTAGCCCAGGGAAGTTCCTCCTGCTCCCTTTGTGAGCACCTTCCTTCTCCTGCCCGTCATCCATCCTCCCTCAAGCTCCTGATGTCCTGTCCCAACACTCCAAAAGGAGCGGAGCTGGGGCCCGCACCAGAGCCAGGGGCACCACAACAAATCCCACAGCAGAGCACAGGTGCCTCCTGAACTGCTGTCCTGCCGTCAGGACACAGCCAGCACTGCCAGGGTGTCCTGGCACCTCGTGTGCTCTGGTCCCCAGCCCCCTCCAAGGCTCCCATTGGTCCTGCTGCCCTTTGTCAGTGCCTTGCCAAGTTCTGCACGTGACATCGATGGTCTCAGAGTAGGACACGGTCCCAGAGAAGCTTTGGAGTTTCCATCCTTGGAGTTTCGACTAACAATACAGCCTCATGTCAAAGACCGCTGTGCTCTGAGCAGGAATTACATCACCTGCTTCTGAAGGATCTCCTAAAATCTGTTTTTTTCTATACTTAATTAATTCTCTCACAAAGTCCATCCAGCGATGGGAGCCCCCTGGAGCTCCAGGAGGGCCGGGCCAGTGGCGCAATGGACAACGCGCCTGACTACGGATCAGGAGATTGCAGGTTCGACTCCTGCCTGGCTCGCAATTTTCCTGCCCACAGGCTGGCTGTTGTATTGATGGTGACAGGGGACATCTTTCTCCATGGAACCCTGCCTCTGCCTGGTGTTTGTCCCTTCTTGGTGGGCTTCCTGCACAACAAAATTTCCCCTGCATCAGGGGAGGCTCTGAGTGGACACACTGGCAAAAAAAAATCCCCATGAGATGGTAAATCACTAAAAGAGGAGACCAGAGAGGCTGTGGCCTCTACGTCTTTGGAGATATTCAGAGTCTGAGCATGCAGTCCTGATCTGCATGTCATAAATTTTGCAGAAATCTGGACTAGAGACCTCCATATGTCTTTCCCAACATGCTATTTCATGTAAAATTCCCATTTCCATGTTCTTTTGTTGCTTCATCCTACATTTGCATGCTCATGGAGCTGTCACCACTGTTTTGCACCTTCACTGTGTCTGTGGCTTGGGCCAGGAAGGTCAAAGGTGTCCATGTCCAGGGTAGCCCATACCAACTGGCCATCAAGCAAGATCTTGCTACAACTCACCTGTCTGTCTCTCTGTTACCAGGCAGGAGCAAGTGGTGGACAAAAGAGGTGGCCTTGGGCTGAGCTTTCCCCTCCACTGGGCACCACAGCTCCAGAGAGTTCGGTATTGGCTGGGAAGTTTAACTACACATCCCATGAGGAAGGCAAGATGTGCCCTCCAACCCGCCAGAGCAGCTGAGCTGAGCCTGGGGCTCAGTACAGACATCGCCTCTCCTGGGTGGTGGAACCAGTGGGACCACAGGTGAGGAGGGCAAGGCCGGCATGGATAGGGCTGGTGGGGGGAGCAAGGTGAGATCCTGCCACTTCCCTTTAACCACCAACAAATCCAGGTGGTCCTGAAGTGGGGGCAGTAGGTGGGATCAGAGGCTGGGCCAGTCGCTCAATGGACTATGAACACATCCGACTATGGATCAGGGGGCTGCAGGTTCAACTCCTGCCAGGATCACCCTAAACTGGCTGGCTGTGCTGGAGGTGACAAGGGACAGTCGTCTTCCTGAGGTCCTTACCCTTCCAGGCTTTTTGTCCATCTCTCCAGCAGCAGCATCACAGGAACATCATTTTGTGATATCAAAGCCGTGAGCAGGGCACTGATTCCAGAGCAGAACTTGGCAAGGCACTGACAAAGGGCAGCAGGACCAATGGGAGCCTTGGAGGGGGCTGGGGACCAGAGCACACGAGGTGCCAGGACACCCTGGCAGTGCTGGCTGTGTCCTGACGGCAGGACAGCAGTTCAGGAGGCACCTGTGCTCTGCTGTGGGATTTGTTGTGGTGCCCCTGGCTCTGGTGCGGGCCCCAGCTCCGCTCCTTTTGGAGTGTTGGGACAGGACATCAGGAGCTTGAGGGAGGATGGATGACGGGCAGGAGAAGGAAGGTGCTCACAAAGGGAGCAGGAGGAACTTCCCTGGGCTAAAAGTGTTGAGCCAGGCAGGAGTCGAACCTGCAATCTCCTGATCCGTAGTCAGGCGCGTTGTCCATTGCGCCACTGGCCCTGTCCCCTCACTGTTCCCCTGTCCCTGTCGGGCTGCCCGTGTCCTTCCTTCTGTGGAACATCCTCTGCACCCACCACAGAGACCCCAAACCACACCCAGTTTGGCATCAAGCAGTGAAGGGTCCCCATGGCTGCCAACACTGACCCCAACCCCCTCAGTGCGTGGTCCTGGCCCTTTGCTTTGCCTTTGGGTCGAGCTCAGCTGCTCTGTGTGTGTGCGTGTGTTTGTGTGTCCTGCTGCAGAGACATGTCTGGGGGACCCTGTCAGCGGTGAAACCAAAGTCAAGAGAAATTATGTTCCTCAGTGTCCATTTGGCCATAAAGGAAGAAATTGTGTTGTCCCAGAGTGTTCTGCCCTTGGGAAGTCCATGGTCCCTGTCTCCAGTCATCATCACATTCGTCCTCCATTACAGGAACATTCCTTTCATAGTCTTCATGTGGCCTCTGAAGTCTGGATGGACCAGACTCTTCTTTTTTAGTCTTTTCTTGAAAAAAAGTCTTTTCTGCTTGTGTTGTTCATCAGGAACCTCTCTGTATTTCCTTCATCTTACACTGAATCATTGTCCTTAATCCCTCCAGAAGTCCCCTGGACTGACTGTGCCATCCCACGCTGGCCTTCCAGGGAAATATCACATGGAGATAAGTCCAGGTCCCCCAGGAGTGACTGAGCCTGCAGTTGTGAAGCTTCTTCCACTTCTCAGAGAAAGCCTTCACTCCCTTCGGCTTCCTCACGGGGCAGAGTGCAGCAGGCACCCACCACACCTCCCTGCTTTGTCCTGCACTTTGGTTGTGACCTGTGACCTGTCACCTGTCAATTATGGTCTTGACATCCCTGCATCTTCCAGGTCAATGGGTCCTCTGTCCCCAGGGAGATGCTGGGCCACCACCTCTCCTGCCCCTCTGGAGACACCACATCCAGGAGCCTCTTTCCCCTGGGAGAGGCTCTGCAGGGCTGCTCTGGGCAGTGGTAATTTTTGACCTTCTTCCTCTGAAGTATCTCATTTAGAGCCCTCTTTGTTTAGCAAGGCAACAGGCAAATCCTGTTGGTGCCACTCCTCTGTCAGGTGAAACAAAATTCCCATTCCCTCAAAGAATGCCCCAAATTCCGGGATGACATCTGGGCAGAGGATCCCCCATCCCTGACCTCGTGGCGCAATGGCAGCGCGTCTGACTCCAGATCAGAAGGCTGTGTGTTCAAATCACACCGGGGTCAGGATGCCCCCTCTGCAGGGATGTTAGATGGGAAGCTCCTGGGCATTTCCTTTTGCCCTCCCACTCTGTACTACACTCTGTAGCTCTGTACCCCAAATCCCTGCTGAAGGGCAGTGGATGAGCCATGGCAGAGTGGCCTTTCCTTGATGGATGAGGGTTCAAGGTATCCGGATAACCTCAGCCTTCTCTTATCCTATGTTTGCAAAGCTGACAGAATTAGTGGATACTCCAGATGTGGCTTCGTGTCTGGGTATCAATTCTTCTGGTCCTAACCCCCATTTGGAAGGACAGGGACCTGTTCGGGGAGATAAAATCCCTTTGCATGTTCTTCCTCAGACTGAATAATCCCAATTTCTCTCCACCTCTCCTTGCATGCCCCATATCCAAGTCCCCCACCACCTTGGTGGCTCTCACTGAACTTGCTTCACTATGTCAGTGGGTTTTTTTGTTGGTTCTGTCAAAACACCTGGCTGTGGGGAGCCTAAACTGAGCCATCAGAACAAGTCATCAGGGTATTTAATTCTCTGCTTCGTCTCTTCCTGATTCCCCATGGTGAGATGGACAGAGGGGATGGAGGGCTGGAAAAAAAGGGGGCTTGAATCTGTAGGAATGACTTTATATGAGTTATAGTTCATAAAAAGTAGTTGAACTCTTTAAAGGGCTCTTTAAAGGTGAGTTTTAAAATATATAAGCAGGAGACATCCTGAGATAAGACAATGGATCAATAAGAAAGGCAAGGACCTAAGGTCCCTTATCCCATAACTCCTGGATTGCCACCAAAGGCTTGAGTGGGATTTCCTCAAGATGTCGCTGCCTCACTGCTTTCAACGTCACAGAATCATCAAGGTTGGAAAAGACCTCAAAAATCATTAAGTCAAATGTCCTTGGCTTTGGCTCTGTCTCCATAATGTGACTTCTTTGACTTCTCAGAATGGAAAGAAACTCAGGTATTTCCTCTTGCAAATCTTCCACAGATGAAAAAGCCCCAAATAATACAATTTTCAAGATGCTGTTGTTGGGACAACTGGCACTGTCTTGAAAGGAGATCTGGTAAGAAGCATGATTCTGGTAGACTTCTTGTCAGAAGTGTTTTCACTGCAAGCCATGGGAACAGTTTTACATCTTATAAAAATGTCTCGTTTGCAACTATTCTCACTTTTCAATGAGTTAAACTCTTAAGATTTTTGAAAGCCTTTTTTATTTTTAAAGCAGGAGAGATTTGAGTCACAAATCTGGAGAAGAAGGTGTCCCTGCCCATGACAGGAGGGTTGGAACGAGAGGATCTTCAAGGTCCCCTTCCAACCCAAACCATTTGATGATTCTATGAAAAGCTGCCTGGTGATGAGATTTAATCAAAGGGACACTTCGACAGAGAGTAGAACTTGATGTCTCCCATTCAAGGGAAGCTGTCTTAAGTTACTTAATAACCCCGATTATTTCATAATCTTGAGACTCTCCAAATGTTTCCAGTTAAAACACTCTGTCTTGCATAAACAAGGAAATCTTTGAGGCCATATCAAATGGGGAAACGTGAGAGAGAAAGGCCTAAAATATTCCATATTGCTGTAAATCCCTGTAATAAATTCTCTTTCATATATAACTTTATTTTCCAATGAAAATCCAGCTCTCGGGGAATTGTGATGAGCCCTATCAAGGTCTGTGACACAAAGTAGTTTACTCTGAATATTGACATAGAAGTAGCTTGACCAGAGGAGGATGTGAAATGTGAAGCTGGGACTCCTTCACAGAGTGACAGATTGGGTGGGTCCAACTCTGGACTTTTTGTGTCTGGTGAAAATGTTTTTCTGTAGAAATTTGAACAGTGTTTTGTCAGGCAGCGAGGATTTTTTTTTCTGTCTGTGTAAGCAACTGTGCCACTCCCATGTCACCAGGCTTCCTTCTAGAATGATCCCATGACTGATTTGGAAGCTGAAGTTCGTTTTCATTTCTCTCCACCCTGTTGGCTCAAGTCTCAGTGTCCGAGTTGAGGACAAGGTTACATCTCCCTGTTAGTGACCAAGGAAATGTTGTTTTTGATCTGCTGGACCTCTCTAAGGATAAAGACCACCGAAACACGGAATGGATAAGGTTGGAAGGCGCCACTGGCAGTCATCTGGCCCAACCTCCCTGCTCAAGCAGGCTCATCTAGAAGACTTTCCACAGGATTGTGTCCAGACAGTTCTGGAATGTCTCCAGTGAAGGAGATTCCACACCCTCTCTGAGCAACCTGTAGGTCCTTCTGTTTGTGGGGGGAGGCTCATTCCATGCCAATAAAAGATCTTTAGCCTCTTTCTTCCCTCAGTACCTGAATCACTGATGAAGTGGCTGCTGGAGAAGTGATGGAGGAGTCTATTGACATTTGGACACCAGGAAGAATTTCTTCATGGAAACGGATGGTCAGGCATTGGAAGGAGATGCCCAGGGAGGTGGTGGCATCCTCAACCCTGGAGGTGTCCATGGAACTACTGGACGTGGCACTCAGCACTCTGGGCTGGTGGCAAGTTGGGGATCGGTCACAGGTGGGGCTCGGTGGTCTGGGACCTCTTTTCCAACCATCACAGTGATTCTGTGATTCTAACAGACTTTGTGTCTCTCATTTTTCTCTGGCCAAGCCTGTCCTTGGTGCTCTCATCCCTGTTTACATCTGCATCTCACTGCTGCCTTAGAGTGGAGCAGGATGGGGGTGCCAGGGCTGTGATTGTCCATGGGGTGCCCCAGTCTTCCATGTGGGGATGAATTTTTATATATATCTTCAGCAATGTCACGGGGGGAAAAAAAACCCAAAGAGTGAAATATCAATGGTTTTAATTTTATTTCAGGTACTTAAAAGCCACATCAACAGCAGGGAACTTCATAAGAGCAAGTGGGAAAATATATGACAGAAGTACACTGGGGTAATAGATTTTGGGGAAAATAACCCAGGTTGTGACAATGGGTAATTTCTTTCCCAATGTACATTTTGTTGACAGCAGGTGGTTGATATTTATCTTTCGCTGCAATCAGGAGGCAGAAGGGCTTTCAGCTTGTACACTGAGATCTTTAAAATCAGGCCATAAACCAGTATGAGATGGATTATCAGCCAAGAATCTTCAAGAGAGAAATATTTCCTTGGATTTATTTCAGGGCAAAACAATAATAAAAAGGGCTCAAAGCGATTTCCTATCTCTATCTCTGTTGCAATCCCCAAGCCTGAAAATCGTCAAACTTCTTTTTGTTGTCAGATTCCAGACCTTAACCCATAATTAATTTCTTGTAAACTCTTTTTGCTATTTTTCAGCTGTTTCACCAGGTGCAGACCCAGGATGTACTCCTGAGTGATTTTCAGGTTGTTGCCTTAGGAACTGGGTGAATATCAGAACAAATTCCAAGAAAACCTGGACAAAGCACAGGGACCACCCTTGTGAGCAGACACCAACGCTGGCAGTGAGATGCAATCAAGAGTAGATTTTTTAAATGAATAAATGTCTAAATGAATACAATCCAGAACTCATCAGTTTGTAGGTACCCATCCTTCTAATTGCATTCCCTGCTCTACCACCATCCATTAGCTTTTCAAAATGTGAAAATGTGTTAGATCCTTCTTATGCCTTATGTTTGCACTGAAAAGTCACTATGGGAATTTTTCCCAAGAAAGAAAACGGCAAGACGAGGCTGGAGCAGATGGCCCTGCTCAGCACATCATTCCCCATCTCCCAAAGTTTATAGAGAAATAATACAGATCTTAGTCTTTTGAGCATGGAAAATCAACCAAATTTCTTTCCTTTGCCTGAACTTTTCCCTGGGATTTTGTCCCTTATGTAAGACCAGGAGCTGTCTGCAAATGGGATTTGATCCAAGAGCTAGCTAGCTTGCTTCCTTCCTTCCTTCCTTCCTTCCTTCCTTCCTTCCTTCCTTCCTTCCTTCCTTCCTTCCTTCCTTCCTTCTGTTTTTATGCTTCTGAGATCTTAAATCATGTTTCTGTACTTAAAACTGTTCTTGCAACTAAATCACTGCACAAGACCTATGTCCTTTACACGGGGGGAATGGCTGATTGTTGCTGTTGTACCGGGGACGGCAAGAAATGACATAAGCTCGATCCAGGAAGAAATGGAATTATTTATTAATTTACAGACTCGTTTATATATCTTAGTTCACTTGAATGGCATAAGGTTATTGGTCCCTGACCATCCACCTCCCAGAACAATTGGCTAAACCCTACAATATCCATTTCAAAATATACCTTCAGTCAGTATCACAACAATACTGCATAACAATCTTGCACCTGCAAGATAAAGGAATTGGTTTACGAAAACCTCTAACTGTTTTTCGGCCAGCATCTGTGTGAAAGTCCTTGCTTTCACAGGGATGCTGGAAAATCTCCCTGCGACCAAGCCTTCAGTATCCACAGCTGATTAAACACAGAACTGTTGTAATCTGAAAGGCCAACTAGTTTTTAGGGTAAAAGCCAGAGATTTCACTTATTTGTGGTGTGATTGCAACAGCTTTGGTCCAAATAATGCACCAGCAGAACTGCTGAGTGTCCTGGGGCAGGAGGAGTGAGCGGAGGGGAAGGAGGGAAGGAAAGGCTCTATCTGCCCTCTCCTGTGAGAACATCCATAACAAAGTGTCCTGGAGTAGCATCATGTCCGTGTTGGCCGTAAAACAGTGCAGGGGCAGAGGTACAGGAGCTGGCTCTGTAATATCAGCTAAACTGGACCAGTTTGGGCCCAGGCCAACTGGCACCAACCCGTGGGGGCTGGCACGGGCTAGGAACCACCCCCTGTGGATTGTTTTAATCCAGACACCTTGTTCTGGATGGTGAAGGAATTTAACAGTGTGGATGTGTCCAGCCACCCTTGTTGCCTCAGAATCACAGAATGGTTTGGTCTGGAAAGGACTTTTGCACCCATACCCACAAACCCAACCTCACTGCACCTCTGGAGAGCTGGAGATGGGGGTAAAGGGTGGGTTAAATTCTGTTTTATACTCCCAGCAAAGGTGTGGGCGTGAAAACTGTACAGATGACTCTTGAGAAATGCAGCCATTAATGCTGCTAGGAAGACTTGGCCTTTCCAAAGGTCAGTTTCCTAGAAGTGTCTGGCTCATTAACCAGGAGGAATCCCATCCTTGAAGGAGGGGGGTGAGGTGCTGCTGTTCAACATGTGGTTTCCCAGGAAAGTCATGCACAAGGGAGCAGGAGCTATTGGCCCTGTGTGCCTCTGTGGAGACCTCTACGCAGAGGGGGCTTGGGGTCACTGAAAATCATCTTGAACATTTTGTAAACTTCCGCAGATGAGAGTCAGGTTGGTTTATGCCTTGTCAACATGTCTGTGAAGAAGGGAGATCAAAAATTAACAACTCTTTGACTTCCCTGTTCTTTTGAGGGATTCTTCCATGCTGGACTGTGTAGGTGCTGCAATGTCAGCCCTGCTCCCAGCTGAGGTTGGAGCAATCCTCATCCCCCAGCATGGGGACCAGCATGGTGGGGAAACAAAATCCGTGGGTGGAGAGATGAAATAAAAGAGATGGAATTAAAGGAGAGAGGCAGAGAGCAGATTTACATGGTGCTCCCAGAGGCTCATCTGATAGAACACAGAATCCCAGAATGGTTTGGGTTGGAAGGGACCTTAATCTGGTTCCAATCCCCTGCCATGGGCAGGGACACCTTCCACCATCCCAGGTTGCTCCAAGTCCCTTCCAACCTGGCCTTGGACTCTTCCAGGGATGGGGCAGCGACAACTTCTCCGGGCAACCTGTGCCAGGGCCTCACCACCCTCATGCTTATCTCAAGGAGATACTTAAAGGACATCAGATATCAAGGTAATGCTCGGAGTCCTGTCTCTATGACTCCTAAGAAATAACATAGTCATCTAAAAAGTGCTTTCAATCCACAAAGGGTGTAGTTCCAGGAAAAACTAATTGAAGGAAAAAAGTTTCACCAAAAAGAATTGAAATTTAAACTAGAACCTCAGATGCAAACGATTAGGTGATGTAGGAACAAGTGAAGAGCCAGGCACTGCCACTTCTCTTCCCATCCCTGGCAGATGTGGCCTGTTGGGTGGGAGAAAGCAAATTCCACCCCCAGCTCCAGCCCCTGCATTACACAATGCCCTGATTGGCTCATTGGAAATTGGTGATGTGCTTGATGACATCATGGCTTGCACAACTGGGTTTTGTCTGTGATATTGACCTTGGAAGGTGTGGGCTGCTTTCCAGAGGGCTGGAAATGAGGTAACTGAGTAAACTGAATTATCTAATTAATTATTTTAAGTGACTCCTCCAGGAGGCCGGTTTTCTCTGTTCTTTAGAAGCATCCAAGGCCAGGTTGGGCAGGACTTGGAGAAACCTGGTCTAGTGGAAGGTGTCCCAGCTCATGGCAGGGGCTTGGAACTAGATGTTCTTTAAGGTCCTTCCAACCCAAACCGTCCTGTGATATGATATGATATCATATATCATATCATATGACATGATATATGATATGATACGGTATGATGCAATATGGTATGATATGATAGATACGATACGATACGATATGATATATTTCAAGCCATCTTTTATAACTGAATGGACACACTTTGTTAGATTAGTGGTGTATTTTCTTTTAGTGTTATCCCTCACTGTGTGTCATCTGTCCAAGTGGAGACCTGCAGTGGTTGACTCACAATGCAGGATTTAGATGTCTGTAATCGCTGTGATTTCTCTTGGGGACAATGGCACCCAAGCAGAGACAGGGATGGTGAGGGAACTTTGTGCAACTCCAAGCTTTGATCAGGACACTGGCCTGTGCAGAAGACAGTTGTTTAAATCTCAGATAATTTATTACTATTATTTATCATTTATAGCAGAAGAAAGATTGTTAGCAGGAGGGCAGAGGAATTCAAGACAACGGAACTGTGAGGAGGGGGGAGAGGGACACTCGATGAAGCATCTTATTAAAGGCTCAATTGCAGCTAGTGCCAAACCAGACAAGTATGAATAATTGTAAAATGATTCGTTGCAAATACAGTCTGGAAAGCTTCTGGACTTGTAACAGTGCCTTTCTCTGGGTTCTGAGATGGCACCATTTGACCATACCCATATTGTGCAACTGTCTTGGCTCCCAGTCCAAGGTGACCACATCAGGCTGCCTGCTGGAATAGTTCCTAGCCAGGGCTAATCATTGAAACAGCCCAGGAATTTTTGGCAGTGGTCTAGCAGAGGCCAAAACTGCCAGGGCTGTTCTAATAATTTGGATTCTAATGTTGTGGATGATCAGTTTTCGGTGGTCACATCCTGGAACAGAGAGTTCAGCTGAATCACTGCTCACACTCTGCTACTGGAATTAGCTGCAGCTCAATAAATTGTAATGTGATCTAGGATGTAGCAGGCACAAGGCAGTTGTCTATTGCAGATGAAAACAAGCATGGGAAGGTCAATGCCATGCTGACCTGACTAATTATAGACGTAAATGCAGAAGAATCCAATTCTTGTGGCTGTAGCATTAGCAGCTTCCTACCTAACAAGAACCAATGGAGCTCCATGATTCTATTTTTGATGATGATGATGATGATGATGGTGCCAAAGTCAGCAGAACCTACCCAATACACCGTAGGATTAGACATTTAAATGATGCACAGAGTGAAGCATTTAGACCCTGCTCACTGTTTAATGAAGACACTTCTGGTGTTTTAGTTTGTCATCAACTGCACAGTAATTAGTAAAAATCAAGGCTTCTGTGTTATTCTGTAGGATACCACCCACACAGAAGTCTCAGTATTTTCCAGGAAAAGCAGCAGCATCAGAGTTGTGTGACAGATCAGGAAACTCCTTATCAGGACCCCTTATCACCCTCCCCTGCACAGAGGAATTCCCCTTTAGCTTAGTGCAGAGGACAGTACATTCTCCCAGCTGGTGTTCAGTGCTGTCATTTAAATGTCTACTTAATGTTGACTCAGTGTCTGGATTGCAACATGAGGGCACAAGCAGTTGAGATCACGGCAGCCAAGGGCAGGTAATAATTCACCAGATTCTCAAACCTCAGCACGGCAGCATCCCTGAACCTTGAATGTACAGGGGCCTTCCCCTGTGCCCCTTCAGTGGCACCAGCGAATGTCTCACACACCAGGATTCATTAAATGCCCTGCTGTGCTTTTCCTCCTCTGAAAAGTTTAGGATATTTCTTTAACAGAGCACCTTTGTAGCTGTCTCCAAGCACAGTGAGGACTGATGGAGAAACAGAGGTAAAACCTGCCCTGTGCACCCATTTAGCCCATGTGAGGTGGCACAAACCACTCTGATGACAAGTGACATGTGGGAATATCGTATGCAAGAGCAAAGTGTATCTATGAGAGGATGTCCACTGATAAATTTTCACGGATGAAGCAACCTTGGCCCTCATTTTCCCATTCTCATTGTGGCCTTAGCAGGATGATGCCAAGGGGTAGAAACATGGAATCACAGAATGGTTTGGGTTGGAAGGGACCTGAAAGACCACCAGTTCCAACCCCCTGCCATGGGAAGGGACATTTTCCACTATCCCAGGTTGCTCTAAGCCTCATCCAACCTGGTTTTGAACAGTTCCAGGGATGTTCCACCTTCCATTGAACCAGGCTGTTCCAGATGAAGCAACCTGGGAGAGTGGAAGGTGTCCCTGTCCATGGCAGGGGGCGGAACTGGATGATATTTCAGGTGCCTTCCAACCCAAATCATTCCATGATTGTGTGATTCTATAATAATGATTTGTGCCGTAATTAGGAACGCCAGGAAAATACTGAATTATGTTTTAACGTGCGCTTGGTTTTAATGGAACATAAGCACGTGCTTCCTAAATAACCACGTGCCTATGGGATTTTAAATGCATATTTATAGTTAAAATGGTAAAATGAAGTTTTGCCACTATCCAAATATGTGTACCCTATTTTAAATAACCTTTCTCAAAAGCACAATTCTTAGCATAATTCATAGTTCTTAGGCTTTTTTAAATTAGTCATTAACTATTAAATTGCACTTAAAAGAACATTTTTGAGAAAATTCTGAGGCAAACCCCTCCTATATAACATCATATAGGGTGCTTGCTATGAATTGTTATGGGGGTGGTTTGTTAGCCAAGGAGGGAACAAGAGAAGAAAATCCCTGCCTTGCAGAAATCAGAGTTAAATGCTGTTTGCAAAGGTTTGCCCCACTCAACATTTCAGATTTTCCTTGAATTGCAAATTCCCCCCAGCTCCTGTGTGCTTAGAGAGCTTGGTTTCTCTGGGATAGGCACTTGCAGCTCCTTGAATTCCCAGCTCATGTGTGGAGGTTAATGTTCAGCAGAGATCTCCAGGGCTCCATCCTGGCCCTGGGCACTGTGGGGTTCAATTCCACGCACACACTTCCATGTTCCAGCCCCAGGACACTGCTGTGCTGCATGAATTGTTCCGCTCCTCGCCTCTTTTATACAAGTTTTGCCCGGTTTTAAGCAACCAGTTTGCACCTGTCTTTGTTTTTGTTAGAAGTCAAAGTAATGGAATTTTCCTCTTGCTCTTAATGACGTTTTTGGGCTGCCTGTGCTAGCAGGGCTCAAAGTGTTGGTCACTTTCACAGAATCATGGAATCATGGAATCCTTGGAGAGTTTGGGTTGGAGTGGACCTTACAGGTCATCTCGTTCTAACCCCCTGCCATGGGCAGGGACATCTTCCAGTAGACCAGATTGTTCCAAGCCCCATTCTTGATTGTTTCCAGGGGCATCCACCACCTCTCTGGGCAACCTGTGCCACTGTTTTACCACCCTCATTGTAAAAATCTTCTTCCCTATTTCCCAGAGGGCTGTTCTCCTTCTGCGAGAAAGGAGGTCGTTCAGCAAAATCTGAGTGCTATGGCAACCCACGTCAATGGAATTGAAATAATTTAACTCGAATAATAGATTGACTCTGTTCCAAAGGGGGGAAGGAGTAAAGCCATGGAGGTGAGTGGAGCCTATTCAAATAACAAAATGTAATCACAACCTTCCCCAGTGCCGCACTCTGATTTTGTTTGGGAAAAACACCACTCCTCCCTAACATGGATGTTTTACAGACAAGTGCTTCCACTTGCACAACATTTCCACACTGTTCTGTCTGTGTGAAAGACAGGTGAGGGAAATTCACATTTCAATGGGTCTTGAGAAAAACAAAAGGGTTTTATTTTCTGGGTTTATTCATGCTGGTGTTGCAGGTCAGGCACCTGCCTCTCTGTATCCCACTAAAGAGAAAAGAGAGGGGTGACAAATTAAATTTCTTCTCCATTGGAAATGGGTAAAGCTGGAGAGCTGCAGGTAAAGGAAAAGATAATTTCCAAGGCAAGGGTACAAAAAAAAAAAAAGAGGGACAAAAAATAATCACTTGGCATTTGTTGGTTAATTAGACTTGATGTGTGGAAAAGGGAAATCAGTGTTTATCTTGCTGTTATTTGCTGCATAAACTCACCTTGTTGCCTCTGTCTCAGCTGCTCGAGCTGGCCCATTACCATGCAAATTAAACATAAACCTCAGTAATGTTTTCATCCTTTAAATAATTCTTGGAACAAAAATGCCATTTACTCAGAGTTAAATATAATAAACAAGGTAATAAGGAAGCAAACCACTGAACCAGAATGTCAGAGGTAAGAACTGCAGAAACAGCTGGGCTGTGACAGTGTTTAACCTGTTTATTAGCCCAGGATTTTGTGAAGAACCTTCCCTGCATTGATCCCCTACTCAGAAAATTTGCAGCCACAGGGATCATGTCCTGAAGTGAAGCCCCAGAAGATGTTGCCCTTCAAGGCATTATGTCAGACAAAATTCTTGTGGAATCAGCCCATTCTCCCAACCTTTCGGGGCAGTAAGAGGGGAAATGTTTGGCATTGCATCACAAACTTGTGCACCTATATGAAATAATTTATTTCCTTTAAAAGAAAAGAGATATATTAGTGAGTGTTACAACCCTTAACTCCTGAGGTTTCTAATATGAATGACAGGAACTGAGTGCAAAGAGGTCAGAATTTGTGCCTTAGGGCTGAAGGTGAAGCAGTGGGGAATGATGAGGGATGAAATGCCAGGCCAGATGGGGCTTGGAGGAACCTGTTTTAGTGGAAGGTGTCCCTGCCTATGGCAGGGGTTGGAACAAGGTGATTTTAAGGTCCCTTCCAACACAAACCATTGTATGATGTAAGTGAGAACTGAAGGAGGGGGAGAGCTTTGTGTCAGCTCCCTGCAGTGGGTGAGGCTGTCCTGAGACCTGTTTAAAAAGTGACAAAGAACAATTGCCTCACCTCAAATCTTTCCCAACGCTTTCCTCTGCCTTCGACATCATCCACCTGGTGACAGGGATGGGGAGATGGACACAAAATGTTACGTGAACTGTCAGTGAGTGACGAATCCAGGGTCAAAGCTGGGTCCCCACTCCAATGATCTCTGTGCCCCCTGACCCATCCTGGTGCCTGTGTTGGGAAGAGTCTGCAAAAGCCACGAAAATTGGTGCAGCTCAGTCAGGCTTGGCTGATGGTCAGATTATATAACTGACACAGATGAAGTGGAATTCACCCTTAGGGGTTGCAACATGTTCACTGCCACCCGTGATAAGGGGGATCACCAGTCCCTTTCCAGAAAGTTCATGGCAGTTACTCATTGACAAAGCCCTCACTTGTCACACTTGCACAACCCCACAGGCCCTATAAATATTGGGTGTCTCTCCCAGCCCTGCCTCAAGCCAGCGCCAGCCACCATTGGTCTTTCAGGTTCTTTGCAGGACCTCACAGTCCACCAGCAACTGACAGCCATGAAGATCCTCTACCTGCTCTTCGCTGTCTTCCTCCTCCTCTTCCAGGCTACTTCAGGTGAGTAGCAAAAATCCTATAAAGAGCAAAAGGGTTTGTAAGCAGAAGTGTGTTCAAAGGGGGGAAAAAAGCATCCATCAGCTGAAAGGCAAAATCGGATGCCACGGGAATGGTGCAGTGGATGGGACCAGGAGCCTCTGTGCTCAGGATGCCACTCTTGCTAAAAAAACCAACACGTGATATGTTGAATATTTACCTCTCATCATTTCAGGCTGACAGCTGAGATTTTAACTCTTTCCACTCCCCGCAGGTTCCGCAGACCCTCTTTTTGCTGACACCGTTGAGTGCCGGAGCCAGGGAAAATTCTGCCGTGCTGGGGTGTGCCCACCCACCTTCGCTGCCACGGGGACGTGCCACGGGGGGCTGATGAACTGCTGCTCCAAGTAAGTGACACAGCATCTGAGGGGCCTCCGAGGGAATTTTTTTGTCCTTCTGCTTGATCCACTGTTTCTTTGAATAATCGGCACAGCTCCAGGGGGGCTTGCGGGGCAAACCCTGGTGGGAACGTCCCGAGGGAGGAGGAACGTGTGTATAATGTTGATGTGTGTTTAGGGAGAAAAATCATTTGAATGGAAGTTATGTGTGGAGAAAAGGGTTCAGAAGGGTCCAAATTTCCAGCAATTCAGTATTTTTTCACTTTATTTTGAATTTTCATGGGAAAAGAAAGAAAGTTTTTTCAAAAAGTTGTTAGGAAAATGCTTCACAGTGTTTACACCCATCAGGGGAAACATTTTATCCTCCCTCTGGTTTTATTTTAAAATTTACCTAGAAAATTTAATTTAAAAGGCGGAAAACTGTTCACAGAACTCTGTTTCTCAACCACTCCCCATCTCTCCTTCCTCTCACCACTGCACAGCTCTTAGAAAGGTGAAGAGGAGTGAATTTGTCAGTGAGTGGAGACTTGGGTGTGCATTTCACTTTTGACATTGGAAACCACTTTCTAATAATGTCTGGATTTTCCCTGATAGCCAGATATTTTTTCCTATCCTTGAGGGTTTGAACATGCTTTGGGGAATACTCTTTAGCTTAGAATAAAGCATAATCCCCAGGTACTTAATTCTTAGAATAACTTTGTTCCATTGATGGCCATGAGGTGATCACTGCCAGCTGCAGTGACATTCACACCCCCCGAATTCAGTGCCAGATTAGGAGAGGGTCCCATACCTTTGATGAAGAGGACAGGTGTGATGACATAATTCATCCCAACAATGATGTTCAGGCAGACCCCCAGCCACTGATGTGACTGGACAGATCTTGGTTCAAAATAAAGGGAGAGCTCAGATCGCTGATGCCTGAATTTTCTAGAACTACTTATTCTGTGATTCTGTTATTTATAGAATTGCCAGGGTTTAAAGGTTCCCAGAAACTGAAGAAATCTGATGAGATGGCTCTAGGAAAGAGATTTTCTATATTTATTCAGCACATGGGGACCCTCAGTGCTTTCAGGAAACCCAAGTCATTCCAATAATAGGACAGGTTTGTTGCCAGGAGATTAAGATGCTAAGGAAGCATCCACCTAGGAATTCAGGAAAGTAAATGGAACAGAAGGAACCTGATATTGGATGATTTTACAAAGCAGTGATGTGATCCCTCAGTCTCTGTGACCACTCATTCTCCCTGGGAAGCAATTTCCACTGGTAGCAAATGGCCTGGTAGGAACAGATGGAAGATCTCCGACATCAAATTTCTGTCAGAACATCTGCTATACCTGACCAAAAAAAACCTGAGCCTGGGAAAGGAACAAGACCTCTTGGAGTTGGTTTCAGGGGTAATTTTCCTACAAAAATACCCTTTATTGGAAGAATGTACCCTGATGGATGTTAATGTTCAGGATTAAAACTCTTCTTGTGTAGGCTGTTGGATTTTCAGCTGAGCTGATCAAGAGCAGAAGTTAAAACCAGCAGGGTATTCTGAAGTACAATTTATTTTTTTTCCAACTTAGGTTGCTTGAAAACAAATCTTTGAATTTAGACATGAAGGGCTTGATTCAGCAGGATACATTGAGATGTTTAGTAGCCTTTGAGGTGCCTTGGAGTATTTAAATCATATCAATGTATCTGGCTGAGTTAGCTCTAAGGGAAAACACAGATTTTCAGAAAAGGTAGATGCCTGGAAGCCAAGCAGATACTCCAGACCACTTCAGATGGCACTAGACTTGGGTGTTCAGTAAATACATCAAATCCCCAATCTTTATTTTGGGGTAAACTGAATAAAAATGTCACTACAAGTGGTCGTATAACTCATTTGCCAGTGGCCGCAGCTCTTGCGGACTGGATATCTGCAGACCTGGACACCTCACACACGTGGGGATGTAGGTTTTTAAACCTGCAGGCTGAACCCACCCTGTAGGTTCATTTTGAAAGGTAGTTAACAGGTATTGAGGCTTTTAGAGAATGAGTTGAGGTGACGCTGCAGCAAAATAACAAGACCCTTTTTTATCCTTGCAGGATTTTGGCAGAGTAGGAAGAAAAGGCTTTCCTGGATCAGAGCCCTTGTACCAGCAACATTTCCACTGCCATGAGGAGCTGATTTTCATGGATTCCTCCTCTATCTAAAGCCTCCTGCAAATGAGCATTAAAAGAAGCTTCCAGAGGGCATTCCTGTTAGCACACCGCTTCTGGAGATCCAGGTTTTTCCTCGCTGAAGTCACTCCCTTTTTGCTTTTAATACACAAGCCACTTTGGCTCCTTGGCTGCCTATTCCAGCCTACCTCACAGGGGTGTTTGGAGGTTCGATCACTTCAGGTTCGTGCAGCTCTTGGAGGATGTGAAGCAATATATATATTATTATTTTATTCGCACACGAAAATAAACATCTTCTTAAACCAATACCTGTGATCTTTGTTGTAACTCACTGTAATTTCCTCTCTGGTTTTGACTCAAAGCTCAGAGTGATGCAGTATTTTTTAAACAAGTGAGTCCGTGCAGTCTCACGTATTCCCAAGGGATCTGGGAAAGGGAATGGCTAAAGCAGCACCCAGTTTTGATGATGGTAATAAAGCATTTAGGATGATAGGAATGAAGGCTGAGTTGGAAGAACTGTACAGGCAGCTCTTGATAGAGAATATTTGTATGACAATATGGCAACCAATTAACACCTGCAGTATTGCAGATTTTATAAATATATATAT
>VZTI01005531.1:854503-876894 GCA_013397865.1 Struthidea cinerea
AAAGGAGGCTCAGGGGGGACCTTGTGGCTCTGCACAACTCCCTGACAGGAGGGGGCAGCCGGGGGGGTTGGGCTCTGCTTCCAGGGAAAAAGGGACAGGACAAGAGACAATGACATCAAGTTGTACCTGGAGAGGTTTAGATTGGATATTAGGAAACATTTGTTCACTGGAAGGGTTGTCCAACCCTGGAACAGGCTGTCCAGGGCAGTGGTGGAGTCCCCATCCCTGGAGGGATTTAAAAATAGCATGGATGTGGCACTTGGGGACACAAGTCAGTGGTGGCCTTGGCAGTGCTGGGGAACGGTTGGACACAATGGTCTTGGAGGGCTTTTCCAACCTGAACAATTCCTTGAGGTTTTTATTGAGGCAATTCTTAGAATAACACTGAAGATGTAACCCTGCAACATGAGAGCTTTCTCTTCTCACATTCTCACCCACACGTCCTGACTGTGTATTCTAAATTAGGAGACCTCATCTATTTTTGGGAAAAATGTAATCTTGACTGTCAGTTTTTGCCTGAACTCCATATTATCCACATGCATGAAGTGGGTTTGGAGCACATGTATCACTCCAGGCTATTTGGGGGTCTTTGGAGTAGTTGAAGTAGTCTCAATTTGATTTGCAGCAGTCTCAGATTTGTACCTACTTTCCTAGACCATCAAATGTCTGTCTACTCAAAGAAGAAATGTAGAACCATTGAGACAAAGCCTGTACTACTTGTTTTGGGATTGCTTTCTTGGGCTTTTCCTACTTCATGCATCAGAAAATGTATTGTTTATGTCAAAAACCCTGTGATCCCTGAGATGGCTGCAGGGCTGGTACAATTCCAGTACAGTCTCTGGGAAAGGGCCACCAGTTATTTTCCACCTCTTCATAAAGCTTACATAAAGGCCCATAAAATTATGGTCTTTTCAATTTAGGAGGCAAAAGGGACCAAGATCTAAGGATGGCTTTAAAATCAGCTGAGTGACGTCAAAAACATGTAATTCTTGCATAATATGTGATTAGGAGAAAGGACTCGAGAACCACTGTGACAAAGTGGTTGAGATGTGGCAGACCTGATTTAGAATAAAGCTGTGATGCCTTTCAAATTAGGGATAGAATCCAATTTGATGACAAAAAACTAACACAGGGTGCCAGGTAGATCTGATGGCTCAATTCTCCAGTCCTCCACCATGACAAACAAACATGAATTTTCCCTGTTTTTTTGCAGCTTACAGCCAGGAAGCCGCTGACACCCTCGCATGCCGGCAGAGCCGGGGCTCCTGCTCCTTCGTGCCGTGCTCTGCTCCTCTGGTTGAAATCGGGACCTGCCGTGGTGGGAAGCTAAGATGCTGCAAATGGTAAGAGGAATTCCTCCAGGGAAATGCTGCTGCACCAAGAGCAAAGAGAATTACTGGGCTTTTCATCCTTTTGGCATCAGAGCCCCTTCTCCAGCCCCCTACAACCTCCAAAAATTACCTGCTAATTGCTGGGATTTGTCTGTGGAAAAAAAAAGGCAGAGCCTTGTGGTGTTGAAATATTCCAGAGAGAAAGAGAGACTGGTTTACAAGAGTGACAGGACAAGGGGCAATGGCTTCAATCTGAGTAGATTTGGGTTGGATGTTAGGAAGAAATTCTTCCCTGTGGGGGTGGGGAGGCCTGGCACAGGCTGCCCAGAGAAGCTGTGGCTGCTGCATCCCTGGATGTGTCCAAGGCCAGGCTTGGGGCTTGAAGCAGCCTGGGATAGTGGAAGGTGTCCCTGGTGTTCTGGGCTGTCAGCAGCCACAGTTGAGTAGCTGTGGTGGGTGCTGAGAGGTGGCAGACACATCCTACATTTTGTCTGGGTTGTCTCATGGCCAGAAACACAGGTCCAGCTCACAAGGGTCTCCAGATGTCTTTGCCCTCATGTGTTCCCTGATGTCTCCAGCAGTCTGACGTGTCAAAATATAATTAATTTGTTTGGTGGATGAGCTAAGCACCTGACTTTTCTCTGCAGGACCCCCAGCTCCTAAATCTGACACCTCACTGACCACGCAGACAAGAGCTCTGGACATCTGAGACATCTCCCATCTTTTGACACCGATGGATCCTGTTCTCAGTGCCCTGGGGAGCCTTTCCCATGGGGGTGAAGGCCCTCAGGAGCACAAGAACATCTGAGGAGGAGTTCTTGTCCAATAAAGATACTTGCAGTTTCAATTCTAATAAAAGCAAGTTCTTGTGAAACCATGTTGCTGATACTTCCTCATGTATGTCAGGATGGTTTTTTTTGTTCTTACTGTCTGTAAAAATCAGCCTGTAAATGAATTTTATTTAACTGTATTGGGTCCATGTGTTATTAAGTCCTGTTAAACCATCCCGTGGTTCAGCAATTTGTGTGGCAATGTTTGTATTAATAATTGGGAAAGCACTAGGGCCCATTCCAGCTGCCATTCCAGCCCAGGGCTGGGATTCAGGAGACAGGCTCAGTCCTTTGCACCTCTCCAGGGCTGCATCTGCCAGCCCAACCTGAAATATTTGGAATACAGAGAAACCCCAGCATGGCAGAAGGCCATCTTCTTTAGGGCTTGAAACTGCCTCACCACATTCATGTGATTCTGCTCCTGCTGTCCCTATTTAGTGTAGACCAGTATCATGTCCATGGAATTTTATTTCTCTGGACCCTACACTGGTCAAACTGTTTTTCCCTGCACTGCTCTGTCTGGAGGCAGTGGGCTGTGTGTCCATCAGCCCGGATTCTCGTCACCAAGACTCATCCCCTCCTTCCCTTCCCCATCCCTAACACCCCTAATGCAAAGGCCACAAGGATTTGAGATGAGGGGTGACTCAAACTGTCCAAGTTCTCCATGCCATGAACTGCTGGATGGTTTCAGGACTTCCACAGGAGCTCAACATGACCAGTTTGTGCCAGCTTCCCACCAGCCTAATCACAGTGGGTTTGGAGAATCACAGACTCATGGAATGGTTTGGGTGGGAAGGGACGTTAAAGCTCATCCATTTCCACCCCAACCATGGGCAGGGACACCTTCCACTATCCCAGGTTTCTTCAAGCCCCATCCAGCTTGGCCTTGAAGTTATTACTGATCAAATTAATAATGAATAGGACCAGGCCATATTCCTGTCACCACATGGGTTTCTTTTCCTCCCCTTTTCTTGGACAAGTTTACCACAAGGCGCATCTCACACTGATTCCAAGTGACACCATCCAGCAAAAACACACAGCAAGACAATTCCTCACAGGGATAAGGAGATTATACCTCACAGGAATAAGGATCAAACACAAGTCTTCCAGGACAAGTTTATTACAATTTATTGAGATGTGTAACCTATGAAATACAAACACTCGAGCTGAGCATTCAGTGTGCCCTGGAAACTTTGTTTTCCAGGGTTACTCACATTATTGCTAACTCTAAAAGGAAAATAAAATAAAGAATAGCTGTTCTGAGGGCCAAAGGAAGAACTTGTTCTGCATCTTCTCATGGGCACACGCTCCTGCATGTTGGTGACCTCTCTGGGATAGGTGTTGGTTGACACAATATGATTCCAACAATAAAACTTTTTTAAAAATGAGAAATATTGGTCTTTTCTGGGTGGTTCAAGAATTGCTTTGGAGTTTCCTCAGGTCATTAAGGCTGTTTGTGGAGAGGTTTGCTCTCTTTCTGTTGTTCATGTTGTGGTGTGTGCCTGTATGTGTCAAATGCATATTTTCTACTCAGTATTCCAGATTTTCCAGTGGGATGATGCATCCCTTAAATTGTCAGAAGCTCTGTTTAGCCCATCTGAGATGTCAGTGGTCACTAATCATACTAATCATACTGCAAAAAAAAAAAAAGGAAGAAACTTTCAGATTTTGTGCTTACAACCAGGAAAGGATTTAAATAAAATGCACAGAATGGATTGAAGGAGCACCAAGGGCTGATTCCTGGTTCCAACTATTCAGTGCTTGGCAGGATATTCACAGTCCTGCTGCTGGTGAATTTTAATAATAAATTGCTTTTCTATTTTACTTAATAAATTTTAATTTAATAAATTTTAAGTAAATTAAATAAATCAGTTAATTTTACCTATTTCTGTTTTTACTTAATGAATTGACCGGTCTCTGTACCTGAAGCCTCCTACTCCTCTTGGAATCTCTGGTATAAAAAGGAAGTTCTGTTGCTCATGTTTTGTTTTTAACATCTCTTGCTACCAATATTGAACAAAGTTTAAATAAGAGCCTCCAAAAATAAAAGTGTCGGCAGCATTTTACAGAAAACAAAAACAAAAACAAAAACAAACAAACAAACAAACAAACAAACAAACAAAAACCAGAAAATGAAATGTTAGAATCAGTGGAGGCAGAGTGTAAATATTCAGGGATGTTTGTTGCTGCAATTTCGTATTGGAATAAAGATGGGGTGAATTTTAGGATTACAGTAAGAAATTTGAGAGGGGAAAGAATAAATTAATCATAGAATTATAGAATGATTTTGGTTTGAAGGGACCTTAAAGACCATCTAGTTCCAACCTCCTGCCATGGGCAGGGAGACCGTTTACTAGATCAGATTCATCAAATGTTTTGGTTTGTCTGGAAGAGGAGATTTATGGAACTGGAGAAAAAAAAACCTGGAAGAACAACATGACTTTCATGCTGATCTTCTGACTATGAGACCAGGCAGCCTTTGCAAAGTGGAATATGGAGGTTTCCTATGAATCTGACCCAAAAATCCCAGGTCTCAGGACTGTGTGGGCATCGAGATACGTGTCCTTTGAAGCCAGTACTACTCATCATGAGCAGCTGGAACAAGCTAATGGGAACAGTAGCAAAAAGAGTTCATTTCTGGCTAATTAATAGTCTCTGCCAACGAGGTTTCACTGTGATCTTTCCCACAAGGCACTTGAGCTGCATCATTAATGCCACAGAGGGAAGCAGTGAGGAAATCCTCAGGAAATCCTATATCTGAGTGTGCAGAGTCTCTGCTCTTTGCCCGCTTGTGCTGGAGGAGTTCTGCATCTGAAGGGCAGACTGGATGTACAAAAAATGAGTAATAAATGAGTAATAAACCCCCAGAAATCCCTGGAAATATTCAAGGCTGGGTTGGACAGGGCTTGGAGCAGACGGATCTTGTTGAAGGTGTCCATGATAATGGGGGTGGAATAGATGACCCTGAAAGGTCCCTTCCAACCCAGGCCCTCCTGTGGGTGTGTGATCCATCACGTCCCCGACTCACCACGGTCCTACAGCAGGGAATTCCCTGCTGGCAGTGCCCGAAGGGTCTCGTGTGGGGTGGGGGGCAGCGGTCACTGGAACAGAGTCCCCCAGCCTGTCTGCACTGCACCTCGGTGTTGGGGGCACGCAGGAAACCTGGCAAAAAAAAAAAAAAAAAAAGCCACAACCCAGGATTGTGATTTTCCTTCCCAAAGAAGACTAAGAACAATCCAGGCCACAGCATAGCAGCAATGTTGAAGTTTTCCTGCAGGCTGGCCACATCCACACCATTCAATTCCCTTTTTTTCCAGACTGGGAGGGTTCAGTGCATCCAATGGGTCCAGTTGGTGTCTGTTCACTGCTAAAGTGTGCCCAGCACACTGGCAGCACTTTGGCCAGGGGCAAAAGGGACTAAACCCCTTTCTAATTTCCATTTCTATTTCTATTTCTATTTCTATTTCTATTTCTACTTCTATTTGTACTTCTATTTCTATTCCTATTCCTATTGCTCTGGCTATTCCTATTCCTATTCCTATTCCTATTCCTATTCCTATTCCCATTCCTATTCCTATTTCCATTCCTATTCCCATTCCCATTTCTATTGCCATTCCCATTCCCATTCCTATTCCTGTTCCTATTCTTTCTGGTCTTATTTCTATTCCTCTTCATATTTTTTTTTCCATACTCACAATTTCCCTCTGCATTTCCTTAGATTTTATTTAACTCTTACCTGAAGTGCCCTGGAGCATTAAGAGCAGAACAGCAAAGAAAAGGGAAAAGATCTTCATGGCCCAATTCAGTGCCACCAAATACAACAGATGCTAAGAAAAAATCAGAAAGAAGACACGCATTTAACCTGCATTTGTCATCACCCAGCACAAACACTATTAATGACAAATAAGCTGCAATTTTTTAATAAAAATTGGCATTTATGTAATAGAGTAAAAGTTCCAGAATGAATGTATAGAAATAACAGTTTTTAAGGAAAGATAAATTTGAAAGCACACTGCATAAGACAGAGAAAATGTATTTATGACTATAAAATTCAAAAGAATTCGATTATTATTGCTATTTTTTATCCCTCTACTACAATGATAGCATACACCAGCTCCAGTGAAGTCTCCTATATTTGAATCCAATTCATCTTGAATGCTAAATTTTTTTTAAAATATAAGAAATTTAATTAACTTCCTCAAAATTTTAACTTTTATAATATAAGCCATCTTTCCATAGGTTCCTTTTTTTATTTTTAAGCAACACAGCCACATGCACAGAATCATCATTATTTCCATTTAGAATTTTTTTCAATTTTTATTTGAGCAACTCTGCTTGGTCTGGCTGGGATGGAGTCAGCTTTCTTCCTGGCAGTCCATACAGTGTGATACTTCATGGTCACAGCAAGTCACTTAATGACTAAAATGTCCATTTTATTTAATTATCATGTATTTTCTTTCAGACAGGTGTAAATAACATAAACCTTTCCAATTTCTCTGAAAATAAACACTCAGAAGCTTTAATTATTCAAATAATCATCATTTTTGTAGCTTACGAGCCAATAAGAAGTCCTTGAAATGTCTCTACAGAAAATCTAAGAAGCCATCTATCCCTCCTGGAAGCCCTGAATTGTCTCTCCACCCTAATTTCTTGCTGCAAATTCCAGCTACCTTTGGAAAATAATACAAATTAATTTAATAATTAAGAATCACCATCATTGACTATAATAATCAGCCAAATGCATTAATGAAATACCAAGCACTGACCATTTCAGATGTTCGTGAGCATTTAATTAAGCTGCAATATAATACATCTTGGATGATAAGTTTCTTTTTAGAGAAGCAAAAAATATTATCAAAAATTATGTGATTTTCTCCTCTTTGGTTCAAACTGCTGTGGAAATTACACCTTCAGCTCACCCAAAAAGACCTGAGGAGAGGGGTCAGTGTGTCCTACCTGGTTCCTCTCCAGGGGTATCTTCACAGAGTGATGTCTCACCCCCAAACAACTGGTTTTATATACTCTGTGGATGACAGAGCTGCCACAGACCAGCTGGCCAAGGACATGCTCTTGTCACAGCAATTCCCAGCAGCCAAAATGTCACTTCCCAGCAGAGGATGGGGGATGGTGACCGCTCATGAACTCCCTCCCCTTTCCCTGGAACATGAGTTGGCTCTTCCCAAGAGCACCTCACACGGCCCTGGTGTGGGCCCAACATATCGATCCCTGGTGGGTGGTGGGAAACGGTGTCCTGGGACACACAGGCTGGGATCCAGGGGGGACCTAATCCTGCAGGGCTGTCTCTGGAGCCTGGAGATGCCTCCACAGCCCCATAGCAGCTGAATTAGGGAAGCTCAGATTTTGCAATGACTGTCCTGTGTGAAAGCCAGGTGAGACCCCTCTGTGTTCATAGAATCCCAGAATGGTTTGGGTTGGAAGGGACCTTAAAGCTCATCCAGTGCCACCCCCTGCCATGGGCAGGGACACCTTCCACTATCCCAGGAATAGCTCCTGCTCCACGCCCCACCCAGCCTGGCCTTGGTCACTTCCAAGGATCCAGGGGCAGCCACAGCTTCTCTGGGCCCCCTGTGCCAGGGCCCAACCCCCCTCACAGCCAAGAATTCCTCCCCAATATCCCATCTAACCCTGCCCTCTGGCACTGGGAAGCCATTCCCTGTGTCCTGTCCCTCCATGCCTTGTCCCAAGTCCCTCTCCAGCTCTCCTGGAGCCCCTTTAGGCACTGGAAGGGGCTCTGAGGTCTCCCTGGATCCTTCTCTTCTCCAGGTGAGCACCCCCAGCTCTCCCAGCCTGGCTCCAGAGCAGAGGGGCTCCAGCCCTCAGAGCAGCTCTGTGGCCTCCTCTGGACTTGCTCCAGCACCTCCACGTCCTTCTGCTGGGGACCCCAGGTAGAATGTCCTAAGAGCAGAGTGCCCTCCCTTGACCTGCTGGCCACTTCATCCTTGTGAATTTACCACATCTCTGCTCTGCTTGTCCTACAGAAAATAATTAGGTTGGAATAAATAAGATTCCAGGGAAGCACCCACTGCCACACGGCCACTTGCCAGGTGGCCAAAGGAAAGAACCTCCACAAAAACGTTTTGGTCAAATATGTGCCTCCAGAGCATTTGGACAGAGAAAGCGACGGCAGCACTGGTTTAACCTGAACCCTGAAAGCGCCTGTGAGCCCAGATGTTGTGTTTTCATTGTCATACCACCAGGAGGCCAGGAAAAAAACCAACATTCCTGTACTTCAAAGAGCACCCACCTAGCCGGGTCTCTCCCAGAAGATGGCAATGAAGAGCTAATGTTGAAATTCCCCTCCAGCAGCCTTCTTCAGTCGAGAGTACGGCAATTATTCTGACAGCGGCGTTTTGTGGATTTTTTTCCTTAATTATAATGATGTCTTTTGATTCCCAGCGCTGATATGTGAGAGAATGATGTTTTCTGACAGGCCAGACTCAAAGCCCTCCCTGTTCTGCAGTCTGCTGTGGGCTCCTGTGATGGACAAGAAACCAGTCACTGCTCTCAAAATCATATGGACAGGACTCGAGGAAGCGGAATGAAACTGAGTTGGGGGAGGTTTAGGTTGGATATCAGGAAAAGTTCTTTGCCCAGAGGGTGGCTGGGCACTGAACAGGCTCCCCAGAAAAAGACAGCTATTTAAAATCCCATTCCTGTATAATTTAATTGAAGGAATGTGTATATTTGCTTTATAATATGGGGGAACATTTGTTTCTATTATTTGGATTTTGATTTTGTTCTTTAAAAAAAAAACCCACAAAAACTTAGATAATCGAGTGATGAAATGTAAACAGGCAGAAATAGACACTGTGGGTATTAAATGTATAAATGAGCTCTTAGAGGCAAAGACCTCTCAACTGAGATTTTGGGGTCACCTCCTAAAAAGGAGCTTAAAATAGGATAAAATGATTGTTCCTTCCTGTTTTTCCACTTTGTGCATGTGCCACCTGGCCAAAGTGGAACAAAACAGATCCAAGTATCAGGATTTAGATAAGTTCTTTAACTAATTAATTTTGTTTGTTCTTATGATTGATGGTAAACTTCCTTTAAATAACTTAAATACTATAATTTAACTCTTATTTTAATTCCTATATACTGTTATTGACTCCGAGTATTGTTTTGGCCGCTCATGATTACAAAAGTTATACATTTATCTAACCTGTTCTTGGCAGTTAAACACATGCACTTAAAGAATGAATATTGCAAATCAATTAATATTGTGTCCTGAAAGCATTTGGACCGCTGAATGTCTTACTCAGTTCCCTATTCCTGGGGTACTGTGTGGAGCCCCAAAAATCATGTTCTTCTTTTATACAGACAACATATGCAATCATATATATTTATATATTTAAATATTTATATATTTATATATTTATACACCTATATATTTATACATCTATATATTTATATATTTATACATTTATATATTTATACATTTATATATTTATGCCTGTGCATATAATCTATAAATATTCTGAAAGAAACAAAGGCTGAATTATTTACTCAACTGTTTTATGTTTTATCTTTGCTGAAGAACATGCAAATAGAGAAGAATAATCCAGATAATCTAACCTGTGATTTACTCAGGAATAGTCAGGATATTAATTTAAGTATTGTTTATTTAAACATAGACATATTCTATAATGACATTTCTTACTCTCCTGTTTCTCTACAGCCCTCCTAGCAAATCCACACTAACATAGATATATTTATATATAAAATGGTGTTAATACGGACATGTGGAAGGACTCTTCTAAATCCCAGTTGATTTTTTACCACTCAGCACACCACAGACTTTGTTTCCAGTGAACATCCAGGTCTCAGTTCCTCTGCCCACACTAACACAAGTGCTGCCTGAGGTGCCCCTGTGTCCCATCCCTTTTCCCTGGCTTGGTCTCCTCTCTCCTTGTTGGAGTGAAGGCTTCCCTGGGCTCAGGCCCAGATGAAAGCCAAAGCACAGGAGCTGAATTAAAACCTTTGGACAAGCTGAGATACATGAAGTCATACCAAAGCAACATAGAAATGTAGATTTTTAACTTTTAGTAGAAATACGTGCTAAGTGCCTTAAACATTGAAAAGCTGCAGCAGAGACCTAACACACAGTTCTTTCTGCAGCAGTGTTGCCTTTTCACAGAATTCTTTACTTTAGACAAAATATAGATATAAGCATACTGTTCACATGTTTTAGATAGAGTGTTCACATAAACAATAAGAGCTGATAGAAACTGTATACATAAATCTGTGTAATACCTGTGTAACGCTTACGGCTGTTAGAACTAGACCAGAACAGGTTAAGAAAAGAAAAACTAGAATCGGGTATTGATTTCACTGGTTAATTAACAAATATAATCCACACTTCTGTAAGAAAAAATGAATTAATTAATTAATGAAGGGGAATTAGAAGAAATTATGAGAAATTAGGAGAAGATGTTGTATGCTGCCTGCTGTTTTTGCTGCTGCTGCTGTTGCTGCTTGGCTTTATCATGTAACCCACTTTGAACTCTGCCTTCAAGAAACTATGAGACTGTGAAATAAAGAACTTTGCAGAACAGCAGCCTTCTCTGCTCTCTTCTACCCTGGTCTGAGAAGGAAGGGTATCCCATCAAAAAATCAACACTCCTGACCCTTTTCCACCAGTCCCAGGAGGAGATCTCAGACAGCCCAAAGCACCCTAAATCACTCTAGGTGCTGGTGTGAAGGTCACTGGGTTACACCCTGTGTGTCCATAGGTCACCTCAGCTTACCTGTGACAATGGGAATGTCCCCAGACACTCGAAGCAATGAGGATTCTTCACCTTCTCTCTGCCATCCCCTTCCTCCAGCGTCGTCTGTGCAAATGACAGGAAGGATGACAGACCTTTGGTACGATTGCCCAACATTTGTCCTCACAGCACCTCCACACCTGGCAAAAATTGGCATGAAATCCACGTGGGAACAGCCCTGCTGTCCATCCAGTAGCCTTGAACAGCCCTGTGGAAAACTGCCCAGACCTGACTTGGCCAAAACCTGCCTGGAAATTCCATCTGCTCTTGGGTGTTTTGAGCAGCAATGTGGAGTGAGCTGCCCCTGCTCCCTCTGGGAATTGCACCTCTCCCACCACAGAGACCCCCCAGCTCAGGGAAGGCACAAGCAAGCGGAGGGTTTGCCAGCTGCTTCCAAAGCCCTGCAAATACGAGGATAAAAGTGCTGCTTGAAGAACCAGAGAGCAAAAATTCAGCTTTACACCTCTAGAGCAGCAGTAATGTCTATCTGTGCTTCATTGACTGCATTGCAAAGCCATGATTTATCCCATGTGGAGTTAATCCAGCTGGAAACAAACTCTAGATTTACATAACCTGAGGGTGGACATCTGAGCTGAGATTTCTTAAAATCCACATAGATTCTCACAGCCTATTCCTGTCCTCCTCCTTTTCCAATTTTGCCATCCCTCCTAGGCATCAAGGTTTCTGGTTCTCTTAGCTCTTTGGTCCAGAAGATCTGTAAAGCACCACAGCAATCACTAGGGGAAGCTGATGACATTGCCAGTGATTTTTTTCTAGGGAAAGAGGGGAAATTCTTCCCTGTGAGGGTGGTGAGGCCCTGGCACAGGTTGCCCAGAGAAGCTGTGGCTGCCCCATCCCTGGAAATGTTCAAGGCCAGGCTGGATGGAGCAACCTGGGATGGTGGAAGGTGTCCCTGCCTTCTGCCCCATGGCAGGGGGTGGAACTGGATGACCTTTTGTTGCTGTTACGTCCGAGGCGCATAAAGAAAACGACACAGAGTCCAGGCTTGTGAACAAGTGGAAGCTGAAGCTTCTTCTTTAATAATTTTCTGACTACTTTATAGGATAGATGGCAAAAAGTGTGTTGAGAGGCAATAGGTAATTGGTTCCTTGGCCATCCACCCCTTGAGAGGATTGGCCAAGTTCTAAGACACCTGTTCTAAAATATTTTCAAAGTCAAAGCCATAACAATCTTGCAAAACAGCTTGCGAGTGCAAGAAGTTTATGAAACTGTGACCTTGTTTAAAATAGTTTACATAGGAAAGACAGTCTGCTCACAGAATATTGAGAAAAGGCTGAAGAATTTCTCTGCTTCTAGCTTTTTAGCACCTACAATCTTTAATGTCCCTTCCAGCCCAAACCATTCCATGATTCTACAACCAAGGAGCCCTCAGGATCAGAAGGAGCACTCATTGCATGTTTCCAGGTATTTTACATCACCCTGTGGTCTAACGTGTCTTACACAAACTTGGATGGTCTAAGATGGATTGCACAAAAATCAGGGGCTCTGTGGTGAAAGCAGTCTCAAAGTGGGCCTTCCTTTCTCATTGGAAGAAACAAAATACAGGCTGGAAAAGGCTTTTTTTTCATTGGCCTGTGACTGCATTGGCGCATCCCCAACCTTTTATAGGCGTTTGGTTCTGGTGCACCCATGGGAGAACAGAAGGGGCAGTGATCCTCCACCTCCTCCACAGGTAACTCTGCCTGGTTCTGGAGAGCCTCTCACCTCTCCATCTTTATAAACCTCTTTTCCTTTCATTGCTCTCAAATCTCTGCTTTGATTAACCCCTTTCTTCTCTTTAGTCCAGCAAGTGCCTCCTGTGTGTACATGTTCTGTAGAACCATGAGTTGGCTGCTTGCAGGGCTTCCAAGAGGATGCTGGGTTTGCTGACCTCCAAGAGGAACAGAGACCTGGAAACCTTCCCCTGAGGCATCAGAGAGAGAAATGTCTGCTTTCCTCCAGAAACAGACACCCAGCCAGCACAGCAGCTGAACTTTGCATTTTGAGCCACGTCTTGCCTGAATGCAGTAACATTTTTAATGAGTTGCCATCTTAATTAACATTGAAAAGATACTGATGTGGTTTTTTAGACTTTCCTAAGGCTTACAATTGGCTCATTCTCTGAACTCTTTGTGTACTTCAATATGTGGAAGTGGGGTAATTTGTGGGCCTATGCTGGTACCAGAGTAACCTTCCTGGTGCTGAAGAGGTCTGGGTTATCTCTCTTTCACTACAGTAAAACCAAAATTAAAAGAAGAAACAAAAATTAAAACCAGCACCAAAACACCACAGAATCCCAGAATAACTTAGATTTTGAGCTATTCCAGGAGTTGCTAGTCTGAATCTGTGCTTAAAGCAGTGCTAATTAGGTCAGGTTGTTTAGAGATGCATTCCTTGAAATTACTAATATCTCCAAGGAGGAAGTTTTCACTGTGTGCTTTCTCCAAATCCACTGGACAAAGATTTTGGCTTTGGTGTCTCCAGGCACATTCTCTAAGTACTTCTCCATCTCCTGTTCAGGACGGAATCCTCTGTCCAGTGCTGTTTAACCTCCTACTCTCTGCTCAGTGCAGATAGGGAATTCACATCCCAGCTGTGGCCATGAGGATCCTTCACATGCTCTTGGTTGTCCTCTTCCTGATGCTCCAAGGGGCTGCAGGTAAGGAGTGAGGGGAGTAAAGACAAATGTATTCACTTTTTCTCACTTTCATGGTCAATGAGTCTTCTCTTTGTGCTGTGCAGGACAACTCGTGTTTCCTAGGCTGGATGATTCTTGTGCGGCCCAAAACGGACGCTGCTTCCCAGGGATTTGTCGCCGCCCGTATTACTGGATTGGAAGTTGTAGCAATGGATTTTCCTGCTGCAGAAGGTGAGTAGAAATGCAGGGATCACTGTGGGAATGGCTCATACCCTCATTATCTTTTCTCCAGAGCAGCATTTTAAAGGCACAGCTCCTGCCCCCTGTCTCACTTCTCCGGTGCCGAACCTACTGGCGTAGAGGGGGAATTCACATGCCATGGCAGCCTCTGCTCTGATGTCACGAGATAGGGAGAACATCTCTGCAGAAAACCCACAGATGGGTAGCCTGAGACTCTCTCCTCTTTACCATGCAGGGGGTGGAGTAGCTGAAGTGTCCCTGGATTCTCCTTGGAAATCCTTCCTGCTTCTACCGAACGGCTTCTGGGAATCACCCTGATCCCATCGCTCCTGGTGGCACCAGTTCCTGCTGCAATGAAAAGCTGTCACAATCTTTCCTTGCAGTGAAGCAAACATCAGAAACATGAACCAGGCAACACTGTGGAAACTATTTCTTTCCTCTCCTTTAATAAATCAGTTATGGTGGCTTTCATATGGTTAAACCCCGGGTGATTCTTTCGTAGGGAAGGAGGGGAAAATTCTCCCTGTGAGGGTGGTGAGGCCCCAGCACAGGGTGCCCAGAGAAGCTGTGGCTGCCCCCGGATCCCTGGAAGTGTCCAAGGCCAGGTTGGATGGGGCTTGGAGCAACCTGGCATAGTGGAAGGTGTCCTTGCTCTTGGTAGGGGGTTGAGGTGATTTTTAAGGTCCCTTCCAACCAAAACCATTCTGCAATTCTACAAATAAGGAGCCTTCAGGAGCAAAAGGAGCAGTCATTGCAGTTTCATAGTGGACCTTCCTTTCTCATTGGAAGAAAAAAAATATGGGCTGGAATCTGTGCTTCTGTCCCTTTTTCCCTGCCCTCATGGCCCAGCAGTGTAGATAAAGCCAAGATATCTCCAGGTGTTTCCTTCAGAGGGCCTGGAGGCACCTGGGGAACTTCCCTTATGAGTGGATCTTATGCAAGGGAAAACCAGGAACATTTTGAATTGTATCAGCAACACAAACCAGAAAAAAATCCATTAAAATAAAGGAAAGACAGTAAAAAGCATATTTCCAAAAGTTGTGGATGTTCAACATGGTGATTTGGCAGTTACCTCCTCAGAAGTGGCTGCTAAACATTCACACAACAGTGCCCAGTGGAGTAAGCCACCAAACCGAGACAGTGTGGACTCCTAATGACTTTCTGAGTGGGTTTGGAGAGGCGACAACATATTTTAAAAAACCCTCTGAAGAGGAAACTCTGTCTCTGTGAGAGACGTATCTGCCACTTGTGTTCTGCAGAATTAGTGCTCATGGCTCTTGCAAAACACCCTCTCCTGCAACATTTCTGGGTTTCTTCTATCTCTACTCTTACTTTCATGTTTATTTCTAACAATCTTATTGCAAATGTCTGTTAAAAATCCATAGAACAGTTTCTCTCCATGATCCATAAAGGAAGAGCAGTGAAAATATCTTGGACTTCGATATTTCCTTTTAGGCTGTCTGAAATTTGGTGAGATCACCCCTGCCATTTTTCTCCAGAAAATTTGATTTGGTTTACAGAGGTTCTCTGAATTTTAGAAACTTTGGAGTACCTGGCCTGTGCCAAGCAGCTTTGATCACGTGCACATCACTCCCAGTCACAGTGTGGTTCTCAAAAGAGAGAGTGGGCTCTGCCCTTGTACCCCAGTACCTTTAATTAGCTGTTAGGTCAAAAGATGGAGCCAGAATTGTTCATGCAGATGTTAATCTCATAATTTACTCAAGATAACTGCATAATCATGAAAGTCTTGAGATTTATTAAATCCATTTTATGTACAGTTTGAAGCACTTTAATTGTGGGTAACACTACTGAAAGACCTCCCTAATATTGTCCATATTATTTTTCAAGAGAAAACTACTAGGAACAGAGTTTGAGATTCTCATTTTTGCTCCTAATTGCCTCCTGTTCTGTGCTAGACACAAACTCCTAAGATGGAGATAAGATCCTCCTTCCTCTCTGGAAGGTGATTTTGGTAAAATTACTCGAATGTCTTAATTTAAAAAGAGTGAAAGACATTTCTCCTCCAGACAATTTGCAGCCTCTTTGTGAAGACATTTCCCTTTATAATACGTCCTGCCTGCATCATGCACAGCAGCTCTTCAGCACCGTATTGTTAAACAAAATGCTGACCCCATCATAATGTTTGAAAGTGTCTGATTGTGTCTTGCTCAGAAGAACAGGAGCTGCAGATGGGGATGGAAAGATTGCCCACCCTAAGAGCCACAACCCAAAATCTCGCTGAGTTCCGTCAAAGGTTCTCCGTCCCTCCTCTGCTTCCCCCTTCCTTCTGCCTTGTACAGACAGAGGTATTTTGATGGCTGTGACGGGATTGCAACCACGTAGAATTTATATTAAAAAGGTGCCAAGGATGCTCGGTGTTTAAGCCAAGCCCTTGACAGGACTTGCACACAGGATCTTACAGATAATAAAAATTAACGATGCACCTTTGTTTCCTTGAGGAATTGGGTTGGGTAACAGTAACAGTTGGCAAGTTAACCACAAACACTTGGCAAGAGGTGAAGCAACTGCAACTTTTGCAATTTTATTCCCTCCGTTTTTCAGTTTTATGGCCAGATGTTGGCAGACACACCAGAAATTCAATTATCATTTTTTTCCTATTGCAGAAACACTTCACATACAAAATTATCTAGAGAGTAAAAAGCTGTGTCAGGATATGCTTTTAAGGGAAATTGTTTGTAGGAATGTTTTCACATGCATATAGATAATTTCCTTACAATTCTCTGTACCTGTACACTTGGACAGGGCTCTGAGCTAGTTCTGGGCTGACCTGATCTAGTTGAAGAGGTCCCTGCTCATTGCAGAGGGCTTGGGTTAATTCACCTTTCAAAAGTCCCTTCCAACTCAAACTACTCTATGGTTCTACTCAAGAACTTAATATCAAAGTATTGAAAAAATTACATCACTAGAAACTGAACTGATAAATCAGTCATCAATCAAAATATTTCAATTTAATTTTATACTAACTGTATGTAAGACATGGTGACATTTGCAGAGGTCCTGGTCAATTAGAATAATTCCATTAGCAAATTAATGAATGTATCATTAACCATTATGATGTACTTCATAAGTCATGTAAAAATACTGCATGAACAATATTTGTCGACTGAAGGGAGGTTTAAAGAAACATAAGATCTGAAAAAGTATTTAATATCTTAGAATCACAGAATCATAGAAGCATAGAATGGTTTGGATTCTAACAGACCTTAAAGACCATTTCATTCCAACCTCCCTGATGTAGACAGGGACACCTTCCACTATCCCAGGTTGCTCCAAGCCCTGTCCAACCTGGCCTTGGACACTTCTCGGATGGGGCAGCCACGGCTTCTCTGGGCACCCTGTGCCAGGGCCTTCCCACCCTCACAGCCAAGGCATCATATGGTTTTGGCGTGATCAACTGAAGGTCCTCTGGAAGACAGAAGTACCAAAAAATCAACCAGAGTCCTGGAAAAAAAGCTCAATCAGGAGCTTCGGAGCCTGAGGGTCCAAAGACATCCTCTGGCACTGAATTTGCCTAAATTTACATATTTCCCATCAGCTGGAAGGGTGTCCAAGGACATAACCATGATGTACTCACTTATTTCAGTACATTTTGTTTCACTCAGAGATCTTCAGTGGCCACTGGCCGGGAAGCCAATGGACATTTGTTTTAGTTCCATATGTCCATTCTGTGTTCTTATACTCTGTATTTATGGAAGAGCAAATTAAGTGAGATTGCATGGAACATGCAGATGCCATGTGTTGCAAGGTTTTAAGTTGCTCCTAAGCAGGGACAGTTCCACCTATGTCCCAAGATGTTTGACACACACCATGGTGGGTTAACGTATCTTACACAAACTGGAGTGTCACAAGAGGTATTGCACGAATAACCTGGCATTTTCCAGAAAAAAGCTTCAACAGGTTCAGAAAGACACCATATTTTATCATCAGGAAGCTGATTGATTTCTGGTTGGATTAAATGCCCCCAGAAAAAAAAAAGAGCAATTTTTGGATTGGTTCAATGCATGGCTGAGAAGAGAAAGCCCTTGTCAGTCTCTTTTGGGACTCGACTTATAAAAGAGGATCTCAGCACCACAGCCAAAGGCCTCAGGAAGGAAGGGACCACGAGAAGGTCTTGTTTGGCTTCGGGGCTCACCTGATACCTGGTAACATCTCAGTTCTTTTCTTTCAATGCCAGCTTTTGTCTTTTTCCTCAAAAACCCAACTCCAAAACAAAACCCCCAAACCTCTGCATTATTAACTTTAATTTATATGTAGCTAAAAAAGGTAAACCTAAGATTTCAGAAAATTGGACATGTTGAATAAATAGTTCAGGTATGTGCTAATGCCTAGAATGCTTTAATAAAAATTCTCTAGGAAAAATAAAAATCTGGTTGGGTCAGGTTACTTAAGAAAGGTCTGTGGTCCAAAGAAATTGGTGACCTCTCAGTGGAAATCTACATATTGATATATATATATAAAAATATTTCCATTAAATATGTAGTTTGACTATATTTTAAATAGTTATATAATATTTGCAATACATAAGAGCTATAAAATTGTATATTTATATATTTTAATATAGTAGATAATATACATTTTATATAGTACAGAGTATATATACTGTATTTTAATCTATGTATTTACATTAAGACCCTTATTTCATTTTCGGAATTGCTAACTTTGTCTCCTTATTTCTCCTGATATTTTCAAGTATATACAAACTTGTGTAAACTTCTAATACTAATTTTGAAGCAGCTTTGGGTCACCCTCTATCAATTCTGTTTGCAGCAATAGGACATTTTAGCACAATCTCATTTCCCTTCCTTGCTTGAGAGAACATCATTTGTGATAGATCAGAACATTCCTAATGCCAGGATATATAACGTTAACTGCCACTTCCTTATCCATAAGAACCCTTCTGTCCTATAAAGCTAATCCTAACATCAGTTGAAACTCTTCCAATGAAGGTATCATATGTCTGCTTTTCAAGTTTTCTTGTTAAATGGGAACAGATTTGGTTGCACATTTCCATTCTAGAACTGCTGCCTCTAAACCAAGACTGAAGATTTTAAGCAAATTGATTTCAGCTGTTATTTCTGGATAAATTTTAACATTGCAAAATGAACTCATTTTTTCCTGAAGTTTTTAATTTTGACTCTAATATCACCTCTTTTTCTTAATGTTGTTTATTTACGAGATAAAATCATTTAGTTAAAAATGAAGTTATAAAGTTTTATAAAAAAATATATATATTTTTAATATATATTTTTTTAAAAAATATAACTTTATAAAGTTATAAAGTTTTATAAAAATAAAGTTATAATTGCAACCCTGCAAGTGTCCAAGGCCAGGTGGGAGGGGCCTTGCCTGGGCCAGGGAGCAACCTGGGATAGTGGAAGGTGTCCCTGCCCATGACAGGAGGGTGGAAAGGGATGAACTTCAAGGTTCCTTCCAATCCAAACCATTCTGGTATTCCGTGATTCTGTTCTGGCTAAGGACTATTTGCAAAATTTAAAAGAAATCTGAGTTACCAAACTATTAAAGTAACTTAATGATCACATGTCCTGAAAACATCTTGCCCCACACAACAGTCATGATTTCCTATGGGTTTTACTGATTATTTTCAAAAGCTTGAAGATAAAGTTCATATAAAAGTCATTTTTATTGACACAGTGTTTGTGTAGTTCAGAAGACTGCAGATGTCAGGGACTGTATTTCAAACATCTTTCTTGGTCCTTTTCCCAACAGTGCCAGAACCAATCCACAGCCATGAAGATCCTTTACCTGCTCTTTTCTCTCCTCTTCTTGGTGCTCCAGGTTTCTCCAGGTAAGATGGGAAAGGATGCTAGAAAGGGATTTTGTGCACACCTGAAGTAAAATTCCTAGCACATTTTAACCACTTCTGTTTAAAATTGCTAGAAGCCAGTCAGGAACTAAACAATCAGCCCAGTGCTTGTGCTGGATCTTCTTTGTAACCTCACCTCCCTCATGGCCTTTCAAAATAGCCAAGGTGGGACGTTGGTGACAAAGGCATCTCAAGGAATGAGAAACTTTGACTGCAATTCCCTGTCCTGCAGAGCGAGGGAGAAGGAAATATTCTGTTCTTGTTGCAGGTTTGTCTTTGCCCCAGAGGGAAATGTTTTTCTGTAGAGGAGGGACCTGCCACTTTGGAAGATGTCCCATCCACCTGGTTAAAACTGGAAGTTGCTTTGGGTTCCGCTCCTGCTGCAAACCGTGAGTTTGGCATTCACCAAGGCTCATCTGCAGGATGAGCAGAGAAATATTAAATATTTTGCCTGTATCCTAAACACCGAGGTGTTCCTGAATATTTAAATTAGGTATAAAGAAAAAAAAGCTATTATGCCACAAGGACAGTCAAGTGTTTTGTATTGACTCAAGTGTTACACGTTGTCCAAGAGGCATTTGGACAACACTCTCAGGCACAGGGTGAGGTTTTTGGGGTTGTCCTGTGCAGGGCCAGGAGCTGGGCTCAATAATCCTTGTGAGTCTCTTCCAACTCGGCTTATTCTATGATTCTTTGAACTCCAGTAAATTGAGCTCCACAGTGCTCTTTCACCATGATCTGCTCCAGTAAGAAGGATAAAATACCATCAGACATGCCAGCCTTGTGCTGTCTCAGCTCTGTTTGATCCCTCTACAGCTCCTGTGCTGGAGCAAAATATCCAGGCTTGGCATTTGTGAAACTGGGCTGCTGTGCTGAGTGGGTGACCAGAGGTCTCTGAGTGCCACCAAGTGTGTGCAAAAAGGGCAACAGCATTGTAAAAACAAATTATCATATCAAAAACAGCCTTCTATTGCCACTCAGGAATTAATGCATTCACCCCAGAATCTAGGGATATCAATTCAATTCCCTGCTTTTCCTGAAACAATAGGGAAACAGTCTCCTTACTCACAGGTATGATTGCACAGAGCTGTCCCAGCATGCCGCACATGACATCAGCTATTTTGGGAAGAATTTGTGTCCAAGAGGAAAAACACATGGGCTGAGAGTGAGTAGGGAGGGAATATAAGCAGAAAGAAAATCTGATTCTTTTTTTTCCTTTGTGCAGGGTATGGAACCTAAGAAATGCTGATGAACCATTCATTGAAGAGCAATGAAAATTTCTCCTAAACCTTCAAATTTGCTTGGAATCTCCTTACTCTTAAACCCACTGGATCCTGCTGCAAAGCCTCACACCCCTTTCATTTCCAATGCAAAAGGCTTTATGATACAGAGTAAATCCAAATGTGTTCTGCATTGCTTTCCCTCCTTCTAAATAAACTGTTGTTGCTTAGCATTGGTCACTGAAACATGCACTGAAACTTAGGTCATGATCCTGCCTGGGGTTTGACACACAAACCCCAGAGGGCAATAATTTATGGAGCAAACTGCTCCTTAATTTGAGTTTTTCTGAGTCATACAGCTCTCCAGATCTACACAGACCTCAGCCTGCAGTGCCAAGGGAAAGGCTGGCTGGAAGGACTCACCTTCCCATTGTGGGAATGTGTGCAGATGCCAAAATCCCTTTTTCTTACTGTGCAGAAATCTTCTTGGGAAAACAGGAATGGTTAAAACCCCTCATTCCCCACCTGGAGGCCCCAGGCCCACTCTAACCCTCCTTGCCAGAGACCCTGCTGGGAGCTGTGCTGCTCCACACCCCCTCCCACCACATGGCAGGGAGGGACTCCCTTGCCCACATGAGCACTTGGGATGATCCCATGGGACACCTCAAGCAGACTTTTGGGGACCTTAGAGGAAAACAGATCTCCCAGAGAGTCTGTCCAGGTGCCCCTCAAGGTGACATCACAGAGGGGTCCCATGGATCAGATGGGTAACCTGGGTAACCCTAAAGGCTGGGAGCTGGGGGTTTTCACCTTTCCACCCAACTGGACACAACTTGAGGTCAGAATGGCTTCCCTCTGCTCAGGCTGACCTCACCCTCTCTGGAAAAGGCTTCCGTGGTGGTGATCCATGAACATGTGTGTCCATAACCAGTGGCTCTGGTTGTACTGTTAGAGATTCCTCTTTCCAAGGAGGCCACCCTGGACTATTCCATATTTCCAGCTGGGTATGAAGCACTTGGCAGAGATGCCAGGCTTCTGTTTATTGGCACTTGCTTCCATCCTGCTTCACTGGGTAACTTCATCCACCTCTCACTTCCTATGAAGATGCCTCCATCCTGCCACTTTCTTTCTCCAAAACACACCACATCATTAATGAAATACTTCAGATTTGCCTCAGGGCGATGGCTTAGCAGCAAAACTCTGCCCAGTGATGGAGTTAAGGAGCAGAAGGCTCAAAAGAGCTTTTCATTTTCTGCCTCACTCAAAAAGCAGACTCGTACACACCAAAACATACACAGATACAGTTATCTGGGGGTGTCTTCTGGAGAAGAGAAGGGGCTGGGGAGACCTTGGACCCCCTTCCAGTGCCTCAAGAAGATCCAAAAGAGCCGGAGACAGACTTTGGACCAGGGCCTGGAGTGACAGGACAAGGGAGAATAGCTTCAAACTGACAGAGGACCAGGTTAGATTGGATATTGGGAAGAAATTGTTCCCTGTGAGGGTG